>JANAVB010013397.1:11911934-12290736 GCA_029216955.1 Iris pallida
AGGCTTGTGTTGACCTAGTATAGACCTAATGTAGACTAGTAGGCCAATTTAGGCTTGTTAGACCTAGTTTGACCACAGTTGACCTAGTTTTACTTCTAGGGTTGACCAGAGTTGACCAAGAGTTGACTTGGCCTAGATTGACCTAGATTCATTTAGAATGCATTGAATTGTATCTTATTATCATTTGACTTGTTGTGACTTGTGCTGTTCTGATTAGGAGCCAGACACCTCTTCTCGGACAGTACATTTCATTCAGACACTCAAATACCAGGTGAGTACATTCTCTATCTTTCATATCCTGCTTAGAATTATTTTCCTACTTTAAATTACTTTACTTGATCCTGTCACGTTGGTCACACGGTTATACTATATGGATCCCTTCTTGGATGTTATCCCCCTCAGGGAGCATCGTATACTACATGTTCTGTGTGGTTTCACTTACATGTGTATCACTATGCTTCATTGGTTCATCGATCACTTGTGACATGTACTCTCATTATCACAGAGTCTTCCTTTAATCCTCATCCCATTTATTGGGTTTTCTAGAATCCTCATTTATAGGACTACCATGTACCACCCTTTGGGGCCGTTATTGGAATCATGACATACCTGGTTGATCCTTGTGTATTGATTGGGGGTACGGGAGTAGAAGTAGACATGTGAATATATCCAATTAGTGTAGCATCAGAATCATTCCATAGTATAGCATCAGAATCATCCTATACCATTTACATGTCTATATTGTACTCTGACTCACTAGCCACTGTTAGTTCCTTACTTATAGTAGATATTTCTATTACAGTTCTCTCTCTCTGTTTACATACTGAATTTCTTCAGTTCCTGTATCTTACTTTACTGCATGATTATATTTTCTAACCTGCTATGATCTGTTGAGATGTATTGTGCTCGCTCCTGTCCTGACTGGACTTGTTGAAAATATTACAGAGGACGAGGAGGAGGCCTGTGTGGATACATTCTACGGGGTAGCCCTAGACGACACTTGTGAGCTGGACTCTCAGGAGGTCCCAGCTCTAGCTGAGGACATTACCCCCATTGCCTAGACTAGCTTAGTTATGTTTTATCTTACTTATGTTGTCTTGAGACTAGTTAGTTAGACTTTATTTCTGTCTTTAGATCTGGGTTGTATATATTCTTTCATATTCAGTAGCGGAGACTTGTATTTCTGGATATTACTGAGATGTTATCTTAGACTCTTCTGATCATCTGTATTTCCTTTGAGTTCTATTTCATATCGTGCTTCTTCTTCCTTAGTTGTGATTGAGTTTATTTTCTGCTATGTCACCCCATTCGGGGAGTATAAACTGCTTAGAATTATATTGTTAGATGTTGTGACCTAGGACAGCGTTCTACCGCCGACACTGCGGCGTAGGCTGGACGTACACACTTCTCGTGCCCTTACTCTAGGGTGCGGGTCATGACAGAAGTGTAGATGGTTGTTGCCGCTAATTATTATGGATAAACGGAGGAGATAAAAGATGTATTTTAAAAGTTGAGATGGATTTTTGTTCCCTATAAATTTGGGTTTCAATTAATCGAAAATCCACCTATTCTAATTTCCCTCTTTTTTTTATGAAACCCTCAATTTGTTTCAGATCTTTTAATTTTAGGGTTTCTGATTTTTATACCATGATTTGTTGTATGTTGTTTGGAAAAGGGTTTTTTCATTCTAGAAGTGGGTTTTTTGTTCGTTTAGATCTATGCCATGGTTTTTATACCATGATTTGTTGTCCGTTGCCTGTAATGTGTAAACCGAAATTTATATATGCTCAGATACTGCTTTGATTGAGCTGTATAATTGTGATTTTTTGTTCGTTTAGATCTATCACCTCATGTTGACTTCAAACCTCGTTCTACTAGCTATTATGTTCAATTACGCTGATTTGCTTGTGTTGCTAGACATTGTTTGAATTATTTATTTTGATTGTCTGCCTAGTGCACATGGTTTATTTGTTCTTTCCTGTGTACAAGTATGTTCCTGTAACTTGTTAGAGCCACCCTGTGGAGGAACAGTGAGAGGAAAGTCTATAACATGGTTCTGAATCAGTTATCTAGACTTATGAGTAGATATTTTTCAAGAACCTTACACTTTTATGTCATTTTGTCCTTGTACTGTTTCTGTAGTAACTAGTCGAACCAAAATTCTTGCTTAACTTTGCTGTGTGTAACATTTACTTGTAGGTTTACAATGGATAAATCATGGATCAAATTTAAGATGTTTGTTGATTTTTTTGATTTAGCCCTGTTTAACTTTAAACTGGCTCCATTTACATCAGGTGGCATTATAACGGATCCAAGAAGTAAGAGTTGGATAAGCATAATTGGATATTGATAGACCAAGTTGTAGGTAATACCTTTCTTAATGTCTTCTGATTTAGTCCTTTCTCTTCGTTGTTATTATCCCTTGGTTTCATTCTAGTCGAACCATACTTTGTCCCAAATTCATGTATACTTTGATGACATATACTGAAAGTCATGTAATACATGAAGAGAGCCAAGAAGATGTGTAAACAAAAATTTATGATGTTTGCTGATTTCATTTACATCAGGTGGCATTATAACGGAGCCAAGAAGAGAGAGTTGGATAATCATAATAGGATATTGATTGACCAAGTTATAGGTAATACCTTTCTTAGTGTCTTCTGATTTTGCGTGTTAATTTGTATGCCAAACTGTCTACAATTCTTATGTTCATGGAGATGATTTATATATACTCAGATACTGCTTTGATAGCTGATTTCAGAATGATTCACTAGGTTAGTAAAGAATATTTAAATTTCTAGCATTGCAAGTACGTAGTCCTTAAGTAGGTTCTAACCTAAAGAGCATGTAACTAATAAGCATAATCAGAGAGCTGTCTGCTTTTAGTGCCAGCAATACTATATCCCGAGTTATGACGCATAACAGTAAACTTGAAAAATTAGATTTTAAGGGGTAAACTTAACTGACATGGACACAGTGCTTTGTTTAATAACCAAATTGTAGAAAAGATGTGGAATTGATTTCTTATGCTACACATGAAGTGGTTGCTGACATGTCAGAATTTATGTGTCTTTCAGAGTGGACAAATCTTGGATGAGATCCCCTAGAACGTCAAAATCTTATGAAGACGGAGTCGCAGCATTTCTGCGGTAAGCTGTCAACCATCTGAAGGAAGAGAACGAGACAGATGATGAATTTTTATGCCATGTCCATGCAAAAATTGCTTAAACCACTACGCATTACCAATTCTCATGGTAGATGAACATTTATTCTCCAAGGGAATTGATCCAACCTATACTAAAAGGACTAAGCATAGGGAAAAGTATAAGGCAAGTAGTAGTAGGTCTGTTAACGTCAACAATGGTCAGCCCACTGAATCTGAAGATTTAGGAATAGGAATTCCAACTGATGCCCCAAAAATTATAGAAATGGTTGAAGCCGCAGAAGATTTCGCAGAGGACCCTGAGAAGTTTAAAAAGATACTTGAAGATGCTGAAAAGCCCCTATACAAAGGATCTCCCAACTTTACAAAGTTGTCTGCAATTGTTCAGTTGAACTTGAAGAGCAAGCACGGAGCATCTGTCATGTTCTTTGATAAACTATTACCCTTGTTAAAGAACATGCTCCCTGAAGAAGGTAATGTAATGGTAAAAAATACATACGAGGCTAAGACAATAATGAAATCAATGGGTTCAGGGTATACAAAGATACATACATGTAAAAATGATTGCATTCTTTATAGGGGCATGTACAAGGATGGAAAAGTGTGTCCTATTTGTAAGATATCAAGATGGAAAGTTGACAAGCAAGGAAAAGTATACGAGGGTGTTCCTGCAAAGGTATTGTGGTACTTCCCCATCATTCCAAGATTCCAGCGGTTGTTTTAATCAAAGCCCACGGCGAAAGATGTTATATGGCACCATACCACTAGAAAAAGAGACGGTGTATTGGGTCATCCGGCAGACTCACCGGCATGGAGAGTGATAGATGACAAGTTCCCAGAAATTGCTAGTGATCCAAGAAATCTGCGGCTAACTGTTTCAGCTGATGGAGTTGACGTAAACAAATGCACCAAACCTCACAGTGTGTGGCCTGTTTTAGTTGTGATCTACAACCTTCCACCGTGGCTTCGTATGAAAAGAAAATTCATCATGCTGTCATTACTTATAGATGGTGCGCCTGGTAACAACATCGATGTCTATTTAGAAGTTTTTGTTGAGGATCTTCAGCTCTTATTCGAAAAGGGAATCAGAACATGTGATACATATTTACAAGAAATGTTTACTCTACGTACAGTTTTATTATGGACAGTAAATGATTACCCGGCTCTTGGTACACTATGTGGTTGCCCTTACTCCAGATACGAAGGTTGTGTAGTGTGTCGGAGAAAAACTTACTGTGTTAGACTTCCTTTCTCAAGCAAACAGAGTTGTGGTGGTCATAGAAGATTTCTACCATATGATCATCCATTCAGAAGCCAGAAAAAGGCATTTAATGGAGAACAAGAGTGGGACACGGCTCCAGAACTAATGACCGGTGAAGAAATATACGAAGAGGTAAAATGTATAAAGAATTCATGGGGAAAGGGAGGTAAGGGTACTCAAGTAGATTGCATGCAGGCTATGCCTAGAAAAGGTGGAAAGAATAAGAGCACCAGGAAAATATCAAAGGGAAAAGGAGGGCAGGATACTCGAGCGGAATACGTGCAGGCTACGCCCGGAAGAGGTGGAAAGATGAAGCACATCAGGAGAACATCAAAACAAGCGGGCAAGTCAAACAGGAAAGACAATAAAACGTTCTACTGGAAAAGATACAACATATGGCAGCGACGCCTTAGATACTGGAGGTATAACGTTGTCCAGCATTATATAGATTTTATGCACGTCGAAAAGAATATGGGTGAGAGTCTTGTTGGAACATTGCTGTACAGCGGGCATACGAAAGATGGATTAGAAGCCAAAATGGATTTGGTGCATTTTGGGTTAAGACCGAAGTTGGTACATAAAACAGATGACAAAGGAACAACTCTTCCCGCAGCATGTTATACATTAACCACGAAAGAAAAAGATAAGTTCTTTGAAACATTTTCCAAGATAAGGGTTCCAGAAGGTTATTGTTCGAATTTTGCCACCCTTGTGAATCAAAAAGAGCGTAAGCTGATCGGACTTAAATCACACGACTATCACAGGCTTATGCAACAATTTTTGCCCATTACGATTCGATCAATTATGCCTAAACCTGTGAGATATGCTATTATCAGGTTATGTTTCTTCTTCAGGTCAATATCCGCCAAAGAAATCAATGTGGAAGAGCTAGATAAGTTACAGGCAGATCTCTGTGTGACGTTATGCTTACTAGAGAAGTACTTTCTTCCATCATTTGTTGACATCATGATTTATTTAACTGTGCATCTTACCAGAGAAGTGAAATTATGTGGTCCAGTATGCTTTCGATGGATGTATCCATTCGAAAGGTGTATGAAGGTTATTAAAAAGCATGTGCAAAACAAAAATAAACCTTGTGGATGCATTGCTGAAGATAATGTTGCAGAAGAGACAATTGAGATCTATAGTGAGTACCAAAGAAGCATGAAGACAATTGGTATTCCACTTGACAGACATAATATATCTCACACGGGTAAAGATTCTGAAACTATTATGGAGGGAAAACCACTATCATATGGAGAACCATGTATAGTTAGTCCCGAACAGTTGTCGCAAACACATCTCTACGTAATGCAGAATACGCCTGAAATTGAGCCTTATATCGAGTGAGTAACAATTTTTTTTAGTTTTCATTTATTTACTTTTTTGTACACAATTTAACATTCTTTAATGTACTGGCCAGTCAACACAAGCTCCATTTGAAAAAAGAAAATCCTGCCAAAAGGCAAGCATGGTTGGAGAAAGAACACGCTAATACCTTTGCCGAATGGTTACGCAATGAGGTAAGAGTTTGTAGAAAAAAATGTTGTGTTTGCTATGTTATATTGCTTGAGGTGAAAACTCATCCTTGTAGAATTTCAGGTCAAGGGAGAGTTGGAAATCTCTAAAGAAAGTATCTCAGAGAACTTATGGTGGATAGCACACGGCCCACACTACGAGGTAAAAAAATATGTTGTATATCGCATCAATGGATACCTATTTCGCACAAAATCTCGTGAAGGTAGAATTCACCAGAATAGCGGCGTTAGCGTCGAGGCAGATGACATGCACATTTCTAGAGATGATGGTGTAACATATGGTCAAGCTTCTTATTATGGTATTTTACAAGAGATTTGGGAGTTAGATTACTGTATAAGAAAAATTCCTCTTTTCAAGTGTGATTGGGTTGACAATAAACGTGGGGTCAAAAAAGATAATCTTTGATAATAAACGTGGGGTCAAAAAAGATAATCTTGGCTACAAGATGGTTGATCTCTGTATATTGGGACACAAGAATGATCCTTTCATTTTAGCATCACAAGCTAGGCAGGTATTTTATGTCAAAGACCAGCTAAATAAGAAAATGTCTATTGTTTTCGGAACGCCTCCAAGAAATTATAGAGATGCATATGATGATGGCAACGACGAGGAATTCAGTACAATTATTTTTCATCGAAATGACAATATTTTGCCAGGTGTAGATCCATAAGACTTGGGTAAAGAATCCCGATATGGTTACTTCTGAACCGACTGTCGGGGTTTATTTATACGCAAACCAAAACGACAGACTCCGGCTCTTTGATTTTTGATCCTTTGGGGTCCCTTTAGGTATGTCGGTGCATTTCCTTTTTAGTGGTTATTGATAATTTTCACCCCAATTTGAAAACAGAATTAGGAATTCGATGCTTAGAACAACACATGAATGAGTATCATCAGAATGTATCTTATTGTTCTCGCTGTTAAATCTTAACAAGCTACAAGGAACACTCTGTCAACAGGTACACCATGTCAATGATATAATTTTTTTCATTTTCTTTGCCCATTTGTCTTAAATTTACTACTTGTTAAGTGCCTTCGGTATGGTATTATGAAGTGAGAAACACCAGGTATGTCGGTATATTTCCTGGACTTATGTGTTGGTTCCGCTAATATTTAGCCTATGATTTAATGTGGTATTTTGAGTTATTTTGGTTAGAGAAGTTTGGACTATTTTTGTTCTTTTGTGTTACTATGTGGGCTAATCCTGTTCATATTTGTTTTATAGGAGTCTGCTGCAATCAGGGCTGCCGGAAAGGCGTGGTATCAAACCATGATATCATACAGTGATTACGCCTTTGATTTCTTTCCGAAGTGGCTCGGAGTGACCCAATGATTACACTAGCAGTTTTGTAGTTTATTCACTTGCTGGATTTTCTTGAATTCTTATATTTCTCTTTGAACTAAGATATCTAGTGAATTTGTGTCAGTTTTCTGTTTAAAGGCTAAGAGAAGAAGGAAAGACAAATTTTGATTATCATGGTAGCTGTCTTATTAAGTTTTAAAGTGCAAGTACTTTATACTGTTTATTTCCTTGGTATTTTAGCTGACATCGTCATAGTTTTGACTTTATTTTGTGCTGCAAACAAACTATACTGGAGTACTACGGAAAAATGGAGTACTACGAATAGATTTATGTATGATGTCCGAATGAGATTCATCAATAAATTTTACATACTGCTGTTTCTATTATAGTACAACAGAAATTAGGAAAATTATACAAGATTTAATATATACAAATACAACCAATCTCTACCGGACCTAGTTTCTATCACAATAAAACTAAGAACATAGGGCTCTGCCAAATCAGCAGCCTATGTACAGTGAGTGCCTAACAAAGACGTCAATGATTGATCACCAGTAATTGTTACACGAACATGTACCTTTCTCAAAGTGATGGAAACGGCTTGTATCCCTTACAATGATTTTATGTCCTATTATTTGTGAAATTAGCTTTATAGTAATATGACAGTCTAAGCTAACACGTAAATACTTAGCTATGTTGATAGGCATCCCGGGTTCTGGACACACAAACAAATTTTATGTGGCAAAATAAATTTGCTTTAGGTCACGGCCTCATATGTGGCCATACTCTCATCTATGGCTACTAATGATGGGTTTAGACTTAAATGTGGCCATACACTCATCTATGGCTACTAACGATGGGTTTAGACTTAAACCATGACCAAATGGTGCCCTAAGGCTACATAAAAATAAGAGACGTGGCCACAATAAGAGCATAAGTTTTTTTCGGCCTATAGCCATGGAAAAACCAAAAATGTGGCTAGGCTGTAAAACAAAAAATGTGGCCTATGTGAATTTTTGTACTAGTGCGTATTGGCGCTCGGACTTGCAACATAATGATGTGTTAGAAAAGAAATGCGAAAATCTTTCCCCAAACTAGAGAGTACCTGCGAGAGAACCGAGCAATACAACGCACGAACCAAAACACCAAAAACAAACCGCGCAGACACAGAGAATTTTTGACGTAGAAAACCCTTGCGGAAAAAAAAACCACGGGACGATCGGAGTCCAACCCTGAGAAGCCTTCACTAATGAAATAAAGGAGTGCACCCTCTACAAACTTCTCTCGATCCAAATCGGATACCCACAGCACTTAGAAGCAAGAATAATGATTACATGGCTACGAAGAACAAAGACGACGAGTAGATATTGGCCGAACACGATCCTCCTTCAAAAATGGCCTTCAATCCTCCTTCTTCTCTCCCAAAATTGCAATGGCACTCTTGCCTCTTCTCTCTCTCTTTTATGTGTTTCGTATGAGATTAGTGTTAGGAAACACCATATGAAAGCACCCTAATCCTGCAACAAAACCTGGACCGTAGGATACGATCCAACGGTGATCAATCACCCTGAAAAATATTTTATCCCTGACGACACAGAGTTCGGCCAGAACTCTGTGTTTGGCAAACAGCAAAGTTCTGGAACCAGGGGACAGAGTCCGGCCAGAACTCTATCCTGGGGTAGAGTTCGGCCCGAACTCTGCCCCTCCTTCCAGCAGCTCCTCTGGTCAGCTCTCGATTATCTCCGTCATCTCCGACTGGCCTCGTCACCTCCCCGAGCTTCTCTGACACACAGACGACGCTCGTCGCACTTCGCGGTCTTCTCCACATAGGTTGGGAACCCCACCCACTCTAACAAATCTCCCCCTTCATAACTAGGTGGAGGAGGTCGTCATCCTGACGATCCGCCTGCAGTACTGAAACTTCTTCCTCGGAAGAACCTTCATGAGCATGTTCGCTCCATTGTCATCAGTATGAACCTTCTCAAGCGCCGCATCCTTCTTCTCAACCACATCCCGTATCCAATGATACCGAGTCTCGATGTTCATGGACCGACTATGAAATGTCTGGTTCTTTACAAAGTGAATAACACTCTGACTGTCGTAAAGCAAAGTATACTGCTCTTGCTTCAGCCCCATTTCCTGCAACAGCTTTTCATCTACAGCAACTCCTTGTAAGCCTCCATCGCCACAATATACTCTGCCTCTGTCATCGACAAAGTAACACACTTCTGTAACCGCGACTGTCATGATATCGCTCCTCTAGAAAACATCATCACATAGCCCGAAGTCGATCGCCTCGTGTCTACGTCTCCAGCCATATCAGCGTCGGTATATTTGACCAACTTTGGCTCATCACCACCAAAAGAAAGTCTCCAATCGGCAGTGCCCTGAAGGTATCGTAGAATCCACTTGACCGCACTCCAATGTACCCTTCCAGGATTTGAAAGATACCTGCTAACTGTGCCAACTGCATGAGCGATGTCTAGCCTCATCCTCGGTAGATGGACACTGCTCCTCAGTGAACTTAAAGTGAGTCGCAAGGGGGCAACTCACTTTCTTCGACCCGTCCATCCCGAACACTGAAGTACCCGATGAATGTACATCTTTTGGGACAAGTATAGCAACTTGGACTCTCTCTTGGCTGATCTCCATCCCAAGAATAGACTTTGTTGCACCCAAATCCTTCATAGAGAAGGCCACACCCAGTTGGCGCTTCAACTCTGCTATCCTAGTGGCATTCCGACCCACTAATAGCATATCATCAACATATAGCAATAAAATAATGAAATCATCCTCGGTAAAATACCTCATAAATGTACAGTGATCTGATGTCATCCGTGCATAACGATGCTCCCCTATAAACGACTCGAACTTCTTGTACCACTGCCTCAGAGCCTACTTCAGACCATACAAGCACTTTTTTAACCGACAGACCAAATATGACTTGCCCTTCTCACAGAATCCCTCTAGCTGCTCTATGTATAACTCCTCCTCAAGATCACCGTAGAGGAATGTCGTCTTTACATCCATCTGCTCGACCTCCAAGTCGAGACTGGCTGCCAATGCTAGCACCACCCGAATAGACGAATGCTTGATGACAAGCGAAAAGATCTCATCATAATCTATGCCTTTTCGCTGACCGTAGCCTTTTACTACCAGCCTTGTTTTGTATCGAGGGCGAGTAACATCATCCGTCTGCTTCACTCTAAACACCCATCGATTCTTCAAAGCCTTCTTGCCCTTTGGCAAATGTACCAGCTCATACGTGGAATTGGCATGTAAGAAACACATCTTCTCTTGCATAGCCTGCATCCACTCCTACCTTTGTTCGTCTTCTATAGCCTCTGCAAAGCTTTCGGGCTCTTCCCCGTCAGTTAGAAGCACATACTCACCCGGTGAGTATCTCGTAGATGGTCGACGCTCTCTGTCGCTCCTTCTCAGTGGAGCTACTGGTGCTGGTTGTATACCAACATCCTCCTTCTCTTCATGAACTGCCTCCCCGGCATGCTCATCCTCCTGAGGGACACCCTGATCACAATCAGCAGACTGATGATCAAGGTTGGGAGCAACTCCATGTACTGGCTCCCCCATAATTGGATCCTCTGCGATGTCCTCTGGAAACTGCTCGAAGTGAAATGACTCTAACTCAGGCAATTCCTCAGCCTAAGAAGGCGTCTCGAAATCCTGAGTGTTGGTCATGGTCTGATCCTCGACGAATACCACGTCCCTACTTTTGTAGAGCTTTCTTTCCACTTGGTCGTAGAGTCTATAGCCAAACTCATCCCGATCGTAGCCGACAAAGATGCATCGCCTCGTCTTCGGCTCAAGTTTGGTCCTCTCGTCCTTCGTTACATGCACGAAGGCCTTACAACCAAACGCCTACAAGTGATTGTATGACGGCTCTTTACCGTACCATACTTTGTTAGGCACATCACCCTGTAAAGGAGCATTAGGAGATAAATTAATAACATAAGCAGCTGTAAGAAGAGCCTCACACCAATAACTGCCTGGCAAGTTTGCTTCTGACAGCAAATACCGTACCCTCTCCATCAGTGTCATGTTCATGTGCTCCGCTACACCATTGATCTGAGGTATCTTGGGCGGAGTCTTCTGGTGTCGTATCCCCTGCTCTCTGCAATAAGCATCAAAGGGACCAATGTATTCGCCGCCATTGTCGGATCGAACATATAATAACTTCTTACTCGTCTCACTTTCAACAGAGGCCTGAAACTCTTTAAAAGTAGGCAGCACCTGATCCTTGGTCTTTAAGGCATATACCCAAACCTTCCTGGAACAGTCATTAATAAAAGTTACAAAGTAAAAAGTACCACCAATAGATTTTATCTTCATAGGACTGCAGACATCCGAGTGAATCAACTCGAGCAACGTCGGCTTCCTTGAACTTGGGTGACTTGGGAAAGACACCCTATTTTGATTTCCAGCTAAGCAGTGCGTGGACTTCTCCAACTTTGTAGACTTGAGCCCTGGAATCACCTTCCTGTTCACCAAGTAGCTCATCCCCTTCTCGCTGTTATGGTCGAACCGCTTGTGCCACAACTCGGTAGACGCATCACTGACAGCATTCACCTCCTGTACCCCCTATGTGCTCCCCTCCATATAGTAGAGATCGGACTTCTTGTTTCCTCTGGAAATCACCATCGAACCTCTGGAAAGCTTCCACTGACGATTTCCGAAGAGACCGAAGAATCCTTCATCATCCAATTTTCCAATCGACACCAGGTTGAAACTTATATCAGGGACATGACGAACATCTTTGAGAATAAGAACTGCATCCGTCTTCATCCTCAAATGCACATCTCCAACGGCAACCGCCTTTGACACATCTATATTACCCATCTTCAATACTCCACAGTCGTCTATCGTATAAGTGCAAATAGTGCCCTGTTATGAGATACATACGCTGAAGCCCCTGAGTCCACCAGCCAAAAATTGCCATCGCAGGTGAGGTTTGTGATAACCTCATCACCTACGACGATTATATCGCCTCCATGTATCGAAGCCGCCGCTGTAGTGTTCTCATCTTGCTTCCCCTTGTTGCCCTTCTTCTCTCTCTTCTAAGCGAAACAGTTCTGCTTGATGTGGCCCTTCTTGCCACAGTGGTAACACTCCGAGTCTTTGTACCGACCCTTGGACCTCCCCCTGCTCTTGTCTCTGCCACCACCTGGACCCCTGCTTTTGCCCCTTCCGTGGCTCTTTAAAACTAGTACCTCTGAGTGGTGGGATGTGGATGAAGTACCCTGAGAACGTCTCCACATCTCTTCATTCAGCATCCCACTCTTGGCAAACTCCAGACTGAGCATGCCCCTTAGAGCAGAAACGATCATAGATACTCATACGGTCTTCTACGAGTCTGGCAATGTACACAGCAGCCATAGTCCTTGAACTTCGTCGTCGAACTTAACTCCCATGGAAGATAGCTGGTCAACCAAGCCTTGGAAATCACTCAAGTGATCCATAATAGATGCCCCATCTTTGTACCGCAGACCCATCATCGTCCAAATTAGGAATAACTTGTTTACCCCGATCTTCTTCGCGTACAAAGATTCCAGCTTATCCTATAACGTCTTCGCGTGCTCAATATTGGCAACGTAGTTGTACATGTTCTCATCAACGAACTGCCTGATATATTCGTACACCTGTATATGCTCAAATTTCTAGTCCTCTTCGGATTTATCAACTGGTCGCTCGGAAGCAAATACGGGCAGATGCAGCTTCTTGACAAACAACAAATCTTTTATCTTGCTCCGCCAATAATGATAGTTGGTGCCATTCAGATTCACCATGTGCACCAGCTTCGCGTCTATCTTTCCTCTCTAGTTTTCTTGTCAACTCCCGGCACCCTTCTGAATTCTAGAACATGGCTCTAATACCACGTTGTTGGGAAAGAAACACGAAAACCTTTCCCCAAACTAGAGAGTACCTGCGAGAGAATCGAACAATACAATGCACAAACTAAAACACCAAAAACAAACCATGCAGACACAGAGAATTTTTGACGTGGAAAACCCTTACGGAAAAAAACCACGGAACGATCAGAGTCTAACCCTGAGAAGCCTTCACTAATGAAATAAAGGAGTACACCTCTACAAACTTCTTCCGATCCAAATCAGATCCCCAGAACACTTAGAAGCAAGAATAATGATTACAAGGCTACGAAGAACAAAGACGACGAGTAGATATTACCCGAACGTGATCCTCCTTCGAAAATGGCCTTCAATCCTCCTTCTTCTCTCCCAAAGTTGCAATGGCACTCTTGCATCTTCTCTGTCTCTTGTGTGTGTTTTGTATGATATTAGGGTTAGGAAATACCATATGAAAACACCCTAATCCCACAACAAAACCTGGACCGTAGGATACGGTCCAACGGTGATCAATCATCCTGAAAAACACTTCAGCCCCGATGACATAGAGTTCTGCCAGAACTCTGTGTTTGGCAAACAGCAAAGTTCTGGAACCAGGGGACAGAGTTCGGCCAGAACTCTGTCCTGGGGCAGAGTTCGGCCAGAACTCTGTCCTGGGGCAGAGTTCGGCCCGAACTCTGCCCCCATCCTTCCAGCAGCTCCTCTGGTCAGCTCCAAAGTATCTCCGTCATCTCCGACTGGCCTCGTCACCTCCCCGAGATTCTCTGACACACAGACGGCGCTCGTCGCACTCTGGGGTCTTCTCCACATAGGTTGAGAATCCCACCCACTCTGATACGATGCGGCCAAGATATAGAAGACATGATGTACGAAACGATGAAAGCCTTTGTGGGCTAGATTGAGATCATGGGCGTTGTAAGCCAATCTGGCCGATTTATTTGGACTATTAAAAGCCTTTGTAATTTTGTTGCATATTCAATAAAGAGAATTATTTAATCTACTCTTTGTAACTTTAACATGACCATTTTCTTCTGCTGTGAAATGTTATAATTTGATATAACCATTTAAAGAATTTTTTTTGCCTTGTCCGAGTACAACTCTATACTCGTACAATATCACGCCCTAGCGAGGACGATCAATTCAGCCGAATCAATGCAAGGATGAATGATTCGACGGGTCAGGATATGACAGTGAGGGTTCGGCCGGGATTGGAAAGAAAAGCAGCCGATCTAGGGGTTGAATAGGAGGAGGAGGAGAAATAGAGAGAGGATATAAAGAAGAAAGGAGAGCAAAGTTGTTTAGTAGGGCTAGTTTCTGACAAAGGGTTTTCGAGAGATAGAGAGAAAGTTTGTTATGTTCCTCGATCAAAATAATTCGCCACTCTTCAAAAAATACAAAAAGTTTAAAAAATTACTATAATTGTAGCTGAAAAAGTTGTGTCAATTTTTCCTTTACATATATTAGTTGACGGTTATCACCAAACTATCAATAAATAAAATGGTATTTTATGACGGTCCCTCTAAAATCGTCAATTATTATGGCAAATTTAGCTAAATTTCTTTAAAACGTGTGTTTTCTTGACGTATAGCTAAAACTGACAAGATAACCCATTTTTTTGATGGTTTTTTATGACCATTAAGAAAAACCATTTATCTAAGTTGTATTTGAGAGCACAACTAATATGTTGCTAGTGAGACTCAAAAGGTGGTGTGTGCAAGCAATTAGAATGATATTTAAGGTGTGTGGGAGATATGTAACAAGGAAATATATTAACATGGCCAGTCTTGGGACTTGATTACACGAAAGGGTGTGGTGCATTAGAAATATTGAAGGTATAGGGTAGCTTCTAAAATAATACTGTTAGCGAAAGATCATTTAAACGAGTTAAAGTTAACTAGAATTAGGATCAGGATTTTAATTTTGGGTTAAATCTCAATGTTGTTTCACTACAAGAAAAAAGACATTTGTTGACGGTCTTTTTATTGACGGTCGGTAATTTTCGTCAACTATTCGGTTTTACTTGATGGTTTAGGCCTTGTGTCAATCTAATAATAATACTATAAAATACTGTAAAATATGCAGAATAATAACAATCATAATAAGATAATAATAATAATACTAAAAAGTATTACTAACTACTGTATTATAATATTAGATAATACATGATTAAAGCAACTGTTATCATTCTCTCTATGCGAGAGAATGAAATAGCTACAGTAGAGGAAAGAAAAAAAGGAGAAGGAAGAGTTGTGAAGAAGACTTGGCAGTTATTAAGGATTAAACTGTGTCGTGGAGTCGACACATGTATATCATTGGGGGGAGGGGACAGCTATTAGCGTAGGGGCTACATTTATTTTTATACACATTTTGGACCGAGGGTGACTCTTATGAGCACTACCTTCTGCCTGGGCTGATAGCGTCTCGTATGAGTGCTACTTGACGGCCACTCTTTATTACTTGCTTGCGTGAATCCGGTACAGCCCCTGCGTAGAACGTTGTCCTCACAGTGCATATCACATAGGATGGTTAGAAACCTTTACTCATGCATACTTTTCTGTTGAGCTTTATTATTCAATTTATTGGCATGATATTATGTGTCTTGTTACTTTCCTTTGAGGACCTGGTGATCTCTACAGGTGTGTGTTTCGTGATTTTTGCAGGTGCTCTAGCTAAGGCCATGTCTTCCTTCCTTCGTGATGATTGCTCTTGGACTCGTCACTTGCTCTCGTTCGACCAATTCTTTCTTTGTATATTTTTTTCATGTTTAATTTAGTTGGTAGTGGATTTGTCTCTGCCTAACTATTGTGTACATGATAAACTCAAAGTTGCTTTTATATCATTATTATTCTTAGTGGATGAGATTTAGTGTCTTGGCTTTCTACATTTACAGCTTATGTATACATACGAGCCGTATATTTACTCGTATGTATACAGCTGGCATGATACATATTTAGTCCCAAGTATTTTAGGACTGGGGCGTTACACAAGTAAACCCCTCTTTTGTGTTAAGTATAGAATTTTATACCCCTTTAGTTGATGGGTTTCAGGAAATCGTCACGAAATCTACCACTTTTAGTTGACGGGTAGGTTAAAGCCGTCAACTGAAGTCAGGGGAAATTCTCGCATCTATTTCAGATGTCATTATCATAAATTTTATAAAAAGTTTAGGTTCTTGACGGTTTCCACCAAATATTATATGTGGAGAAAACCTAAATCTCACTGATCATAACCCCGCTCCTCTTCGAATTTTTTTTCCTTCACTAAGAAAATTCCCTCTTCTCCCTCTCCCCTTCAAATCCAAATTCATCCCCACCTCTCACAAACCCTCAGCTTCCCCCTCTTCTCCTTAAATCCTTTGTCCTCCTTCTGTCTCCTCCCACCCCTCCGCCGCAAAACCCTAACCCTAGCCGAGCTCCATCCATGGCGCCGGCTAAACTCTCCTCTACAAAATCCTAATCCCCTCCCTCCGCCGAATCTCCACCATCCCCTCCCTTTTCCAGCAGTTCCTTGACGCCTCCGGGAAGCCCAACTGGCCCGACGTCGCCACCTTCAACCCCTCTCCAAAATTAGAAAATTTTCCAAATTCGTTCTCATTCCATCAATATAGATTCTCGATCCTTCCTCCACTTTTGACGACTTCTCGGAGTTCGCCCTCCACCAGCACTTCCCTCCTCCCCCGTTTCCTATATTCTCCCCCTCACTTCCGATCTCGATGACTTACCGGAGTTCGGCCTCCAGTTACGGCAGCAAAAAAAGCACTACATGGAGGAGCTGGAGGACAAGGTCCGTGCAGGCTTGAGAATAGTATTCAGTCCTTTGAAAAACTTTGCCAAGATAGCACATATTTCCTTTTTCACTCCGACTGATGAGCAGAATACTTTTTACTTTAGGATTGTGGTCTAATTTACTTGCAGCAGAGTGCTTTACATCGTTGTTGATCAAGTGAAGATTCTAAAATGAAGCTAAAGACTATCTATTATAGCTATTAGACATTGTTCTCTGGCCATTTTATTTTGTCTTGATGAACCTAAGCCTTGTTAAGATCTTATATACTTTTGTTTCGTCAATTATGCGATAATGGTATTTTCTATGAAAACAAAAAATCTTAATTATATTCCTTCTTTGTTCTTTAGCAAACTTTGTGCATGGTGTTGTGTATGGCATGATAAGCCTCAACGGCATGTAAATTAAGAAATTAGAGAAA
This sequence comes from Iris pallida, assembly GCA_029216955.1. NCBI lineage: Eukaryota > Viridiplantae > Streptophyta > Magnoliopsida > Asparagales > Iridaceae > Iris > Iris pallida. The sequence continues at coordinate 11,929,287 of JANAVB010013397.1, forward strand.
TTAGAGTCAATATGGAAAAAGACTTATACAGCCTAAGGCTCCAATATGACTTGAGATTATAATAAAATAAACATCATTATGGACTTGAACACAAGTTATTCTAAGAGTCCAGGATTTTTTTTTGTTTACTTAGGGTCTGGCACATACAAAAGCAACAAAGCCTTTATTTTTTAGGTTGACTTTTTTTTGTCCTTTCCATTTCACTCTATTAATGTCCATTTTCCATCTAATATTAGCAACAACATATTCTCTTTTAGTTCAGTTAGAGTTAGCTCCTTCAACTAATATCATATCTTTCCTCCTAAGTAGTGCATCTATTTGTTCCTGCTGTACACATGTGGCAACCACCTCAATTGATTCTTATTTACTTTCAATTGGCACCACCATTAGGTGAATTTTGATAATTTCCTCTGTAAAATTATAAAAATAAGATATCTTAACTTTATTTATCTTTACTATAAGTTTTAAAAGCAAACTTTACAGACTAGTATATTCATTTTAATCCTTTTCATTAGTGTCCTGTTGAAGCCATTGAATTTACTTTATAGTCACAGTTCTCTGAATGTGATAATTAATAGGGAGGTGTCACAACTTTAATGCTTCCGTCGTAAGTATCCAATATTATCTTAAGCTACGGGTAATTGTCTACTTTTGTAAGTTTCGATCATATCCAGATTCTTTCTTTCCATCCTCTTACTGATTTAATATCCTTCTATTGTTTCCTCAATGGAACCAATCATACACCCATTATAATCACTTCTCAGTCTTAAACAGTTTATATACTGTTTAGTCTTTAAAAGAAATGAAATTTATAGACTGTAATCGATATTTTGAAAAAAATTTAAAGTGGGTGAATCAAGGTGACATAACTACTGGATATTATCAACATTAATTTGGATTGGTTTCAAAATTCCTTCACCCAATTTTTTGAGTAATTATATCATATGTTAGGTTCTTGGAGTTCCTGTTCACAGGCTTGTACAAGATGCTGATTCAGTTTTGGTATATTTTTTATTTCTATTTATTTCTTTTAGTAATTTGGTAATCGACTATAACTGAAGAATCATCTCTCTTCACTCTCGTACTTGGTGATTTTAACCTTTTTTACTGGTTTGTTTCTGTATCTTTAAACTAGTTATCTATGTCAAAAGGTTTGGGTGCCCAGTTGGATCTGTCATTATTTGGTCAAAAGATTTCATTGACAAGGTATGGTTTGAAATAATAATTGCACACATAGGCACGTATTATTGTAAATGTCAACATAATTATATATATTTATTATATCCTTGTTTTGTCCATTTTGACCCTTTTTCTCAGGCTAGAAGGCTTAGAAAAAATTTGGGTGGAGGGATGAGGCCAATCGGGGTCCTCTACGCAGTAGCTAATGTTGCTCTCCGAGAGAGTGTAAGGAAGCTTTAGGATGATCATAGGAACGCCAAAATATTCTCAGGTTTTAACTATTTCCTTCTTGGTACATGTAGCTAGTTTTGTTTTATGTTCTAGTCTTTTCTTTTTCCAATGAAATACCCGAGCATCTTTAAGTGCATATATTTTGCTAGATCAGTTGTAATCTCTCTATCTTTCCTTCATATATGCAAAACGCAATTCTTATTTTGCATATATTTTGCTGGATCAGTGTGATAATAGGAACGCCAATATGGTTAGTATCACCTACAGAGCATTTGATCTCTTATAAGGTTTTCTTTGTAGGGGATGTTCATAAGTATTAAGATGTTACTGATTAGTGATTACCCTCTTTACCCATGACAAGTTCATTTAGTAAATCATCTAATACTTATAAATTATGACTATAACTAACTTGAGGTTTTGTTGTGTGACGTTGTGACGAGTTTCACTGGTTACAGTCTCATTTTCAATATTGCACTTAGATAATAGATTATACTATGAGAAGATAAAGTATGACTCAATTAAATGATGAATAACGATGTAGGTGCCCTATCTTTTATTTTTGAGTTATAGACTTAGGCAATATGATCTGGCATACAAGGAATTATATAATTGTTCATGCCATTAAGTAAATAGTATACTATTTGGGGGCATCTCGGATGAATATGGTATTATATCTTGCCATCTCCCTAATGTCTAGTCTTACAGGCCTGTGGAAACTTAATAAGGTTTATGCTTTTCATAGCCTTTAAGACAGGTCTCTCTTCACGCGATCCAACTTTGTAACTTTTGCCTTGGTATAGTAAGATTCAACTTTACTCCTGAGATGTCCAAGTTTAAAATAATTAAATGTTTTCAAGTTACTTGAAGCTTAGTACATTCAGTATGCTGGAACCCTACTTAGATGGTGTAAAGCATATTGGTTAATGGTCTATTGTACGTCCATATTTCTTTTAACAATATTTGAAGCCTATGTATGTGATATATATCAACCTGTGTAAAGAAATTGTCATGACCCGATTTCAATAATCTATCTTCCTTGTGATGTTATGACATGCATGTCTAAGTTGAACTTGTACAAGTCCAAATTTTAATATTTCTCACGATAGTACAACCATGATAGTCAAGGGTGTGCCTAAGTCGTACCTCGCACAAAGGCGCAACAGCTGCACCTGTGCCTTGTACCTCACTAGGCGATGTGCCTTTCTCCGGGTGCACCTAGCATAAAGGAATTGTTTTATTTGTACTTGAGCGTGCATTTTGTAATGCCTGACAACAATCATAACAACAATGAAGCTTTTATTATCTCCTTGCACCAAATCCATTTCACTTTATCTCTGTTATGATATATTAGTGTAGTCTCAGGTGGATTGTAGTTTGCACATCTAAAATCTATATGAGCATTCACCATGCTGATCCCTTATCAACTAAGCAGGCTTTTTTGTACATGTACATCTTTGGTTATAACAAACAAGGACAAAGGCTTCATTGAAATATTGGGGGCCAGCTGCACCAATCTTTCACAATGGAGGAGGTTTTTTTAGAGCATGGTTATAACAAACAAGAACAAAAATTTCATCAAAAATTTATGGGTTAGCTTCACCAACCCTAGATTTTTGTTACAAACACTATTTGCAGGCAACTCATTCATCTTCAGGGTTTCATAGTACGAGCTTTTAAAAGTATCCTCATTAGTCCACTATATGTAGTTACATGTCGAGTCTTATTGGATCTTTGATTAGTTTGATATGAAGTACGAGTAAACGATGCTGCTTTTGCTGATCACTGAGCAGTTTCCACTTCACCTACAAAGCTTGATATACATTTTTTTCAATTGGTATAACACATTTTACTATCCACCTATGGTCATTTTGTTTTTGTGTGGGCTAAAATGTTAGCATTGGCCTCTGCGAGCACTCTTCACAAATGGTCAAGAAAATTTCAAGTGCTCGGGATGCCCAAACCCATAAATTTGTTTTTGGTTTATCTTGGTTTGAGATACCAGCTTGATTCCTACCTTGAAGCATTTATTTTCTCGTGCTATTCATTGTTTCGTTTTTTAATATGATATAGAAATTGCAGTTATAGTAATAGAAAGAAAGACCTGGAAGCAAATCTGATTGATATTACTTGATATCAATTTTTTTACCTTGAAGCCACTACTAGTAGATATTAGCTCTGATACTTTGATAGTAACTATACCTAGTAGATATTAGCTCTGATACTTCTACTTCACTAAACTCTAAAGCTAACAATGTGTTAATTTTTAATTGGATACAGGGATTCGATGAATGATGGTTTGTGAAGCTACGGGCTTCGGTTGGTATCTCGTGTTTGTAAATCTACGGGCTTTGGTTTCGGGTATCTTATGTTTGTGAAGCTGCGAGCTTCGCTTAATGGTATTTTGTTGCACTTTGGCACTTTAGACTTTGGTGATGGGGTTGGCATCATGTATCAAATGTGGTTCTATGAACTAGTTTTTTTTGTTGATGTACTCCTTGAATATTGTACGAACATGTTTGTTTTTGTTAATGTGAAATGTGTTATAAGTTATTTGATGTTTGTGAGAATTTCTGAATTTATATTATGCATTTATGTAATTTACATTATGCGTGTATCTGGTGACGTAAATGGGAACCAGCAGGAACCGGCAACGTAAATGAGAATTGATAAACAGGGTCTCTTGATGGCTAAAAAAGGTCAACAAAAATAACCTATGTTGACGGTCATTAACCGTCAGCTAGGCCATAGTCAGAAAAAGTATGCACTTATATTGATGGTAAAAAAAATTAGGTTTAGTTGACGGCTAAAACCCGTCAATAAAGTCACTCCGGCAACCGTCAACTAAAGTGGAGACTTTTGCTGATACTGACCTAGCTGATGGAAGAAAAACCGTCAACTAAACCCTTTGGTGACGGAGAAAAATCGTCACCAAAAGTCATTTTTCTTGTAGTGTTTGAATAAGATGCTAGTAAAATGAAGTGTCGTATAGGAATCGTGATAACTTTTGACAACTAAGAAAACTGCATGTTCTTATTCTTTATGCTTTTTTTTCTTTCGACACTTCTATCTAGTCCATATTGTTTGAATATATATGGTACATGTAGAATTACTCACGTATAAGAAAGCAATGAGTCGACACTTAGTTGACCGTTTATGGATGCATGTACAACTGGTGGCATAAGAGTCAGATTGGTTTGACGAATGATTTCAAGGTGGATGTCGAGAATTTTGTCAAATAAACTAGTAACCAACCTTATTTTATGGATGGAAGGTTCATCAAGTGTCCTTGGGTCAAATGTCATAATAAACCATTCGAAGAGGTGGATCTCGTAAGGGAGCATATCTACAAGAAGGATTTCATACCGAACTACAAGGAGTGGACAACTCAAGGAGAAACTTCGTTTCTGCAGTATCAGCTATATTCAATACGGAGGTGGGAGAGTCTACTTTTGGATTTTGAATTTCAACAGTAAAACCTGGCACAAAAGATGGTATTTACTACAACGGGGCCTATTCGATCAGGAGGATCTGAATCCTGATACAAAGAGTTCTATGATATGTGAAGGATGCCAATTATCTTTTGTACCCAGGTAGTGATTCTTATTCTGTCTTGTCATTGGTGATGTGGTTGTTGAACCTCAAGTCTGATTTAAACATGCCGCAAGGATGCCAATATTATATATATATATATATATATATATATATATATATATATATATATATATATATATAGTCGGCTCAAATTGAGCATTCTTGGGATTTTCAAAAAAGATAAAAATGGCTCAAATAGAGCAATATGTAGAGCAAGTCAGTTGAGCATTCTTGGAATTTTTAGCAAAAAGACGAAAGGGCTCAAATAGAGCAACTAAATTTGGTTTTCGAATATTCGAATAATAACTAAATTTTTAGTATTTTGGATCCCTATATCAATTGGAAAATTATTACCTGAACTTGTATCCTTGTGTTATCTCGAGATAGGAGAGCGAGATAATATATTTGAATTCGATTCATGCTTGAATCATGGAATTCGTGACAAGATATGTACTTGAATCCTAGAATTCTATACAAGATATGTCCTTGCATCCTATATATATATATATATATATATATATATATATATATATATATATATATATATATATATATATATATTTATATATATATATATATATATATTTTATATATATATATAATATATATATATATATATATATATATATATATATATATATATATATATATATATATATATATATATATATATATATATATTTCCTATATATATATATATTTCCTATATATATATATATTTTTATATATATATATATATATATATATATATATATATATATATATATATATATATATATTTCCTATATATATATATATTTTATATATATATATATATATATATATATATATATATATATATATATATATATATATATATGTATATATATATATATATATATATATATATATATATATATATATATGTATATATATAGGAAATAAAAAAAAAAAAAATATATATATATATATATATATAGGAAATATATATATATATATATATATATATATTTTTTTTTAGGAATATATATATATATATATATATTTATATATATATATATATATATATATATATATATATATATATATATATATATATATATATATATATATTTTTTTTTTATATATATATATATATATATATATATATATATATATATATATATATATATATATTATATATATATATATATATATAGGAAATATATACATATATATAATATATATATATATATATATATATATATATATATATATATATATATATATATATATATATATATATATATATATAATATATATATATATACATATATTTTTATATATATAAAATATATATATATATATATATATATATATATATATATATATATATATAATATATAAATATATATATATATATATATATATATATATATATATATATATATATATATAGTTTAGGGTGTGGATATAGGCTTGTCACATCTCCTACCAATGGATATACGAAAATTAAAATATGTTATCGTATATCGGAAAGGAATAAGTTGTAACCGATACACATGTTGGAACTAGTTTTGTGATAATCATTTATGCTTGATTTGGATTTAAGGATGTTATTAGTGATGTATATGGTACACTCGTACTGATTTAATAAGTTTAGAATAGTTGCGATCGTGCCTATGATCATGGTTGGTGCATGAGTTTACTTAATAGATATGTATGTTGGTTGAAGTTCGGTTTATATATCGTACCTACAAAGAAATAGTAGTCACCTTGTCGATTGGTTTACTTAAAATATATATGTTTGTATCTAAATATATACATATATATTGTACCTACGAAGAAATAGTAGTCATCTCAGAAGATAGCATTAGCTCATCGATATAACGGGAAACTCATGTCTTCTCTGTAACATTTGTATTTAAAAATGTGTATTGATCAATCTTTGTAGAAGTATCTAAAAATGGATATGAATTACTATCTGCGGCATCGTTTGTGGATGTACAACCGTCATCCTGATGACATGTGCAGTGTGCGGGATGAATTCATACATGGGGTGGTGAAGTTTCTGTAATTCGCCAAGGTGTTTCCCCAGTATATATACAACATCAAAATTAAGTATTCGTGTGCGAAATGTTGCAACTTAAAATATCATCCAGAAGTGTATATGATATTTCATTTGTACTCGAAGGGTTTTACATAGAACTACTATTAGAGCTTGTATCTTTAACATTGGAGCATGAGCCTTATACAGAGTCGTATATGGATGTCCATGACCATGATGATTACAATGATGGGTGGGTGAATATGGTTTTCGATGCTACGGGGCCTAGTTTCGATTCAGACAATCCTAATGCGGCTGATGAGGCATTGAATGCCAATGTCGCGAAGCTTATGGAGTTGCTGGAGAATGCAAGGATCTATGTGAGGATCATTTACCGTTGGAGATGGTTACAAGGCTGTTGAGCATCAAGTCCGATTTCAACATGTCATAAGAGTACTACAACCGACTGATCGAGTTGACTATAAAGATCTTGCCGGAGGGTGCCAAGTTACTTATGGACTTCTACCGATCTAAGAGAATAGTGAGATCACTTTAGATGGGATATAAGAAAATTGATGCACATCACAACGGGTGCATGTTGTACTACAAAAATGACTAGGATGAAGAAGTGTGCAGATTTTGTGGTGTTGCTTTTTACAAGGAAACTGGTACAGGAAGGACTCCTGGTGCAAGAAAGCCGACGGATTTGAAGCACTATTGACGCTGCGGTTGTAGAGGTTGTTAGTAGTAAAGGAGACTGCCAAAAACATGAGTTGGCACAGGCGAGAACAGATCGAAGGAGTATTGGATCATCCATCAGATGGAGAAGCATGTAAGCACTTTGATCAAGAGTATCCCGATTAAATTTGCTTCGAATCCACATAATATCAGATTGGAGATCTCCTCTGTCGGTTTTATCCCACTCGGACATTCGGACTCCCAGTATTCGTGTTTGCCTACGATTGTCACTCCGTACAACCTACCGTCATGGATGTGTATGAAGACTTCTTGTATGTTCCTAACCGCTCTCATAAGAGATCCAAATAATCCGAAGAGTAACATCGATGTGTACTTACAACCATTGATAGATGAGTTGAATCAGCTACGAAAAGTAGGCGCCAATACGTATGATGTTTTTATAAAGCATAATTTTTAAATGAGGGTCGCACTTATGTGACCATCAACGCCTTTCCGGCCTTTGGAATGATATCGAGATGGAGTCCTCATGTCGTCTCTGAATTTCCATATTGCACTGACCGTACTAAGGCTTTTCGTCTGAAACACGAAGAAAAATCATGCTTCTTTGATTGTCATCAACATTCTTGTCGAAGTATCCTCCATTCCGGAGGAACAGAAATTCTTTCCGTGCTAATGTTATGGAGAAGGCCAATCCACCGCCAAGGTGGTCCAGATACACGATATAGAAGAAGGTCAAGGATTTTTCATGTGCTATCGAAGAGCCTACAAAGGGGTATAAGTATGATGGATTGGTAACACTCATAACTGGATCAAAAGAAGTATATTCTGGGACCTGCCATATTGAAGAACCAATCTGATTAGACATAACCTTGATGTCATACATATCGAGAAGAATGTATTTGACAATATAATTAATATTGTTATGGAAGTATAGGAAAAGACGAAAGACAATCCCAAGTCTCGGTTTGACATAGAAGATATATGTAGACATCCTGTATTGCATTCGCTAAAGGAAGGCAATCAAAAGTATGAGCAGCCTAAGGCAATTTTTTTTGCTAGACAGGAAGGATAAAATAAGACTTCGCAGGTGGGTTCAGGTACCTAAAATTTTAAGATGGGTACATATCGAATCTGAAAAAATGCGTCGATCCGAAGGAGAACAAATTGATGGGTATGAAAATCTATGACTATCACATATTTATTAAGAGGTTAATTTTGTTTACATTTCGAAAATTCTTACCACAGGTCATTTAGGATCCATTGACAACGCTTAACATATTCTTCAGAGATCTTTGTTCTACTAAGTTGCTCGTTGATCATTTAGAAAAGTAAGAGAAGAACATTGCAGTAATATTATGTAAGCTTGAGAGGGTGTTCCCTCTTGGATTCTTTGACTCTATGGAACATTTTCCAATTCATCTTTCCTATGAAGCACGTATTGGTGGGCCGTTAGTTATCGGTGGATGTACCCATTCGAGCGACATCGAACCACCTAAAAAGAAAGGTAAAAAAATAAGGCACGCGTCGAGAGTTTTATTTGTGAAGCCTATGTTCATGAGGAGATTACAAACTTTTGTTCGATGTATTTCTAAGCCTCATGTTGCTACTAATAGAACGAGAGGTCCGAGAAACGACGATGGATATCGAAAATCTAATAATGCAATATTGAAAGTCTTTAATACTTTCGTAAAGCCTTCAGGAAAAATGAAGAAGAGATATCTGAATGACGATGAACTAAGGATTGCTCAGTTGTATATATTACTTAACTGCGACGAGGATAAGTGGAAAAACTAGAGGGGTAAGTAATTAATATGTCCACATTCACGTCATCTAAATATAATAGTATACTTTATTATTATTACACTAATTAATCGAGGTTTTGTGGTTTTTAGCACATTTAATGATAAAGTGAGGTCGAGTAGACCATACATAACAGATGAATAAGTAGAAAAAGAAAGATACATCATTTTCTTTCTTATTGAGTGCATATGTTAAGAGCTCGATAATTATTATTTTTATATGCACTTCCGCAATAAATAACAAAATATTGAACTTAATTTTGTATCTTTTGGTATTTAAGTCGATCGTCCAGACATAACACTTGAGAATGAATCTATTAGAACTCTAGCCAGGGGCCAATTTATTTCGTCAAAATCTGGCCAAGCTATTATGTAAATGGGTTTAGGTTCAAGTAAAAAAATATCCCGATTATAGAGAGCTTTCAGGATGTCAATTCCATAAAAAATAGTGGTTTGTATATCAAATCTTTAAACTAGAAAGATGTCGATCTATGCAATAATTTCTGTGGCATCTTACGAGAGATTATAGAGTTGACATATAATTATGACATATAGCCTGCTAAGATCTTGTTATTTAGGTGTGATCGGTTTGATTTCGCTACGGACTCTGTGGAACCATTCATCCTTGCTTGGGCGTGATGTCGTGCAAGCCTAAGTTGGGCTTACAAAAGGCCAAGACCTGTACAATGACAAAATAGATAAGATAGACAATAACACAGCAAAATATAATGCCGATATTTGAAGCAGCAGCGGACATATTGCAGAATATGAATTTAACACAATATTTGTATAAACAATTCTCTTTATTGATATTCTTTCAACATATTACAAGGCTCTCATTCTCTTTGATACAATGCTATACTTGGCTTATAACCTCTCAGACACTTTACATATTACAATGATTTTGTTCCATACATTATATCGCCTTATATACAAAACCACTCTTTGCAACAGATGACCATATCTTGGTATCTCTTCTGATTTTTGGCTCCTAAGGATGAGGTTCGGGCTATTGCTTCGAACTATCTATCTTGATGCATCTTGCATCTGTGCGCAGACTGATGGTGGGTCATTATATCAACATACTAGTGAATGTGAACAAAGGCTACATAGTCTGAAACGATCACTAATTCATTTAGTGAGAAACATGGTTCTGTGATATTGATCTTGCTACTTTTACCTATGTTTATTACATGCATATCAGAGTCAGATTACATCTTTTGAAAACACCTTTGAAAGCCACAGTTCAGTTCATTTCAAGCATTCAAGGGACTATTCAATTCATGTAAAGTGTACAGCAGTATTTCATGAGCCATACTCTATTCTCAGGGACAATATTATTAGAAATTCTTTTCTCTTTTCAAGACAGATAACGACATATGAGCACACATTTAGGATCTAAGAAACGGACATCAGCATATTCAATAGTCATATTCAAAACCTCTGAATCTTTAGCATTAGCATAATAAATGACATTCTCTCCTTTAAACATGTAGCAATAATCTAGGTGTCGTACTTCTTGTTCTATTATCGGGACATTCGCAATTCATTTGCACAGGCTAGCTATTCTTTATAATCATATTCTTATTCAGAAACTTAAGCAACACATATATCACTTTTTCAGTAATTCTTACCATAGCCGACAGGTTTATCCTTGCACAAGACAACATAACATATCCAATCTTGTTCCTTGTTCATCTTTGCAAAGTCAGCTCTTAGCAAAATTAATATCGACACATGCAGACTTGATTGGCAGCTATGACTCTTGGGTTCAGTTCTGCACCTATCTATATGATGGTCTATGGAATCGTTTCCCATATTAGCCACTGTAGCTCTTGGATTCAGCTCAGTTGCTAGTGGACGAGATGTAATACCCCCTGATCAGTGAGGTTTCTTGTACCTCAGTATGTCTAGACAATCTCTCCTAGACCGATCGGTTTCTAGTGCCCTAGAAACCGTCGAAAGATCTAGTAACCTTGTGCACAAGTTGTTCGAGACCAATGCATGAATGCAACATTTATCCGATAAACTCTTTTGAGGCAACATTTTTTTCCTTTTTCTATTTCTTCTCTTTGAATGATAGAGCTATGACTGTGCCCTCTCTCTTTTGTTTAACTCAGAGTCGAAGCTCTTACATAATTATGAGCCGAAGCTCCTACATATTTCATTTCTTTGTAATGTCTGTACATGTCTAACATTCAGAACATCTCTGAGGGACAAGCAATCATTCATCTCTTTGAAACATAATAATCAGTTCTATGCAGATTTAGCATATCATTATACCTTTGACATCATAAAAATTGAGAACATGTGAACAATATCTTACTTTATCAAGCAGCAATCTTACATGTCTAATCATGTAGAAGTAGTAGAAGTATCCGAAGACGAAGACAAAGTAGATAAAAGTGACGATGAGGAGGAAAAGAAAGAAAATGACGAGGAAGATGAAGAAGATGAATTTTCAAAGGAGGATTAAAAATAAAATAAAATTCATTTAGACTAGCGACATGTATTATATTTTGAGAGCACTAGATATGAATATATTTCTATTACTAGTTATTTCTTGTGCAATTTACTAAGACTATGAGATGTATTATATTTTTCTTCTTCATTTTGTTTTTGTATCCATGTTATATATATATATATATATATATATATATATATATATATATATATATATATATATATATATTATATATATTATATATATATTATTAGGTATGGCAGGACGATACGGATCGTACAGCAGTCAGCCCCGAGCTAGAGGCTCCTCCAGTAGACAGGGTGCTCCTCTGGTACCGGATATTGGTTACGAATCCTCATCTCCTAGTATTCTAGTATACCAACCAGTCATATCTTCGACATCGTCAAGGGTACACGATAGTACTCCTTGGACGAGCAATTTTAGGCATGAGACAACTCCACCATCTAGCATTTCTCTTATTGTTGGCACCATGGAGACAGAGAAGAAGATAAAGGAGATCGAGCCTACTCTGCCTTCGTATCAGTGCTCCTCTATGCGCATCTCCAGAGGAGACGAGGATAAAGATTTGGTCCGATGAGCCTACAAAGTAAGTTAATTAGTTAGTATTATTTTATACATATATTTATATATTCATGAATATAATTATCGTTGAATAGATATCATCTCACGCTCGTACAGAGAGCACTGGGGAAATTTCTGAGGCAGAACTATGGTGGGGCTTTGATCAACTACTCCGATGTTCCTGAAGATAGAAAGGCATTCTGGTTTGCCCACTTCAAGGCAATTAAAGTATGTTTGCTTTTAATATCAATCATCTTTTATGCATATTTTATAACTTACTATTTTACTTCTTGTATAAAACATACTTATATCCACCACATCAGGCTGCGAAGATTGAGAAAGAGTTTTCTGTCATTACCGCCAAGTTGATCCGTGATGTTACCAACGACCAGAATGCTCGTTATCGCTCTAAAAAATTGATCCAAGGTTAGATCACGCCTGAGTACTGGAATATGATAAGGGCTAGATTCGATGATCCCAGGTACAAGGAAAGGTTGGAGAAGGTGAAGCTGGATAGGATGAGGGCAAGAAAGTGGTGTGGTAAGTCTATTCTCATGATGGAACATTTTCGTCATCTGGTATGTATTTTATTATATATATAATTCTAATAAAGGTTGGATAAAATTAATAACAAATAAATATTTTTAACGAGGATAGAAGGATGAGGATGACAATATGGTGACCATCTTCCTGGCCACCCATCGGAAGGGACAAAAACCTCATTGATTAGAGGGTCAGACAGAGCTATGTAAGTACTTTATGTTTTGTTAACTTTAATATAACTTAGAAAATATGCAAATAGAAATCTATATAGTTAGTAATAAATACCACAGATATTAGCAACTACAATGATTGAATAATAAGAAGTATGCTTATCAAGATGCTGTACTTTTCTAGGTTGAGTATATTAGGCTATGTGAGTGGGTGCTGTTAGTGTACCTACAGAGGGAGGGGTTGGTACTTCCTCGCAGCCCTATCTAGCACTGCTGACGGACGAGCTCTAATGACCGTCATTGGTAGTCTTTAGAGGGGTACATACTTTGGTACAGAATCCTAATGATGTCTTTGTTGTGATGTAGTCATCCAGGGCCCCCTCTGTTAGTATGCTTCCCTACAATCCTTACAGGAGTTGACCCGAGTCGACGAGAGCATTGCCTACCAGGTTACAGATCTGCGTGACGAGATGCTGAGGAGGATTGTAGAGCAATCCATGTAGACGAACGATACGATGTCCACCGTACGATTTGGTATGCTCGAGATCAGCATCACGGAGATGAGGGCTCTGAGCGAGAGGACAGATCGTAGCATTACAATACAGCAGGGGACACATGTGGCCATGAGCGATCAACTTTTAAGGATGCAGGATGCAATGGCTCAGAACAGTACGAGACTAGCATCTGCAATGGTTTTATGCAATACTCGACTGTTAGCATTGGAGTAGATACGTCCTCCTAGTTCGTCGACATCGACACCAGCTCCATCGATTATACTGCCTCCTCTATCGTCATCGATAACGCTTTCACAGGAGCACTAGGAGTTCCTTCTATCCCAGATGCGTGATGGTACTCCTCTTCTTGATCAGCCGTAGTCCTTCATTGGACAGATTGTGTTTCATTGTTTGTGTGTTGAATTCTTGGATATTTATTTATTTTTTATACTTTTAGTGACAGTATGTGATTTGATGTGCTGGTCCATTCTTGGATCTTTATTAGACAGTAATTGATGTCACATTCTATATATTTATTTTTTGTCCAACTTTATATATTTACTTTATTATTTATATTTAAAACTCTATATGCACTTATCGATGTTGTGTGTTCCATCGAAGGGTTCGACGAACCCGAATTCAACGAAGGGTTGCTCCGAGTTTACTTCTTTATAAACTGTGATTTTATAACTACAGGCAGATATTGGTTGGAAACAAACTACTTTTTTTTGTAGTTTAGCAATGTCTAGTGACATTCTGCAACGTCTAGCGGCATAAGAGTACGTCGCTAACCGTGTATCATAACAATACTAAAATGTATCGTCGACATCGCTAACATCTACATAACGTTGATAACTGTCACTACTAAGCTGACATGGCAAAGTTTGTCTTGTCAACAGTTTTGTAGCAAAACGTTGCTAATAGTGTCGCTAAATACAAAATAATCTGTAATATTTAGCGACGAATAGTCGACGTTGCTAATTAGCAAAGGCATGCCGCTAAACTGTTGCTATTTCCAAAAAATCATCGCCGTGACTTCATCACTACACGACGTCGCTACAGCGACGAATAAAGACATTTTTTTTGTCAGCGACCATGGATTACTGCGACATCACGAAAACGTCGGCTAATGACGTTGCTAAATTAGTTTAACAACATTTTTTTTGCATATTAGTGGCATTTCTCGACGTCACTAAAACTGACTTATTTTGGTAACATGTAAACTGTGTTTCTCAAAACTGAAACCAAACCTTTTTTTATAAAAGCTGAACAAAATTGAACCGAATTAATTCGGTTCATGATTCAATTTCATGGACCAATGGGTCGAGCCTTCAAAGTTTTAGCAAATGGGCCTACTTAAATAACATATCTTAAAAAATCTAACATTGTTGTATTTATGAATTATTACAAAACAAAGACTAAAAAAATTGCTTATATAGATTGAAGATAGAGAAAGTGCTCAAAGAAGCACCGATAAAGAATAGGAGGAGGGAGTGCGCTCAGTTAAGGGTTAGAAAAAACATTAGTATGCATAGATTGAGGATAGTTTGAAATTACTAAATCTAAATCGATTTTCGGTTCAGTTAGTTACTCGGGTCAAGAACCGAAAAACTTAACCGTTTGTCATATTTCAGTTCAGTTCTTCGATTTTCAGTTTTCAACCATTATATGATCACCCCTACTTAGCTCACTTACATGTCCTGAATTCTTATCAAATTCGATTAAAAAGATCGATTAGGTGAATCAAGATACAATTCTATACATGATATGTGGGGTCGGACTCTAAGAACCTTGCCATCCTGCCACAACATGATCCCTAGTCATAAGATTTTGCCAAAAAAATAGGGATGCATGTGATCCACATGTGTTCTCTAAACTGCATCAACATATAGAAACTTGATTGTGATTGTGGGAGTGAATTAGGTTGTTTTATTATGATTGTACTTGTCATTTATGAATTATCAGGATTTAATCCTAGGCCAAACACTAATGAATTCACTAGAATAAATCTAATCAGAGCTATATTTCAAGTTAATGCAATAGTTACTCCGAATTAATTTCTTAATTCTTTTACTTTTGAATTCGAGAATCTGATCACCTCTCATACTCTCAATTTATTTTATTTCCTCGTCCTTTACTGGGGCTTGTTTGTCGTTTGACGACCTAGTATTGTTCACTAGATTTGTTGACCTACTTTTAAAGAGCTGGTGGAGAACAAAAATAAGATTTGACAATTGAAGGCAATTATATTGAAATCATATCTTCTTAATCGTAAATTTAGGTATACATTTAAATTATATACAATTATATTTGGGTTAATTATTGTACTGGGTAGAGTTGTCCATTTTCCTATTTATAGCTTAGAATGTCCCTTTTAGAATGATAATGATTTATTATACAAGTATGACCTATGATAAACATATCCTAGAACTTCATGGATGACAATCGTGAATATGGGTACTAGATTATTCATATGTCTTGTAGCCTGGGGTTGATGTTATGTACCTGATTCGTCTCATTCTGGAAGCAAGGCATGATAGTACATAGGACACTGGGACTGATTCGACCTTGGGAGAAATATTGGTCTTGCTACGGTGGCACAAAATAATTACTGGACTTCTATGAGTCTTGAAACCTACAGTGGAATGGCATACTATATTACCCTATAAAGTCCTATATGGAAAAGGTATTATGGGACATTTATTGAAGCTAACTACTGTAGTGCCCCACTCGCACAAGCATATAGATGGAGCTTCGCACGAGTCAGCCGTTTGGATTTGGGTTCAGGTAGAGGCACGGTATGAATTCCAAGTTTTTCAGATGTTTGGAATTTCGTCGTGCAAAGTTAGCGAGTTTGGTGCAATGTTGCAGAGGATCTATTACAATGATCTGCTCAGTCGAGACAAGTCCTCTTTCGGGTAGGTGGCTTCGTTGAGCCTTTGCTTCTTTGCTAGCACACTAATAAAATGGACCGATAGTCATATGCTTTCCTCATATAAAAAACCTATACATGCTAATAATAAATAGACGAACCAAAGTAGTTAAGAGAGTACTCTCATATTGTATCTGCTACTATAGAACATGGAATTGTAAGTTATGGTGTAGTATAAAATTCATACTACTGCCTTATGTTTTATACGAACTAGTTTGATTGATACTATAGATATGTAGTTTCTCATACTTTTGCAGTAATATCCTATGAGTTGTGATGGCAATGTTTTATAGGTGGATGAGTACTAGGTAATGTTTCAGAGTTAATTTTTGAGTGATGATAGGGACCTTTAGGTCGCCAAGGCTATATCCCTGGAATGGAGAGTTTGATATGAGCAATGGCTCGAAATTTATGAATATGCTGAGATGTGTTGAGATACATGCAAGATGAATAGTTATGTTTCAGTTTTACTCTATGCTTGAGTCATAGCTTAGTATTCTACGAGAATTGCGAGGTCATGGACAGCTTGTGCACAAGGTTTTATGAATTCTTCGAAAGATCATCGGCCGGGATAACCAGGATTGAATCGACCTAAGAGAAACCAGGACGTCGTGACCTGACATACTGGCATAGGTTATTGTGGGACCTTCAATAGTCAGACTGAAGCGTGCGGGACCATACATGATGATTTAAAAACTCTCAGAGGCTAGCTACCCGGGCTAAGAGGGAGCCGTCTAATCCAAAATAGTCCAAGATGGCGTATCGTCAGTTACTTTCATGTAGTTAGGTCCCTATTGCATGTAGGCTACGTATTTGAGGCAGATTGTGCACTCAACACATTTTTATGGGGCTAATGATTGTCTTTTGTAGGGACACGTAGTATGACACAATCTTTATGTTTTATAGTCTGATAGAGTGCATTTAGTTAGGCCCTAGTTCTAAGTTTGGTCCTTTGTGCTTCGAGTCATAGCTTGCCTAGTGAGTTTGAATAGTACAGTTCTGCGATAGGCACTATTACTAGTAAGAGTAGAGGGTGTGGGTAGGGTTGGATATTGTTTGATTGAGCTTGGTGGTATAGTTGTTCCATGAATTTGGCTAAGACATGAAAATCATGCTTAGGCCTATAAATTTGGCTAAGGCTAAGGCTTGGATACGGTTCTTCGAGAGACACATGATTAGTTTACGTGACACACTTATAGTTCTACACAAGTATGCTTTAAATTTCATATGCCATGTAAATGATCCTTAGGCAAAGATTAGAAAAACCACTTATAGTATATACACGCAAAAAATATAAGGCATCGGTAAGATAACCACTCACCAGTATACATCGTACTGATACCCCACCAGATTTGTTATGACAGAGTTCGCTTGGATGCGGACAAATATGTTAGATATAAAAGTTAGATTTTAAGCATTACGTCGTGGATGTATTTACCTTGTATATAGAGGACAATGTAATGCCCCATCCGATCAGCTGAATCAGAGGAATCAAACTGCCAACGGCGTTCGGACTTAGCCATGCAACGGCTGCTCGAAGACCCACTCGATCGAGGCGACTCCTCGCTCAGGTGGGTGGCTTCGGTGAACTTGCCTCAGCTTGGCCTTCACACTAATAAAATAAAGTTTTTAACTTCACAAGCAGGCTTGAATAAAAGAGATAAATCCACATAACTAAGGGAATAATCCCAAGTTGGGTCGGATTGAGTTAGAACATGGAAAAGATCCCACGGTCGGCTTAGAAGTGTTGCACGACGTGCTTTCAAAATGACACTCAGTCTTTCGTCCCGTGGCTTGGGAGAAGGGAAGTTGGTCTTCGCCTCAAAGCTATGAATTAGCCTAAGTCATAGGTGTCGCCCGCATAAATGCTTGATAAAGCATGAACGGTCCCATCGTCCAAGGCTTGGCATAGCCTTTGCTCGCACCACGGGTTAAGTTGTATCGCACGGCTTGTGGCATAAGTCTAGGCACCCAAAGAACTTGGTTGTACAAGTCGAACGAGTGCATGGCACGTTCCCATGATTCAAGGCTTGACGCAGCCTTTACTCGTCAAGTTGTTGCACGATTAAGTTAGGCAGAGTATTGCTGGGCTATCGAAGTCATAACAAGCACTATCTCATATTTTTTGCGGTTGTCAAGTCACATAGTCCCACGATCTTAAGGCTCGTCATATAAAGTATGACTTGGGTTGTAGTGTCGTGTAGAACACAAGTTGATTTAAGGCACGCACTACGGTTGGTTCAATAAAATGTTAGCCTACGGTCTACGGCACCTAAAAAACATACTTTGTTCAAGTTATGCTTGAAGGCTATCACTTAGCCATTCATGAGTTGAGTCAATATGAGTATGGAAATACTAGAAAAGATGTTAGGACTGTAGGTCAGTCACCGAGACAACATGGTTTAGGCTCTGCAAAGAAGTATGTGAAATAGAGGAGTGAATCAAAGAAATAAAATGATCATGAAACAAGGAAAGATGAGTCGAGTCTTGCATGGTCATTGGAAAACTTGTCGACAAGGATTGTTTTGTTCCTCAGACGGTGCCTGCAACCACAGGACTGGTCTGGCCTAGGAGGAACATGCTTGGAGGACCCTCAGATGGTATGCGACCTGACCTGAGGGGTGAGCCATAGAGCGGATAGTACGGGGAATTCGGCGAAAGCGTGCCTCGTTGTATATGAACATACCGTATTACCCAATTAAGGTGCAAGTATAGCTTATGGTGCTAGTGACCCTTTCATATGGATGAGTCAGCATAAGAGCGGCTATCTGTGTGCCTGCCTTTAGGAGTCAAGATGTGTGAGCACGATTTGAGTAGGTTATGAAGTATTAGCTTGGTATGCAACACAGTCGCTAGCCTAAGATTTGGCAATAGGTAAGGTACATGCTTCGGTACGAGATATGGGTTAACTAATGAGTTCGTTGGCACAGAGTCCATAAGTTCGATTTGAGTCATTTCAAAGTTAAGTCAGGAAGGGTCGTAGGGCAACTTGGTTAAGCCATGTTGAGTTGCGAGGCACGACCTCGATACGTCATGGCACGACCACGTTGTTATGACACGAGCATAGGCGAAACACTAAGTGGGGAGGCACTGCCTCGATTATATTGAAGCACGAATAGAGTATAGCATGACCATGTCGTTGCATCACTAAGTATATGCCGAAAGGCAAGCATGAGTCGGTACATTGATGTTACAAGCACGAAAATGGTATAGAGGCAAGGATAAGGAAGTTATCGGTACGATAGCACAATGATGGTCTAGAGATACAAATAAGCCAGGCATCTATATCCTAAAATCGATCCTAAGACAAGAATAGAAAGACAATCATAAAGGGACATGTAGAAGCTCATTGGCACGGATCTTGCTTGGATGCGTTGTAGCACGAATTTCTATGGCATTTCGAGGCATACGGCCACATGGAGTCAAAACTTATACGGGACATAATGTATGGACATCGCCTATCTGAAGCATCCGCTGGCTCATCAAATTGTATCGAGAGATGAGAGAGAGCCGAGTGGCTTGTAATCAGAGAGAAAAGTAAGCTTGAGTGATTGTAATCTTGGCTATATGCCGCCTTTGTAATCTATGTTCATTATCAATAAAGACTGAATTTTTTCAATGCTTGTATTGCCTCGTATATTCAATGTTTCTTCTTGGGACTTCTGTGCGACGATCCCGTCGCAAGATGTTGTAATTGGTCGTTATGGAACTCGTCTTGCACGAGTGTAACCTAGTCTCGTGTGGTATCACGCCTTAGCGAGGACGATCGGTCCTACGGGACCGTGGTGTGGCATAATGGTATCAGAGCATGGCTTTGCATCTTTGGACTTTCGATTAAATTCTTTAACTTCGATGATGTTTCGGAAACTCTGATGTTCCATAATCGATATCATTGGTTGCTCTCTCTCTAAATATCCCACGGGATGTCCATACAATATGTCTATATATTTTAAAAAATACCATTAAGGAATAATTGGTTGAACAAGTTAACTTCAAGTAAGAACGGTTGGCTAAGTCGGGTTGGGCATATACACCAAGAATTGAGTCGGCCTTAGAAAAGCCGTGTGCGAGATTTAATCTGTGTCAGACAAAAATGTGTTGGACTCGATTGAGTAAGTAGGATGACTATCGATAGGGATGCCATCAGACGATGTTATCGCCGATGTCATATAAAGGAACATGCTTGAAATTGAGGAATGGTTCGGACAGAAATTCGAAGTAATCAATTTTGATTCAAAAATTATTTTGAAGATTTGTCGAATAACTTCATCCCTGAGTGGTGTATGGGATAGCTTCGGGGATGTCGATCAATTGAAGATATGGGGTGCCAATGAGTCTATCAGCAAGTAACGAGTACGCAAGGCCTTAGAAAGAGCGTTTCAAAAAATTATGATTTTAGATAACTAGTACGAGATGATTCGAACAAAACAAAAAGACGACGCACGTCGGCAAGATTGCGCCGAGTATGAAATGCAAAAACGATTTAGATAAAACTGAATCGAGGATAAGTAAGGTATAACGAATAGATAACTCGATCGAGGAAATCGATATAAATCCTATGTGAAAAGTTAGCACGATTGGATGATAGCATGCATAAAAATGATTCAAATATTTGAGAATGACTCTAAGGATTGGAATAGATGTTGCTCGATGATTTGAGTTAGCATAGATCGATGCGAATTAAGGAAATAAGTTGCTCGATGACTTAAGATAGACGGATAAACATATGTGATCATGGGTTTGAACGATTTGATCATGTGAATAGTTTAGGGATTATTGATCGAATTTTGATCTTGAATATCGAAGAGACTGTGGCATATCTAGTTTGAATGATAGCATCAGTTGCACGACTTGAAGTTTGTTGCAATAGGAAGATCGACAGGTTATGCATATCATCGATGGTAGTGAGACATATCAAAGATTGATGTACGATAACTCAGGGGTACTCTAATTCAAGAAATGATGATCGTACAAAGTGTTATTGTTTTGATGGATGCTATACTTAGAATTTTGATTTAAATAAATGCTTGGATGAAAATGATCGTGTCTTGATTTTTGATGATAACCACAACATCGACGATCTTGTCTTGCGCAAGAGCAAATTTAGCCTCACATATGCGTCACGTCGAATTTGGGACGATCGTTCTGTGTGAGCGTTGACATGGTGATTCATGTCGCGGAAATTGTCACCCCCCAGTTTTCAGAAACAGGGATATTTTTATCATTTTATATTTTTGAATATTTTTGAAATTTATTTTATTATTTATGATATTATTTTGGGGTTGAATTTTATTTTATTATTTATGATATTGTTTTGGGGTTATTTGAGTCGGGTTCGAATTTCAACTCAATCCGACTTGAAACGGGGACCCGGAGGGTAGTTTGGCTCTAG
This sequence comes from Iris pallida, assembly GCA_029216955.1. Classification (NCBI taxonomy): domain Eukaryota; kingdom Viridiplantae; phylum Streptophyta; class Magnoliopsida; order Asparagales; family Iridaceae; genus Iris; species Iris pallida. The sequence goes on from JANAVB010013397.1 coordinate 11,951,368, forward strand.
TGGGACCCACATACTAGTTAGACATGGCCCACATGATATTAATTTTAGTCCACATGATATTAATTTTAGTTAGTAGTTAAACTAATTATTTATGGATAGATTTTGTTTAATTAGAGACTTAAAACTAGACTAAATTGACCTCAACCTTTAACCCATTTCTAATTTAAATCAAATAGATTAGTGGAGGGCATTTTGGACATTCAAATAGGGCACACCTCACCCTTTTTGGACAGCCACCTATGGGGGGGATAAGGAGTGAGTCACTCCTTCATTCATTTGTTTCATCCACTTTCTCTCTCTTGTTCTTCCCCAAATTAATTTAGAGATGAACCTCCATTGATTTTATCTCCAAATCAACCCCTTCTTCCACCAAATCTTCTTCATTTCTTCTCTACTCTATGGTTAGAGGGTGCTAGCCAAGTTTGGGAGGATTCGGAGCTCGTTCGTATCCTTTTAGAATCTCTACGTGTCTGTGTTGTGTCGGAAGGATTTTTCTTTGAATCTCTCTCCCGAAAGGTATAATCTCACCTCTAATCCATCCCTACATGCATATAGGAATATTTTGAACCCATAGGAATGACCTCCATGGTTGTATCTCCATTTGTGTCCATTTCGTGTCCATTTGGAGGTCTTAGGAGTGTCCTTTGTGTTGTGGTTGTGTCCTAGTGGAAAAAACCCCTATTTTGGACACTTGTATGCATATATATATTGTAGGAATGATTAATTAGTGTTTTAATCTCAAATTTATATTTTTAGAGAGTTGTTCCTAATGTGTTCTTTATAGTATCATATTGTATCATATTGTATGTCACTTCCCGTTTCCAGAATGCGTATTCTAAATACATGTACTACTGGAATGTATTCATTTAATATTTATCATGTATTGTTCTGTATTTTAATTCCTTTAATTTCCTGCAAATTATTTTCTGTATTTTATTTCTGCATTTTACTTTCTGCTTTTATACTCTGCTTTAGCTTTGTTTTGGGTTCGACTTGAATTGGTTTAATTATGTTGGTTCAACATGAACCCAAACCCCCACCTACCACCACCCCATTTAAAGCTCCAAACCCTTTCTCTCTCTTCATTACTTCTTCTCATTACTCTTCTTCTTCCTCATAACTCTCCCACCAACCTAGAAGAGATAGGCAAGTGCCAACTTGCTTCTTGATGGATCTCTATTTTTGTTGTTCCATTGTCTTCCTCTCAACATTCTAAGACACTTTAGTGTTTGGCATTTTCAATTTCTATGGCTAAATTCTTCTAGATCTAAGTTTATAGTATTTTCGGATTTTTTGGGTTTTGATCTATTTAATATTGTTATTTCCAAGTTTTGATGGTTCCATGTTGTAGGGAATTTCGTTCTACCCCATTTTGACCTATGGAAGTCCAAATTTGGACTTACGGTGAAGGTTTTATGGAGCTTGGAAGCCAAGGGTTCCATGACCATCCTTCTCAGGTTTTCTGAGAAGATGGGTCCCCACTTTCTCAGCCGCATGAGATTTTATTTCTCAGCCGCATGAGATTTTATTTCCCACAGCCGCATGAAATCTTTATTTCCCAACCGCATGAGAAATCTTTATTTCTCAGCCGCATGGAATTTTATTTCTCAGCCGCATGAAATCTTTATTTCCCAACCGCATGAGAAATCTTTATTTCTCAGCCGCATGGAATTTTATTTCTCAGCCGCATGAAATTTTTATTTTCCAACCGCATGAAATCTTTATTTCCCACAGCCGCATGAAATCTTTATTTTTCAGCCGCATAAAATCTTTATTTTTCAACCGCATGAAATCTTTATTTTCCACAGCCACATAAAATCTTTATTTCTCAGCCACGTGAAATCTTTATTTCCCAACCGCATGAAATCTTTATTTCCCACAGCCGCATGAAATCTTTATTTCTCAGCCGCATGAAATCTTTATTTTCCAACCGCATAAAATCTTTATTTCCCACAGCCGCATGAAATCTTTATTTTCCAGCCGCATGAAATCTTTATTTCCCAACCGCATGAAATCTTTATTTCCCACAGCCGCATGAAATCTTTATTTCTCAGCCACGTAAAATCTTTATTTCTCAGCCACATGAAATCTTTATTTCCCAACCGCATGAAATCTTTATTTTCCAACCGCATGAAATCTTTATTTCCCAACCGCATGAGAAATCTTTATTTCTCAGCCGCATGGAATTTTATTTCTCAGCCTCATGAAATCTTTATTTTCCAACCGCATGAGAAATCTTTATTCCTCAACCGTATGGAATTTTATTCCTCAGCCGCATGAAATCTTTATTTCCCAACCGCATGAAATATTTATTTTCCAGCCGCATGAGATATTTATTTCCCAGCCGCATGAGATTTTTATTTCCCAGCCGCATGAGATTTTATTTTCCAGCCGCATGAGATTTTTATTTCCCAGCCGCATGAGATTTTTATTTTCCAGCCGCATGAGATTTTTATTTCCCAACTGCATGAGATTTTTATTTCAATAATTGATCATGAGATTAATAATTTATCATGCGTTCCTAGATGGAACTAAGAGACTGGCTAGTCGTCTTATTGGATTAAATGGAATAAGACACGTTCATATTTGCAATCGATTGACTAATCCCGAATATTGACATATAGATACATGCAGGCTACAATTCATTTATTTATTTTACGAAAGCAGCATGTGTACTTTATGGTCAAGGTATGATTATTCTGTGGTTAGTTTTAATTGTTGCATTACGCTATGTAAGACCTACAACCTAACCGCACGGGTATCGTTGTAGAGTTGGGCATATCGTACCTTGTACGGAAGTACTTATTCTGAAATGACCATGATCTACGGCATGGGATTTCACTTAACATAGAGGCTACTAAGTTAAATAAAATAATGATTGCATGGAGAGAATGGATTCCCGAGTTCTTACATGGCAGCCCTCTTTGGGACTATTAGCGCCCAACAGGCCGGCTGGTTCCCACAGATACTGCAAACCTGCCACACGGGCAGGGAGCGGTATCTGCTTATATTATTATATATTGTATATTGATGACGGGCGTCCCGCTGGGACTCGTCTAATTCATAATTGGCGCAATTGATTGATTGGATAGACTAGCCTTGCTTGCCCATAGTAAGAACTGAGAAATCCTTATTACATAATTTCAGGATAACTTGGGATTGCAGTAGTAAGCCGTAGGAGTTGGATGGCCATTTAAGTTGATTTATTTTTGTACTGTACCTACTCTGTTACCTAACTGAGATGATCAGAGCATCAGGACATGACGGGCCAACTTCTGTCCTTGTTTGGTTGGGAGGTTGGTTCGAAGTGTCGGGATGTTACGTGAATCCCAGTAGCAAGAAGAGATCTATTATTATATTCTCTTATTTAGTAGTTTAATGCCTCATACCGTGCTTCCTTGCGGTACTTGCTATTAGAGGTCTAACCTCTCTGGTTTTGCATGGCCAGATTTAGAGCCGGTTTCCGAGGACTCAGCTTACCTATACCTCCAAGATGGTCAATACTAGAGGAATGATCGCAGGAGAACTCGAGTGGGTTCCTTACTTCTCCGCTCATTTTGTTAATTACTTTACATTTTGTCGTTTGGCACCGACATGTTAGTCGGATAGTCTTGTACTTATTTTTATATAATTGTAATTAAGTCAGACTGCAGCTGATAACAATTGTGTATATGTTGCTATATCATCTGGCTATGTTTTGTAAAGCCAGATCTCAAGAACATTTTGACTAAGCGTTTGGGACGCCTTATTGCTTTATCTTAAATGTTCTCTGTTATTGCTTCTTGTTTGAATGATTGAGAAAATAGACGTGAAGTGACCATAGCGAGACTTTCATGTAGTATGCACCCCCTTGTCTTTTAGACAGCATTGATCGTATTATACGGTATTCATCTACCCGTAATACGTAGCTGGCTGAGTCATTCCCCCGCTCTCCAGTATTCTGGTTCTGGGGCGTGACAAGGTTTTAGTGGTGGCCCATGCAGGTCTGATTTCAAACTTGTGGGGTGTTTTAATTTTAGGATGTCTCAATCACACATGTTCCCCCTTGATCTCATGATTTGTTGTTCTCAATCCTAGCTTGACCTTCCCGTATCCTTTGGCTTCATTGATCCTTTATGTCCAGTCGTTTGATTGTTCTCTGTCCCTTTTCTTAGGGGCACCTCGTCCGTACCTATTAGGGCTGGACAACAACAACAAGGGCAACATGGGCAACATGACCAGGTCGGTCAGCAACAAGGGCCAGTACTACCTCAAGAGGCTATCCAAGAAGAAGTGATTGTGGAACCAGCAGCTGGACCATAGTATCCGGAGGTTCCTACACCACCCATAGTTCCACCTATCCCAGTGGAAGTGGATACACCAGCCCTTCTGGAGATCATGAGAGGGATGATGGCTACTCAGCAATATCAGATGTTAGCCCAACAGCGTATGCACGCTCAGTTACAAGAGCAGAATGTATTACTCAACCAAGGATTGCAGACGGCTTTGGACAGAGGGACAAGAACAGATTCAGGAGCATCAGCCAGGTTTTGCAAGTACAACCCCCGTCGTTTCGAGGGCACAGAGGATGCCATCTCAGCAGATGCATGGATTAAGGATATTGAGGCTATTTTGACAGCAGCTAAGGTGCCGGCAGAAGAACGTGTGGATCTAGTGAAGTTGTTACTTCAGGATCTCGCACGTGATTGGTGGGAATCAGAGGAAGTAGGCATCAGACGTCCTGTTGCTTGGGACGATTTTACTGCAAGATTCAAGACGAAGTATTATGGAGTTGTGGCACAGTTTGAGCTACAACAGAAGTTTATCAACCTCAGGCAGGCCGGCAAGACGGTAGATGCTTATGCAGCAGAGTTCTACAGATTGAGTAGGTTCGTCCCGGAGATGGTAGCCACAGAGAGCCAGAGGGCTATGAGGTTTCTGCAAGGGTTTCATCTTGAACTCTTGCAGTTAATAGAGGGACACAATTATCAGACTTTCGATGAGATATTGACGGCCACTCGGAGGCATGAGATCACCACTCAGAGGATCACGGCAAGGACTAGAGGTCAGAAGAGATCACACAGTCAGATTGAAGGAGGAGGGGGAGCAGCGCCCCGAACAACAACACCGTCTCCTGGCATTCGTATTCACGATGTGGCAATGCGAGGGCCAGCACCACCCAGGCAGCAGCAACAGCAATAGAGGAAGAACCAGCAACCCCAGCGGGCTACACTTATTACGGGAAGATAAGGCACACTAGAGATGTGTGTCGGACATTGAACGGGCAGTATTTGATATGTGGGAATCCAGATCATCAGGTTACTACATATCCCATGAATTCGAGATCAGGAGGACCTGTACAACAGTTTCCTGCTCTGCCAGTACCAGGGGCAGGACAGTATCGAGGACCAGCAGTAGCAGTGAGGCCGTTGGCACAGCGCCCGTTCATGACACAGGCTCAAATATTTCGGCAGCATGGACCGCCGATGCAGTAACACCAGCATAGACCACCCCAGCATCACCAAGGCAGGGGCCAGTAGCAGCACCAGGCTAGGCCGCAGCATAGGAACCAGCAAGGAGGTCGAGGGCAGGCATTCACTCTGTCCTTAGAGGAGGCATTAGCATCGGGAGATGTTGTGGCAGGTAACATTCTCGTCGCCTCATATCCCACAGTAGCATTGTTTGATTCGGGAGCATCACACTCATTTATATCTGTATAATTTGCAACACGGCTAGGAATGGAATTCGAGGCATTGCCAGGGAGGTTAAATATACTCACTGGTAATAGGCTCGTAGGAGTTAGTAGAGTTATTCTAGCATGTAGCGTTGTAGTTTGCGGGCATTCCTTACCCGCCCGGTTGATAGAATTTCTAGTTAGAAATTTCAACGTTATCTTAGGCAGGGACTGGTTGAAAGACAGTCATGCGATAATAGATTGTCGTAGAGGTAGTGTATCTTTTGACATCCCAGGCATAAAGCGGTTTACCTTAGTCAGATCAGTAGTAACTCAACAAGAGCAAGGAGTAGTGACGGCAATGAAAGAAGTTCAAGTCCCGAAGGTAGTTGAAGAGTTTCTAGACGTATTTCCTGAAGAACTTCCAGGTCTCCCACCGGTTAGAGATATTGAGTTCAGTATAGAATTGGCACCTGGAACTAAACCGATATCAGATCGAGTTTATAGAATGGCGGATTCCGAGCAGGCCAAGGTATATCAGCACATAGAGGAACTGAAGGAGAAGAAGTTCATCCAAGCTAGCGTGTCACCATAGGCAGCACCAGTGGTACTTGTGGGGAAGAAGGATGCGTCATCCAGATTGTACATCGATTACAGGAAGCTTAACACGACAACAGTAAAGAACAAGTACCCATTACCCAGGATCGACGACTTGTTTGATCAGTTGAGCAGAGCTAGAGTTTTCTCCAAGATAGATCTTCGTTCAGGGTATCATCAAGTGAGGGTTCAGAAGGAGGACATTTCCAAGACAGCATTAAGGTCAAAGTATGGGCATTATGAATTCTTAGTAATGCCGTTTGGTTTGACCAATGCTCCAGCAATCTTTATGGATTTAATGAATCGCATCTTTATGCCGTACTTGGATCAATTTGTCGTTGTGTTTCTCGACGACATTCTTGTATATTCAACTAGTGAAGAGGAGCATGAAGACCACCTCCGGAAGGTGTTACAGGTTCTGAGAGAGAACCAGTTGTATGTCAAGCTCAGCAAGTGTGAGTTTTGGTCGGATCACATTTCATTTTTGGGTCACATCATATCAGAAGCTGGAGTAGCAGTGGATCCCAAGAAGGTAGAAGCAGTAGAAAGTTGGCCAGTACCCAAGACCGTAGCAGATGTGCGAAGTTTCTTGGGATTGGCAGGATATTACAGAAGGTTTATATCAGACTTTGCGAGGCTTTCAGCACCCATGACCCGCTTGACACGGAAGGACGTGCCATTCGTCTGGTCGGCAGAATGTCAGGCATCATTTGAAAATCTGAAGCAGAAGTTGATATCAGTGCCTATTCTTACATTGCCCGTTGGACCCGGAGGTTTTACCGTTTATTGTGATGTGTCAGGTAAAGGACTTGGATGTGTCCTCATGCAGCACGGAAAGGTGATAGCATATGCATCTAGGCAGCTTCGAGACCACGAGAAGAATTATCCGACTCATGACTTAGAGTTGGCAGCAGTAGTATTTGCTTTGAAGCTATGGAGGTATTACTTATATGGTGATGGAGTGGACATGTACACAGACCACAAAAGTCTGAAGTACATCTTTATTCAGAAGGAACTGAACATGCGGCAGAGAAGATGGTTAGAGTTGATAAAAGATTACGACGTGGAGCTTCAGTATCATCCAGGCAAAGCTAATGTGGTAGCAGATGCTCTCAGCAGAAGAGGCGGCACATTTATGTTAACAACACAGAAGCACATTTTAGAAGAACTTCAGGAGATGGGCATCGAGGTTATACTTCCTAGTGATGTAGGAGTTCTGGCGAGTCTACAAGTTCAATCTGACTTGGTAGACAGGATCAAGGCAGCTCAGGCGTAGGACCCAGTGATTTAAAAGCTTAGGGCAGAATGTGAGTCAAGACTCAGAAAGGAGATACAAATCCATGAGGATGGTACACTTAGGTTTGGATCGCGTCTATGTGTGCCTAGTGGAGATATCAGACAGGAGGTTATGGCAGAAGCTCACAGTTCCCAGTATTCTGTACACCCTGGAGGGACCAAGATGTACCAAGATATCAAGCAGCACTTCTAGTGGAACGGGATGAAGAGGGAGATAGCTAGATTTGTTTTCCGTTGCTTGGTATGTCAGCAAGTGAAGGCAGAGCAACAGAGGCCAGCTGGGTTATTGCAATCGCTTCCTATCCCGAAATGGAAGTAGAAACATATCATAATGGACTTTGTGACCGGTTTATCGAGATCACCAAGTGGTAGGGATGCTATTTGGGTAATCGTAGATCGGCTTACGAAGGTGGCACATTTTTTTCCTTTTAGAGTAGGTCAATCTACGGAAAAGTTGGCAGAGTTGTATATGCAACAGATAGTCAGGCAGCATGGAGTCCCTGTCAGTATTGTGTCAGATAGAGATACCCGTTTTACATCACATTTCTGGAAAAGTTTACATCATAGCTTGGGTACCAAGTTAAGATTTAGCACGACTTACCATCCACAGACGGACGGGCAATCAGAAAAAATAATTCAGACTTTAGAGGATATGTTGCGAGCTTGCACCCTAGATTTTGGAGGATCTTTGTCACGCCCCAAAACCAGAATACTGGGGAGCGGGGGCAGACATAGACAGCTACGTATATTGAAATAGAATACATCTCAACTATATGGTCATGGCTGTCTAGATATGAGGGTTTACTATAAGCCAGCAGTCTCTTAAGGTCAAGCCTATTGTCTCAATCTCAAGCAATTAACAGAGTTACAAGATATTAGAGCATCAAATATATATATATAAGGCATCCCAAATATTACATATTGGATGATCGTGAAGCTAGTCGTACAAAATGATAGGACTAGCAAGAGTTCAGTCATACATGATCAACCCTAGGATTTGTTAATCATGTTTACAGCCCGTAGGCAGACAGTAAGTAAATGTGCATCGAGCTAACAGGTGCTCGTCGGCTAAACGCCTCAAAAGAATAAATTTACATATAAGTGGGTGAAACAAAAAGGAAAACCCACTCTTGGCCCGGGTTTCGTCTAGTTGTCACCATTGGGCTGGAAGCTCGGTAGATCCTCGGGAGCTGCTCCAAAATCTGGCCACACAAAACCAGCTGGGTCAAACCCCAGAAAGAGCAAGTGCCATAAAGGAGGCCACAAATAAGAACAAAAGCCAGTATATCAGAACATAAGAATAAAAGAAGTACAAGTAGTAAAGTACACAGGGCGATAAACGACTAGGGACGTGGAACCATTCCGGGAGCCAGGTTACAATCCTTAAACCAGACAAGGACCGGGGTTGTAACCCTTCGCCTGAATAGCTCACTGTCTCTACTCATTTATCGTTAAGATAAGTAAAACAAACATGCTCAGGAGATAGCAGGTACTGGAGCTAGACAAGACTTAGACAAGGCTGGACACCATCCATTCACAATCGACCAAACAAATACTACGGCTTACTACTTTAACTAACTAGGGTTATCACAAACCTAATTACTAACAAGATGTAAGTGAGAATTTCCAATCCCAAGCCCTGCAGACCATCCAGTTATCCTTCCGCGGGTTGAGAGTTATAGGTGGGTACATTGCCCGGGAGATAAATGTACCCTTAGGTGACTTAGAGGGTGCAGCACATGACAGTGTGCTGGAAATCTGCTCTACTCATCGGCAAGCTACAAGTCCATTAAAGCGCCCAGATAACGAGATTGCCTGTGACTGGAAATTCTCCATGTTCTAGTTTGATCTAATCATTAGCCTAATCCAATTTAGCGCGAGTCCCTGGCCGTGGTACCCAGGAAGTCACGTCCTAGACATGATGCAAGACAAGACAAGTGGATTGTACAAGCAAGCAAACAGGAACACTCACGGTGCCAAGTTGATTATACGAGTCAAGTTACAAGTTACAAGTCAAGTCAAGTCAGGAGTGCGCCGCCACGGACCACTATCAAGTTATCAAGATAATTCATGTCAGGGTACTGTCAGGAGTGCACCATTACGGGTCACTGTCATGTCAGGTTGGTCATGTCAGGAGTGTACCACTATGGGTCACTATCGTGTTATGCTAGTTTCTTGTCATACCATGCCGTGTACAATAGTCATTCCAAACATATTAAGTAAAATCAAGTTCATGACAAAAGGCGTAAGGATATAAAATGGACGTAAAATATCTAATAAAATACCAATATATAGGGCTATAGAAGAGCCAAGCTTAAAGAAATAAACAATTCATCATAGACAAGTGGGTTGTGCAAGGGGGATCAGGGGTTGGGCAGCGCAGGGTATGTACTGCGCATGGAAGAGCTGCGCAAGAGTTACCTTGCGCAAGGGTTACCTTGCGCAAGGGTTACCTTGCGCAAGGGTAGACTGCGCAGGGGTGGATTGCGCAAGGATGGATTGCGCAGGGTGGATTGTGCAGAGGTGGATTGCGCAAGGGTGGATTGCGCAGAGGTGGATTGCGCAAGGGTGGATTGCGCATGGATGGCTTGCGCATGGATGGCTTGCGCCAGCACAATCCAGCGCAGCACAAAGCACTGGCTGAGGTCATGCGCAATCGGCCCTGCGCTAAAGAGCACAGGCCGGGGGTGCGCAACCGGCCATGCGCTAAAGAGCGCAAGGCAGAGGGATGTTCTTCCTGGCCGAGAGCAGGTCCAAGAACACCAAGAACTTCAATTCTTCATAACTTTGCCAAATCAAAACCAAATCTAGATTTTCAAAGTTCTAACTTGTGTAAAATCGAATTCTCTTCCACATGGAAGCATCAAAACATGCAAAAATCGAAGTTTAATAGATCAAAACCAAGGATTTTCGAAAATGGTTAAAACCTAGATCTAGAAGAATGAAAGCTCCAAAGCACAAAATGTCAAGTTCTAAAGTTGTTCTCCATGGCCTAATCTAGTTAATGGACAAATAAAAATTGGTGCTTATTTGATGGCAAGGTGCACTTGCCTATGGGTTGGGGAGTTGTGTGGAAGAAGGAAGAAGAAGAAGTTGAAAAAAATTAATGGAGTTATGGAGGAGAGAGAAGAAGTTGGTGGGTTTTAATGAGGGTGGTTGTGATGGAATGGAGGTGGAGAATAGGCTAAGGTGTTCCACTCATGATGAACCAACCCAAACCAAACCAACTCCACAAAATAAAACCAAGCCATGGTCCAAAACCCATTTACGAGAACCCGAATCCACAAGTCGAGAAAATAAAATACGTGCCAAAAATTAAATTACGAGTACAAATACGAAATACAGGAAATGGGGGTGACAATCTTAGGAGAGCCATCTACACTTGGTCGAGTTCTCATATAACAATAGTTATCAAGCCAGTATCCAGATGGCGCCATTTGAAGCACTATATGGTAAGAAGTGTAGGTTGCCACTGGCATGGGATGATATTGGGGAGAGGAAGATGTTAGGCCCGGAGATGATTGTTTAGACAGTGGAAGTGGTCAAAGGAATTAGAGAGCGACTTTGAGTTGCGCAAGATCGACATCGTCATTGGGCAGACCAGCATAGTAGGCCGTTAGAATTTTCTGTTGGGGACCATGTATTCTTGCGGATCTCACCTACCCGTGGGGTCATTAGATTTGGCATTCGCGGGAAGTTGAGTCCCCGATATGTGGGCCCATTTGTTATCCTTGAGAGGATAGGCGATGTTGCTTATCGTTTATCCCTTCCACCTTCGTTACGATAAGTGCATGACGTGTTTCATGTATCTCAGTTGCGAAGGTATGTATCGGACCCAAGCCATGTCCTTGATCATTCTGAGCTGGTTGTTGGTACCAACCTGTCTTACGAGGAACAGCCTGTGTCTATTTTGGACCGAAGAGAGAAGATACTCAAGAACCAAACAATTAGCCTTGTACGGGTTGCTTGGGGTCATCACTCTTTAGGGGAGTCAACGTGGGAACGTGAGGATGATATCCGATTACGGTATCCGCACCTGTTTGACTCACAAGGTATATCTCTTTCTGTATACCTTGATTGTCTTAACTCCTCATGCTTGTTATCTTATGAGTAGAATTGCTTGGTGTCGTAAAATGTTCAACATGGATATGTTACTTACTGTTAACATTGTAGAATGATTGCTTACTCAAATTGCTTATACTTAGATTAGTTTAGCTCCGATGTTTCTATCATGCTTGGATCTGAAATTCCGAGGACAGAATTTTTCTAAGGAGGGTAGAGATGTCACTTCCCGTTCCCAGAATGCGTATTCTAAATACATGTACTACTGGAATGTATTCATTTAATATTAATCATGTATTGTTATCTATTTAAATTTCTTTAATTTCCTGCTAATTATTTTTTGCATTTTATTTCTATATTTTACTTTTTGCTTTTATACTCTGCTTTAGCATTATTTTGGGTTCGGCTTGAATTGGTTTAATTATGTTGGTTCAACATGAACCCAAACCCCCACCTACCACCACCCCATTTAAAGCCCCAAACCCTTTCTCTCTCTTCATTGCTTCTTCTCATTACTCTTCTTCTTCCTCATAACTCTTCCACCAACCTAGAAGAGATAGGCAAGTGCCAACTTGCTTCTTGATGGATCTCTATTTTTGTTGTTCCATTGTCTTCCTCTCAACATTCTAAGACACTTTAGTACTTGGCATTTTCAATTTCTATGGCTAAATTCTTCTAGATCTAAGTTTATAGTATTTTCAGATTTCTTGAGTTTTGATCTATTTAACCTTGTTATTTCCAAGTTTTGATGGTTTCATGTTGTAGGGAATTTCGTTCTACCCCTTTTGGACCTATGGAAGTCCAAATTTGGACTTACGGTGAAGGTTTTATGGAGCTTGGAAGCCAAGGGTTCCATGACCATCCTTCTCATATTTTCTGAGAAGATGGGTCCCCACTTTCTCAGCCGCATGAGATTTTATTTTTCAGCCGCATGAGATTTTATTTCCCATAGTCGCATGAAATCTTTATTTCCCAACCGCATGAGAAATCTTTATTTCTCAGCCGCATGGAATTTTATTTCTCAGCCGCATGAAATCTTTATTTCCCAACCGCATGAAATCTTTATTTCCCACAGCCGCATGAAATCTTTATTTCTCAGCCGCATGAAATCTTTATTTCCCAACCGCATGAAATCTTTATTTCCCACAGCCGCATGAAATCTTTATTTCTCAGCCACGTGAAATCTTTATTTTCCAACCGCATGAAATCTTTATTTCCCACAGCCGCATGAAATCTTTATTTCTCAGCCGCATAAAATCTTTATTTCCCAACCGCATGAAATCTTTATTTCCCACAACCGCATGAAATCTTTATTTCTCAGCCGCATAAAATCTTTATTTCCCAACCGCATGAAATCTTTATTTCCCACAACCGCATGAAATCTTTATTTCTCAGCCGCATGAAATCTTTATTTCCCAACCGCATGAAATTTTTATTTCCCACAGCCGCATGAAATCTTTATTTCTCAGCCACGTGAAATCTTTATTTTTCAGCCCCATAAAATCTTTATTTTCCAACAGCATGAAATCTTTATTTTCCAACCGCATGAAATCTTTATTTCCCAACCGCATGAGAAATCTTTATTTCTCAGCCGCATGGAATTTTATTTCTCAGCCGCATGAAATCTTTATTTCCCAACCGCATGAGAAATCTTTATTTCTCAGCCGCATGGAATTTTATTTCTCAGCCGTATGAAATTTTTATTTCCCAACCGCATGAAATATTTATTTTCCAGCCGCATGAGATATTTATTTCCAGCCACATGAGATTTTTATTTCCCAGCCGCATGAGATTTTATTTTTCAGCCGCATGAGATTTTTATTTTCCAGCCGCATGAGATTTTTATTTTCCAACCGTATGAGATTTTTATTTCAATAATTGATCATGAGATTAATAATTTATCATGCATTCCTAGATAGAACTAAGAGACTGGATAGTCGTCTTATTGAATTAAAAGGAATAAGACACGTTCATATTTGCAATCAATTGACCAATCCTGAATATTGACATATAGATACATGCAGGCTACAATTTATTTATTTATTTTACGAAAGCAGCATGTGTACTTTATGGTCAAGGCATGATTATTCCGTATTTAGTTTTAATTGTTGTATTACGCTATGTAAGACCTACAACCTAACCGCACGGGTATCGTTGTAGAGTTGGGCATATCGTACCTTGTACGGAAGTACTCATTCTGAAATGACCATGATCCATGGCATGGGATTTCACTTAACATAGAGGCTACTAAGTTAAATAAAATAATGATTGCATGGAGAGAATGGATTCTCGAGTTCTTACATGGCAGCCCTCTTTGGGACTATTAGCGCCCAACAGGCCGGCTGGTTCCCACAGATACTGCAAATCTGCCACACGGGCAGGGAACGGTATCTGCTTATATTATTGTATATTGTATATTGATGACGGGTGTCCTGCTGGGACTCGTCTAATCCATGATTGGCGCAATTGATTGATTGGATAGACTAGCATTGCTTGTCCATAGTAAGAACTGAAAAATCCTTATTGCATAATTCCAGGATAACTTGGGACTCATAGTAGTAAGCCGTAGGAGTTGGATGACCGTTTAAGTTGATTTGTTTGTGTACTGTACCTACTCTTTTATCTAACTGAGATGATCAGAGCATCAGGACATGACGGGCCAACTTCTGTCCTTGTTTGGTTGGGAGGTTGGTTCGAAGTATCGTGATGTTACGTGAATCCCAGTAGCAAGCAGAGATCTATTATTATATTCTCTTATTTACTGGTTTAATGTCTCATACCGTGCTTCCTTACGGTACTTGCTATTAGACGTCTAACCTCTCTGGTTTTGCATGGCCAGATTTAGAGCCGGTTCCCGAGGACTCAGCTTACCTCTACCTCCAAGATGGTCAATACTAGAGGAATGATCGCAGGAGGACTCGAGTGGGTTCCTTACTTCCCCGCTCGTTTTGTTAATTACTTTACATTTTGCCGCTTGGCACCGACATGTTAGTCGGATAGTCTTGCACTTATTTTTACATAATTGTAATTAAGTCAGACTGCAGCTGATAACAATTGTGTATATGTTGTTATATCATCTGGCTATGTTTTGTAAAGCCAGATCTCAAGAACATTTTGACTAAGCGTTTGGGACGCCTTATTGCTTTATCTTAAATGTTCTCTGTTATTGCTTCTTGTTTGAATGATTGAGACAATAGACGTGAAGTGACCATAGCGAGACTTTCATGTAGTATGCACCCCCTTGTCTTTTAGACAGCATTGATCGTATTATACGGTATTTATCTACCCGTAATACGTAGCTGGCTGAGTCATTCTTCCGCTCTCCAGTATTCTGGTTCTGGGGCGTGACATTGTATCATATTCATTTTATATTTAGATTGCTGTGTCTCTTTATATATATATGTAGGTGTGTGTGGTTTGTGCATATATATATTTATTTGTGTGTGTGGTTAGATGGTTAGAGAGTGGATTGATCTTAGTTAGGATGGTTAGAATAAGTTTTATTGGGATAGCTATGTTGGTATCCAAGTATCTTGGCCTACATGTGTTTCTTTTGTTCAAAACAACCCAAATTCGTCATAATTTTTATCCACGTTTTTAGTAGCCAGAGCAACTTAGAAATATCATAACTTTTAGCTTAGAACTCCGATTTATCTCCCGTTTTTTTTAAAAGAACCATATCGAAGTTAGCTTACCAAATATATATTTTAATAAACCAAAATCATTCTGAAACTTTCTGTAAAATTATTTGAGTGTCAGCTGTACGAAAGACGAACGCGTTTCGGTATTTTTGTGATTCCCGGGAGCGTCCGGACACGAAAATGTGATCCGTTTAAAGTTTCGGAAAGCTAACACAAAGGGCTATGACATACATTAATTCTAGAATTTAGTGAAGGCCAAATTGGTACAGTATTGGTTTTAAGTAGAAGAATGACTATACGATATATGCATTTTGTGTAACCTATGAGCCTATGTAGTATGGATATTAAATGAATATAGAGTATGTAATACATGATATGTTAGATGAATGAAATAATATATATATGATATATTCTCTTATTAATGTATATATATATATGGTTGAATACAAGCATGTAGGAATGCAATTAATATAATGCATATGAGCAATGCATAAATGCATGAATGAAAGAATGATATATAATGTATGCATGAAAGTATATAATGAATGCTAGATATGAATACAAGATATATGTAATGATAGATATGAATACATAATGTATAAATATTGTAATACAATATATAATGATAACATATATGGTAATGTAGAGTATATGATGCAAGCATGAATGAATGGAGAAAATACATGTATATAGGTAATATAGAATGTAACATATGAATGCAAGCATAGAAGATAATGTATTGTATCCATATATGATGTATTCAACTTAAAGATAATGTAATATATGAAAGGAATGAATGATAATATATAACATGATATGTAAGGTAATACAAGGTATGAAACATATGATGTGTGCATATTTGTATGTCTCTATGTTAATGTATGAAATGATAAGAATATACAATGTATGCATATGTATAAAACATGTAGGTAATGCATAGATGTATGAATGAAAAGAATGTTTGCAATATGTTAATAAAAATACAAGTATCTAATATGCATGAATGTAAGTATAATATAGTACAAGTATACATGTATGTATGATATGTATGTATGCATGTATACAATGTAAGTATGTATGTATACATTTCTATAAACTGAGTTAACCTATAACCTTTTACACACATGCATTCATACACCCATTGACATCATGTATCCCATGTCACATACACCTACCTATCACTAAATTTTAGAACAATAACACATATCCTTTCACACACATGCCAAACACACACATACTCACTTACTCTTGTACCTCTCTTTCTCTCTCTCTCTCTCTCTCTCTCTATATATATATATATATATATATATATATGTGCCTATATATATAGCTTTCCTATATATATCTATGTATATGAATATGTGAATGTGAATAATATATATACATTATATGACTAAGTTTATGTGCCTTGTTAGCTTATGGTTTAGTTTTGTGCTTGGTTTAGCAAGTGACTTAGGCTATGAGTTAGTAGCTATCTTGGATACTTGATTTGCATATACTTAGTTTGTTTAGACCTAGAATTGACTAACCTAGACTAGTTGACCATTGTTGACCCAACCCTAGCTAGTTTGACCACAGTTGACTAGAGTTGACCTAGTTTGACTTTATAGTTGACCAAAGTTGACTTTGACCTAGATTGACTTAGAATCATGTAGATTGTATTATAATTTCAATTACCATATAAATTGAACTCTTTATAACCTATGTTGCTATAACTAGGACTCTGTGACTCCAGTTGGCCATCTTTTCATATCAGCTGTTCAGGGTATCAGGCGAGTACATTCTCTGATCATTTCATATCATGTTTAGGATTATATTTTTTGCTTTAAATTATCTTACTTGATGCTGACACGTTGGTAACACGGATTGGTACTATATGGATCCCTTCATGAGATGTTATCCCTCTTGGAAGCATCGGATACTTTTGTCTCGTGTGTTTCACTTACATCACGTATCTCATGCTTCTATTATCATGAATCTTCGGAAATCAGCTAGTGACTCATGTACCCTTATGATCACCGAGCCTTCACGAATCAATTCATGAATCACCCTTTATGGGCAACGTAGTATAATCATGAATCTTAACGTAACTTGATTGGATCTTTGTGTATTGATTAGGGATAGGGGAGTATAAATGAACATGTGAATAATTTCAAGTAGTGTAATCATGAATCAATTCCAAGTAGTGTAATCATGAATCAGTCCCTAGCCATTCACATGTTTATTCTGTACTCTGAATCACTAGCACTGTCTCTCTTATATATCATAGATATTTACTTACAGTCTCTCTCTTACATTATGCTATTCTTCAGTTTTATGTACTTTATTCTCTAGCATGATTATATTTCTTTTTCCTGTTATGACTTGTTGAGATGTATTGTGCTCGCTCCTGTCCTGACAGTACCTGTTGATAAATTTTACAGATAGCTTGGAGGTTGCCTGCTAGCCTAGAGGAGACACAGTAGAGGTTGTATAGATAGCTAAGGTTTTTCTTATAGCTTATTTTCAGTTGTCTTGAGCTGTATTTATTCTATGGATTACTGTATTTGAAATTTGAGATGTTTTCTGGGTTTGTGTATCTTAGACACTTAGACTTCTATCTGCTGTATCTCTCTTGTGGATTCCATATTTTATCTATCTTTTATCATGCTCTACCTTAGATGTGATTGAGACTGTATTACTATGTCACCTCCATTCGGAGTGTATATACTGTACAGGTACCTTTATTTTGTTAGATGATTGACCCAGGACAGCGTTCTACCGCCGACACTGCGGCGTAGGCTGGACGTACCCACTTCTCGTGCCCTTACTCTATGGTGCGGGTCATGACACGTTTTTAGTGGTGGCCCATACAGGTCGAGTTTGTGTAGTGGTATTCGAACTAGAGTACCACTACAGCCTGCAGTAGGATTAGGATATATTTTTGAAGGTACTCAATCACAGTTAGGATCCCTTGAGAGATTCCTGGGACGACCCTTGAGAATCTTATTTTAACTTCGATTTGAAAACTCTTCTTCCCTTGATTTGATTTATCTTTACTTCTATTGTTGAATTTGAGTTTGTATTTATTGATTTTGATGGATGATTGTTGAATTTTGAATCTTGATTTTAGCTGTTTCATCCGAGTTTGTATTTATATGATTTGATGGATTTTTGTTCATTTATGAATCTTGATGTTCGTTGATAATTTGATTTTTGGGTATCCATTGTTGATTTAATTTAATTTTTGTCAAGATGAAATTATATGGGCTAGGTCATCTAAGTTATGGAATCTAGTCTTCAACAGTCACATTAGCCAGCATGGTGAGGGCATATAGTCTGACTTGGATATATTTTTCGGGTGTAGGAATTTAAGGTTTTCGCAGCCAAGCTAGCGACATCGCAAAAATTTTAAATACCATAATTCTAGAGATATGTGCCTAAGTCGAGGACTCTGTGATGATCGTAGCCTTGCTTACTAGTATGACGAGGATTTAGAGTACTATGATTTTGGATAGACGCATATGATTATCAGATTGTACCTTAAATGTTCTTGAACATGTTTTCTCTACTTTTGTTTCAGTCATTCTCAAAAAAAGAGAAGTATTGTTTGTTTTGTTTTGTTTCTCATTATTTAACTTAGGAGTAGGTTTAGCTGTTATTGTAAACCTTGTGTAACTTCTTGCTATGAGTTTTTCATAATACAATGAATCGATAATTTTGTTAGACCTTATGTTGGATTGATATTTTAGCTCTGGGTTTCAAAATGGTTCCTTCCTTAAACAGATAAGCAGAACAGATTTTATCGTTATTTCTTTCTTACTATTATTATTGTATTAAATAATAATAATAATAATATTGTCTTGATTACATCAATCACCTACTTTGCAATCTTGGTAGGAATCTAAATGTTGGTCTTGATGTAGAAATTAATTTTTATATTGGGACATGAGAATATATAGTGGACACAGACCCTTGCCTTATACGTATGCATGCTACACTTTGATTTCCCATCTATCTAAATAAATATTAATATGTTGTTGACGTTTAAATTCTAAAACCCCAATATTTCTGATACACTATAGTATCATAGACTGGTTCTCTGCTTTTTCCAGTTTAAATTCGTAAATTAAATATAAATTTCATGTTAGTAGTTTTGTTTACATCACTGCACATGTATGTTATATACAAGGTTTCATTTTTTTAAAGAAATTGGTTGAATTTTGTGTTTGAATTTGTCAAATCTGAGACTGTGTGCATATTAACCCTTAATACTGGATTTTAAATGTTAGTTCAAATTGCTGTTCTTAAATATAATATTTTGAGCTATATACATTGTTGTATGTATGGATATAATGTTAGGTTTCATATTCTTACATGTTAGGTTGTGGTAAACATTGGGTTGGTTGATGTTCGAATTTCTCCAAATCCTAAAACTGAATACATGTTAACATTTTCACATTGATTTCAAATGTTTAGTTCAATTTCAGATTTAATATGTAATATTGAACTGTATGCATAGCTACATGTATGGATAGTATGTTAGGGTTTCTTCTCCATCATGTTAGGATGTATTGGGAGCATTGAGTTGGTTGTGATGTTTCAAACCCCTAAAATCTGAAACTATATTATATTAATATTACACTTGTTTAAATGTTAGATTATTTTCAGATTTTGTATGTAAATGCGGAACTAAAACTGGATTTAACCTTTCAATACTAAGCTATAACCCTGTACAAGGACACACACACCCTAAATTAGTATACACTGCCATCTAAACCTAACCCTTCCTCTCTATGTTATGTTTATATATCTATAAGGATATATATAGAGTTTATGCATATATGTTATAATGTATATAGATACATAACTAAATCTCTACCTCTTTATATATATATATATATATATATATATATATATATATATATATATATATATATATATATATATATATATTTTATATATATATAAAAAAATATATATATATATATATATATATATTTTATATATATATATATATATATATATATATATATATATATATATATATATATATATATATATGGTTAGCCATGCATGTTATGAGTAAATAGGTTGTGTATTGTAGATTGTTTAACCAATATGCCATGAGTAGTGTAACTTGATAGCTATTGTTTCGAAACCCAAATCCTCCTATACTCTTCATGTATATTTCACATACACACATGCCTACTATCTAACCTTATGAACATGTCCACATACACCCATACACACACGAACTACATAACCTTACATAATGCTAGCTTTTCCTTCTTTAACACTCTCTCTCCCTATATATATATATTGTGATTGGATTTCAATGCAATTGGCTTTCATTATTTAACTTGTGATTTTGATTTTCTTTGAATAGTACCCCTTTATAGATAATTGGTAGTCATCTTTATTTATTTTTGATAAGTACCAGTTTCATATAGGATGGTAGACTGTCTTACAGTTTTGATGATTGTTATTTCTGTATCTTTTCTAGTTTAGCACCCTAGATTGCTTGTGTGTTTTGATACCCTATGACCGTTTTGGTTAGCATGACTAGTATACCTAGATGAGACTTCACTACCACCGTATGCCATGATCCAGTATGTCGTCCTTTTAAACCATATGATTTGTTCAAGTTCTGGGACCTTAATTGTGGGGGTTTGACCTAGAAGGAGTATGAACATTTTAATTTCGAGGACGAAATTTTTTTAAGGTGGATAGATTTGTCACCCCCCCCCCCCAGTTTTCAGAAACAGGGGCATTTTTGTCATTTTACATTTTTGAATATTCTTTAAATTTATTTTATTATTTATGATATTATTTTGGGGTTGAAATTTATTTTATTATTTATGATATTGTTTTGGGGTTATTTGAGTCGGGTTCGAATTTCAACTCAATCCGACTTGAAACGGGGATCCAGAGGATAGTTTGACTCTAGTGGGACCCACACACTAGTTAGACATGGCCCACATGATATTAATTTTAGTCCACATGATATTAATTTTAGTTAGTAGTTAGACTAATTATTTATGGATAGGTTTTGTTTAATTAGAGACTTAAAACTAGACTAAATTGACCTCAACCTTTAACCCATTTCTAATTTAAATCAAATAGATTAGTGGAGGGCATTTTGGACATTCAAATAGGGGACACCTCACCCTTTTTGGGCAGCCACCTATGGGGGGGATAAGGAGTGAGTCACTCCTTCATTCATTTGTATTCATCCATTTTCTCTCTCTTGTTCTTCCCCAAATTAATTTAGAGATGAACCTCCATTGATTTCATCTCCAAATCAACACCTTCTCCCACCAAATCTTCTTCATTTCTCCTCTACTCCATGGTTAGAGGGTGCTAGCCAAGTTTGGGAGGATTCGGAGCTCGTTCGTGTCCTTTTAGAATCTCTACGTGTCGGTGTCGTGTCGGAAGGATTTTTCTTTGAATCTCTCTCCCTGAAGGTATAATCTCTCCTCTAATCCATTCCTACATACATATAGAAATATTTTGAACCCATAGGAATGACCCCTATGGTTGTATCTCCATTTGTGTCCATTTGGAGGTCATAGGAGTGTCCTTTGTGTTGTGGTTGTGTCCTAGTGGGAAAAACCCCTATTTTGGACAATTGTATGCATATATATATATATATATATATTGTAGGAAAGATTAATTAGTGTTTTAATCTCAAATTTATATTTTTAGAGAGTTGTTCCTAATGTGTTCTTTATAGTATCATATTGTATCATATTCATTTTATATTTATATTGGTGTGTCTCTTTATATATATATATGTAGGTGTGTGTGGTTTGTGCATATATATATTTATTTGTGTGTGTGGTTAGATGGTTAGAGAGTGGATTGATCTTAGTTAGGATGGTTAGAATAAGTTTTATTGGGATAGCTATGTTGGTATCCAAGTATCTCGGCCTACATGTGTTTCTTTTGTTCAAAACAACCCAAATTCGTCATAATTTTTATCCACGTTTTTAGTAGCCAGAGCAAGTTAGAAATGTCATAACTTTTAGCTTAGAACTCCGATTT
The DNA here is from genome assembly GCA_029216955.1 of Iris pallida. Taxonomy (NCBI): domain Eukaryota; kingdom Viridiplantae; phylum Streptophyta; class Magnoliopsida; order Asparagales; family Iridaceae; genus Iris; species Iris pallida. The sequence continues at coordinate 11,973,643 of JANAVB010013397.1, forward strand.
ATCTCCTATTTTTTTAAAAGAACCGTACCGAAGTTAGATTTCCAAATATATATTTTAATAAACCAAAATCGTTCTGAAACTTTCTGTAAAATTATTTGAGTGTCAGCTGTACGAAAGAATAACGCGTTTCGGTGTTTTTGCGATTTCGGGAGCTTTCGGACACAAAAATGTGATCCGTTTAAAGTTTCGAAAAGCTAACACAAAGGGCTACGACATACTTTAATTCTAGAATTTAGTGAAGGACAAATTGGTACAGTATTGGTTTTAAGTAGAAGAGTGACTATACGATATATGCATTTTGTGTAACCTATGAGCCTATGTAGTATGGATATTAAATGAATATAGAGTATGTAATGCATGATATGTTAGATGAATGAAATGATATATATATGATATATATTCTCTTATTAATGTATATATATATATGGTTGAATGCAAGCATGTAGGAATGCAATTAATATAATGCATATGAGCAATGCATAAATGCATGAATGAAAGAATGATATATAATGTATGCATGAAAGTATATAATGAATGCTAGATATGAATGCAAGATATATATGTAATGATAGATATGAATACATAATGTATAAATATTGTAATGCAATATATAATGATAATATGTATGGTAATGTAGAGTATATGATGCAAGCATGAATGAATAGAGGAAATACATGTATATAGGTAATATATAATGTAATATACGAATGCAAGCATGCAAGATAATATATTGTATCCATATATGATGTATTCAACTTAAATATAATGTAATATATGAAAGGAATGAATGATAATATATAACATGATATGTAAGGTATGAAACATATGATACGTGCATGTTTGTATGTCTCTATGTTAATGTATGAAATGATAAGAATATACAATGTATGTATATGTATAAAACATGTAGGTAATGCATAGATGCATGAATGAAATGAATGTTTGCAATATGTTAATAAAATACAAGTATCTAATATGCATGAATGTAAGTATAATATAATACAAGTATACATGTATGTATCATGTAATGTAATATACATGATATGTATGTATGCATGTATACAATGTAGGTATGTATGTATATATTTCTATAAACTGAGTTAACCTATAACCTTTTACACACATGCATTCATACACCCTTTGACATCATGTATCCCATGTCACATACACCTACCTATCACTAAATTTTAGAACATTAACACATATCCTTTCACACACATGCCAAACACACACATACTTACTCTTGTACCTCTCTTTCTCTCTCTATACAAATATGTATGTGCCTATATATATAGCTTTCCTATATATATCTATATATATGAATATGTGAATGTGAATAATATATATACATTATATGACTAAGTTTATGTGCCTTGTTAGCTTATGGTTTAGTTTTGTGCTTGGTTTAGCAAGTAACTTAGGCTATGAGTTAGTAGCTATCTTGGAAACTTGATTTGCATATACTTAGTTTGTTTAGACCTAGAATTGACTAACCTAGACTAGTTGACCATTGTTGACCCAACCCTAGCTAGTTTGACCACAGTTGACTAGAGTTGACCTAGTTTGACTTTATAGTTGACCAAAGTTGACTTTGATCTAGATTGACTTAGAATCATGTAGATTGTATTATAATTTCAATTACCATATAAATTGAACTCTTTATAACCTATGTTGCTATAACTAGGACTCTGTGACTCCAGTTGGCCATCTTTTCATATCAGCTATTCAGGGTATCAGGCAAGTACATTCTCTGATCATTTCATATCATGTTTAGGATTATATTTTCTGCTTTAGATTATCTTATTTGATGCTGACACGTTGGCAACACGGATTGGTACTATATGGATCCCTTCATGAGATGTTATCCCTCTCGGAAGCATCGGATACTTTTGTCTCGTGTGTTTCATTTACATCACGTATCTCATGCTTCTATTATCATGAATCTTCGGGAATCAGCTAGTGACTCATGTACCCTTATGATCACCGAGCCTTCACGAATCAATTCATGAATGACCCTTTATGGGCAACGTAGTATAATCATGAATCTAAACGTAACTTGATTGGATCTTTGTGTATTGATTGGGGATGGAGGAGTATAAATGAACATGTGAATAATTCCAAGTAGTGTAATCATGAATCAATTCCAAGTAGTGTAATCATGAATCAGTCCCTAGCCATTCACATGTTTATCCTGTACTCTGAATCACTAGCACTGTCTCTCTTATATATCATAGATATTTACTTACAGTCTCTCTCTTATATTATGCTATTCTTCAGTTTCCTGTACTTTATTCTCTAGCATGATTATATTTTCTTTTCCTGTTATGACTTGTTGAGATGTATTGTGCTCGCTCATGTCCTGACTGGACCTGTTGATAAATTTTACAGATAGCTTGGAGGTTGCCTGCTAGCCTAGAGGAGATACAGTAGAGGTTGTATAGATAGCTAAGGTTTTTCTTATAGCTTATTTTTAGTTGTCTTGAGCTGTATTTATTCTATGGATTACTGTATTTAAGATTTGAGATATTTTCTGGGTTTGTGTATCTTAGACACTTAGACTTCTATCTGCTGTATCTCTCTTGTGGATTCCATGTTTTATCTATCTTTTATCAGGCTCTACCTTAGATGTGATTGAGACTGTATTGCTATGTCACCTCCATTCGGAGTGTATACACTGTACAGGTACCTTTATTTTGTTAGATGATTGACCTAGGATAGCGTTCTACCGTCGACACTGCGGCGTAGACTGGACGTACCCACTTCTCGTGCCCTTACTCTAGGGTACGGGTCGTGACAGAAATGATCGAACTCGGAAGATCACGGCATGGCAATTTAGATTACTTTGACTTGTGGTTTGATGCAAAGGTGAATTCGAGGATTGGTCGGACTTGTGATTGATGATTAAGTAAAAGTTAAGGATTGAGTAGATCCAATCTGCATATCGTGAATGAATTAGTCTAGACTCAAAGCAAGAGTTGCACACCGATAAGAATGATTATCCTGAGGGAATGCATGGTGATTTTATATCCTGCATGGATGATCGAACTTGCGTGAGATTGGGGCATGACATATTGTTGAGCTAGGCGACCTTGTACTCGATTACGTAAATTATGATAAACGACTTAGGGAATATGGAATAAGAATTATGGTTTAGCAACATATTGAGTCGTAGCATGCTTGACTTGGAAAGAATGGATAGGTGGATTATATCGAACATGTTTAAAGAGATAGACTATGCGAATTGCTAGTTTGGACGTACAATAATAATAAGTAGAGATTTGGTCGAGCAGAATCTACGATAAGATGGCTTTGCTGAATGACTCGGACCCCTGAGATTGAACATTATGAATACGAATAGGAGAAATCTGTGCTCGATGTTTAGAAATCAGAGTGATGTGAGCTTGGATAGAAAATCTCGTACTATTAACTTGGTTTGACCTTAGGATTAGGGTCAGTGTTGATATTATTATTTGAGAACTATGATTCCAATACTGACGGTTGACTATAGCCTGAAAAGATAGCCTAGCGATTAGGCAGACGTCTTGGTACGGAGAGATAGGAATTGTGGAGACACCACTCCCGAGTCTTGGCTGAAATGCATATATTTTAGGGACGCTTGAATATGTGCACGATCCAACTCGAGTGGTGATGGCGGATTCTCTATCACGAGGCTTGGCTGAAATGCATGTATTTTGGGGATGCCTAGAATATGTGCATGATCTAACTAAGTGATACGTTGAAATCAAGTGATACTACAGGAATTTAAAAGTATCGAGAATTTTAAAATCGTGTTTCGAAGAAATATTGATGGTAGTATGATTATTAAATTTGAGACGAACTTGAACGTTGGTTGATCGGGTGGTTTGCCTAGAACTGAGTTGTCCGTGTGCACGACGAGTGTATGTTACCCAAGTTGAGATACTATTGTTCATGTCGAAAGATAACCAACGCACGAGCATGGCTCGGATTGAAGAAACACATAGGAGGATTGCGTGCAAGAATTATTGGATGTTGAATCAAGTTATAAGTCGATAAGTGTACTCAGTTAGTTTCGAAGACGAAACCGACTATTGCCATGAAACTGATCCTAAGGCTAAATAGAAAGACCACAAAGTAAGATGCATGTTTCACTAAATGGTTAAGTGTTTGGTTTGGGTACGAGCGGGTCTTGATTAGTGCGAAGCGAGGACGAAAGCACTAATCCCCCACTAGTTTATGTGCAGGCACAGTTTATGGTCGGCGCGGGGCGGAGCTTGGCTTGGACGTGCCGAGGCATGGGGTCCTTGGCGTTCAAGAGGAGCTTCCGCATAGGCGTTCGGACTTGCGACATGGAGATATTCAGCTGAAGACTACTTGGTGGCTATACAGGGGCATAATGTATGGAACAATGTAATCCTTTGTGAGCTAAGAGAGATCATGAGCGTTGTAGCCAATTGGCATATATGTTGGGCTATTCAGAGCCTTTGTAATCTTTATTTCGTTATCAATAAAAGAGATTCTCGTTGTATACTGTGTTTTTCTTCCGCTGCTTATGTTATCAAATTGAGATAGTTCTATGTGCACTTGTTATCTTGCCTTGCACGAGCGTAACTCCAGGCTCGTGCGGCATCACGCCCCAGCGAGGACGATGATTCGGGTAAAATCTAGCGAGGACGAGCAATTTCCCGGATCGGGACGTGACAAGTTGGTATCAGAGCGGTTCCATCCTTTGGACTGTGTATGAATCTCTTTGACCCTCAGTTGCTTCGATATCGAAATTCAGTTGACTCTACGTTGTTTCTGCAACCGCATGGCTTATGGATCTGCTCGACGCTACATTGGATGTTCCATACAATAAGTCTATATTAAGTGCGTACGTCTGCCACAAGTATGTCGAGACTATCACGTTATCTTCGAGTACCGTCGGAGAATGTTGGTTGCACAAAGTGCAACGAGTTATGGAATGTTGGTCGCACGAAGTGCAACGAATATGGTGATATTGGTTGCATGAAGTGCAATGATATGCGTATTGTTGATCGCACGAAATACGAGAAGTTATGTGTTGTCGGTCGCACGAAGTACGAGGAGTTATGTGTTGTTGGTCGCACGAAGTGCGAGATGATATGTGTTGTTGGTTGCACGAAGTACAACGGGTCGATATGTGAGGCGATACGTGTTATGTGGCTATGAGAATGGTTATGTGTTGTGGGTTGCACGGAGTGCAGCAAGTCGTGAATCGTTCATTGCATCGGTACAACGAGTCGATACGGTATGATGCGTGTTGTATGGCTATGCGGATGGATAGCGATATGTTGCGTGAGATTGAGTAAAGACCTTAAGTATCGAGAATGAGTTGTTACACGAGTTGAAACAAACGAGATTGGAAAATCGTTGATGCGATAATAACGAGTCGAGTTGAGTAGGCGAACGTTATGTTGGCCGTATATCGCGTTGAGCTTTGAATAAGCGAATGTTGCGTATAATCGATGAGATTGCTATGGTACGGTTAGATTAAAAGTATGTCAACTAAGTGAACGATGGTGCGCATTGGTTCAGTTGTTGTGCCAACTCGAGTAAGCAAACGCTAGAGCTGGGATCGGAAGGATCGCCATACGGGATAGTCGATCGAAAGATAGATGTCGGACCTATGCGGAATGTGATGTCGAGTATTGACTCGATTTCGAGTGGTATATACAATACCAATTGTGTGATCGATGCAATGAGCATGGTATTGAGAACGATAGGCTCGATTTCTGAGTGGTATATGGAATACCACTTAGCGATAGCTATGTTAAGCCAGTGGGTGACTTGCGATAGATTTCGTCGAGACGATTATGTTGTTACGATAGGTTTGTCCGCAACGGACGGAGTAGTACCGAGACTCGAGTAGGAATGACTCGATAGGAGTCGATACAAGTATGCTTCGGTAAATTAAGTTGAATGAGTATGTGCGAAGTCGATACCCAAGGATGATACGTCGGGTGAGGATTCGTTAAGCGTAAGTCGAACGATAGGCTGAGCATAGCGAAAGAATGTTACGTTGAGGAAATAGTCGACCCGGTCGAACTTATGTTGAGTTAAGTCGGTACGAAAACCGTTCGGAATGAATCGAGTAGGTACGAAGAAATCGTGTGAACGAATTTGGGTTAACGCGAGGAATCGGTAGCACAATTTGGAAGTGCGAGTTAGGGATATGAGCATGGATATGGGAATGAATATGAATCGGAAATCGTGTCTCGATGATGGTAGTTAGTTACAACGAAATGGATTTTGGTACGTGAGACTTGATTCGTGTTCGAGTTCGGAGAATAACGATGATTGCAACGAGTTTGAGCTTATGAGAAAGGAAGATGTTCAAGTTATGCATGTCGACGATGGTATTGAGGCGTATCAAAGACGATATACAATAACTCGGGGATACTCTGATCGAATGAACGAAAATTATGTTGAGCATTATTGTTGGACGAATAAGATGCAAAGTTAAGTTATGGCAATTGAGATGATAACGGTAGGAGTGTCTTGGAAAATTTAAGAAGTGGATGGATGTTACTTCGATGAAAACGAAAGTGTTTTGGATTGCTTCGCGGATCACCACTATGTTGACATTCTTGTCTTGAGCAAGCGCAACACCAGCCTCGCACATGCGTCACGTCAAATTAGGACGATCATTCCGCGTGAGCACTGGTATGGTGATTCATCCAGTGGGGATGATCGAACTTGCAAGACGTGGCAAATTGGATATGGACTTGTGGTTTGATATGATGGTGGAATTGAGGATTGTGCGATAAGCCTAGAAGTGTGTCAGATATTGGCCATGAGTGGATAGACTCGTACGGAGGCGAACAAATAGTGTTCGGTTGCGATATTGTTGAGGGTAATACACGAGTGATTCGAGTAGTAACAGTATGCAATGTACATAAGTGATTCGAGTAGTTAACGGCGCATCAGTTGTGTGGGGGTAGACAATTGTGGATTTATAAGTTACGTCGGGTTGGATAAAGTCTCGTAGTAATTGTCGGGAATTGATTTGGCTCCGCGATAGGATATAGCATGGTTCGTTGTAATTGTCTCTCGTTGATGATCTTCAATTATCGAGCGTAGATTCGGGGCAGATGACCCTAGAAGACTTGACCGCCAAATCAAGTGAATGTTGGAGTCCCATAGGATGACCCTAAAGAAGTTGCGTAAGAAATTTTATCGAGGATAAGGAATGATAAGTGCATGTTAAGGATAAGTCTAAGCGAGTGAGTATCATGATTCGGAAGTTAGCGAGTACTAGAATCGATATGGTCGGAAAAGTTATGTTGGATCGAATAGGTGTTGAGGAACGTGCTTAGCATAGCGATACGGTAAGGCGATTGCAAGGATTTCTGCAATGCACGAGAGCAACGGATAGTAGAACGACCCTAAGAGTTGTGTCGTAGATCGGCTTGAGTAACGGGTAGGCTATGTGTGTTGAGCATGCCATCTATGTTGCGAACGAACTAGTCGGGATTGATTGAGAATTGAGTAAAGGATTCGTACTCGGTCGAGAATAGGAGATGGGCGTATCGTAAAAGACCTTGGGTCGAAATGATTGTTGCCTTTGAGCATCGTAGACTCAAGTTGACCTCTTGTGTCGGAAGAGATTAAGCGCGATGTCTGGATAAGTTACCTAGCGGGGGTAGCCCCAGACGTAATGTATGGATAGAGCGAGAGAATGTGAATCACGTATGGATAGTTGTGTGCGAGACTTAGTACGAATTGTAGACAAAGGAATTTATGACATGTTGACATAGTCCATGTCGTTAAGGCTAAATATTATGAGTGATTGGATGAAAGACTTGAGTTATGTGAGAGATAGACAACGATTGGGCGAGTAGGCATTACGGAGAATTGTTGTGATCGGATGCGTAGCGGCTCAATACAATGCATGCGTTAGATGGCCGTCGAAGAAACTCATGAGATCGAAGTTACGAGTTTGAATCAAGTTATGTGCAGAAATGTATGGAAGAGGATCGCATGTTATGGGATGATGCATACGAGAAGTATTTTAAGAATAGGCGCTAAGATTTTGACTAAGTCGAGTATGGAATAGCTGGTGCTTGAGGATTTAAGTTGAACTTATTAGTTGTTCCGACATCCTACAACTGAGCTTGGCTGAAATGCATATATTGGTGGGACGCCTAAAATATGTGTATGATCCAAACTAAGTTGCCTGATTGAACGATAGTAGCACGAGATCGTGAAACGATCTAGCGAGACACTTGGATTAAGTGTTGGTTTCGGTTCGAGGACGAACCTGATTTTGAGTGGTATATTATGTAATGCCCTGCTCCGCATCGGTGCATTACGATGAGTCGTTGACTCGAAGAGTTGCGTTGACCCGATAAGGTATCGATGCGAATCGATGCAAGCGTTACGTTGGCCAAAGGTAAGCCTTGAGTCGGTTGGAATCTATGAATCGAATCGATGCAAAGGATAAGTCCCGTTTGAGCAAGTGCTGATGTTAGTTGATCTGGTGTGCGGGCTATGCCTTTATGCTGGATTACGGATCGTAGTATGGGCGCGATAGGCCAAGTCAACCGAGTAGTTCAAAGGAATGGCCAAGTCCGGGAGTTAGCTATGTGATCGAGTTATGGAAGCGAGACGCTTCAATCGACGAGATGACAAGGCATATCGGCTTAAGGTGGGCGGGTTCTTGACTCTCTCTCCCTATTTCTTCACGTCTAATAAAATATGTTATGGTATGCGTAAGATTTTATCGAGTTAGCGAGTGTGGCTCGGCGACGAAAGATCTAAATATGCGTTGAACTCTAAGATAGAACATTGAACAATCGAACAATTGAAGCGATGTACATCGAGTGCACGGGTCGCGGTAGGGCAATGATGGTAGAACATTGAAAGATGATAACGAGATGTGCATCATGTGCACGGCTCCGAGAACATTGAACACTAGGCGTAGCACATTGATTACGGTGCTGAGCGTGCCCTCGGGCACTTATGTTACGAAAAGACTAAGTAATTACGAAATTATGCTATGAGAATAACTTACGAATGGTACGCGTTGAATACAAGTACGAGATGTCTAAGCCGTTGGACGTCGTGCATCAATATGGATGTGTTGGGGCATAACGTCGACGGAGCTCCCCATATGAATGGTGGATTATGTTTATGGCACGGGAAACCGTTTATGGCACGGGAAACCGTTTATGGATCGAGACTATGTTTATGCAACGGAGGATTTGGTTGGATGGTTATGTGTGTTTGCTATGGCGCGTATTGCATGGTCAATGGACTCGGATGGCCCGTGCACGGGTACGGCTTCCCTCGAACGGTTACGCCGGGGCGCCGGGACCGTTCGGCCTAGGAGGGAATTATGTGTGGTATTTATGGTGCACAATATTCGGACAGATTGTGACCGTCCAGTACTGTGATAAGCTATGATATCCATAAGTTTGGGATCCTTCGGATACTGGGCTAGCAACCCGTATCGAAGTGATTGTAGGCTTACACATAAGAGATGCCAAGTCCATTACGGTGCGAAACACCGTGACCTTCATATAGATAGGGTCGGTGGGCTGAGATGAGAGCTGGGTGCAGGCGCAGGGCCTGCCACCCATTATGCATAAGTTTACGTTTATGATTGGTCGGTTGCACAAATCGTATGATTGCTTATGTAAGTTCTAACCATGGCAGGCTAGGCAAAGAGGAACGGGATGTGCACGATCACTATGTTTATATTTCAGATTATGTCTAACTATATCTGCTGCAGGAATACGGTATCGGACACACTTATGATAAGTTGCTATGCATGACTATTGCCATGAAACTGATCCTAAGGCTAAATAGAAAGACCACAAAGTAAGATGCATGTTTCACTAAATGGTTAAGTGTTTGGTTTGGGTACGAGCGGGTCTTGATCAGTGCGAAGCGAGGACGAAAGCACTAATCCCCCACTAGTTTATGTGCAGGCACAGTTTATGGTCGGCGCGGGGCGGAGCTTGGCTTGGACGTGCCGAGGCATGGGGTCCTTGGCGTTCAAGAGGAGCTTCCGCATAGGCGTTCGGACTTGCGACATGGAGATGTTCAGCTGAAGACTACTTGGTGGCTATACAGGGGCATAATGTATGGAACAATGTAATCCTTTGTGAGCTAAGAGAGATCATGAGCGTTGTAGCCAATTGGCATATATGTTGGGCTATACAGAGCCTTTGTAATCTTCATTTCGTTATCAATAAAAGAGATTCTTGTTGTATACTATGTTTTCCTTCCGCTGCTTATGTTATCAAATTGAGATAGTTCTATGTGCGCCTGTTATCTTGTCTTGTACGAGCGCAACTCCAGGCTCGTGCGACATCACGCCCCAGCGAGGACGATGATTCGGGTAAAATCTAGCGAGGACGAGCGATTTCCCGGATCGGGGCGTGACACAGCTTAATCGGAGGAATCGAAATGCCAACAGCTTTCGAACTTAGCCATACAACGGCTGCTCGAAGATCCGCTCGGTCGAAGCAACTCCTCGCTCAGGTGGGTTGCTTTGGTGAACTTGTCTCAGCTTGGCCTTCACACTAATAAAATAAAATTTTTCAACTGCACAAGTAGGCTTGAATAAAAGAGACGAATCCACATAGCTAAGTGAATAATCCCAAGTTAGGCCGGATTGAGTTAGAACATGGAAAAGGTCCCACGGTCAGCTTACATGTGTTGCACGGCATGCTTTCTAAATGACACTCGGTCCTTCGTCCCGTGGCTTGGGAGAAAGGAAGTTGGTCTTTGCCTCAAAGCTATGAATTAGCCTAAGTCATAGGCGTCACCCGCATAAATGCTTGATAAAGCATGCACGGTCCCATCTTCCAAGGCTTGGCATAGCCTTTGCTCGCCCCACGGGTAAAGTTGTATCGCATGACTTGTGGCATAAGTCTTAGGCACCCAAAGAACTTGGTTGTTCAAGTCGAACGCGTGCACGACATGTTACCATGATGCAAGGCTTGACACAGTCTTTGCTCGTTAAGTTGTTGCATGATTAAGTTAGGCAGAGTATTGCTGGGCTATCGAAGTCATAACAAGCACTGTACCATATTTTTTGCGATTGTCAAGTCACATAGTCCCATGATCTTAAGGATCGTCTTATAAAGTATGACTTGGGCAGTAGTGTCACGTAGAAAACAAGTCGATTTGAGGCATGAGCCACAGTTGGTTCAATAAAAAGTTAGCCATGGTCTACGGTACCTAAAGAACACGCTTTGTTCAAGTTATGCTTGAAGGCTATCACTTAGCCATTCATGAGTTGAGTCAATAAGAGTATGGAAACACTAGAAAGTTGTCGAGACTGTAGGTCAGTCGCCGAGGCAACCCTGGTTTAGGATCTGCAAAGAAGTATGTGAAGTAGAAAAATGAATCAAAGAAATGAAATAAAATGGTCAAGAAACAAGAAAAGATGAGTCGAGTCTTGCATGGTCATTTGACAACTTGTCGACAAGGATGATTTTGTTCCTTAGACGGTACTTGCCGCCACAGGACCAGTCTGGCCTACGAGGAACATGCTTGCGGGACCCTCGGATCGTGTGCGACGTGACCTGAGGGGTGCACCGTAGAGCGAGTAGGACGAAAAATTCGACGATATCATGCCTCGTTGTATACGAACGTACCGTATTACCCAATTAAGGTCCAAGTATAGCTTGTGGTGCTAGTGACCCTTTCATGTAGATGAGTCGGCAAAAGAGCGGCTATCCGCGTGCCTGCCTTAAGGAGTCAAGATGTGTGAGCACGGTTTGAGTAGGTTTCGAAGTATTAGCTTGGTATGCAACACAGTTGCTAAGCCTAAGATTTGGCTATAGCCAAGGTACGTGCTTTGGCACGGGATGTGGGTCGACTAATGAGTTCATTGGCACGGAGTGCATAAGTTTGATTTGAGTCATTTTAAAGTTAAGTCAGGAAGGACCGTAGGACAAGTTGGTTAAGGCATGTTGAGTTGCGAGGCACTACCTCGATACGTCATGGCAAGACCACGTTGTTATGACACGAGCATAGGCGAAACACTATGTGAGGAGGCACTGCCTCGATTATATTAAAGCATGAATAGAGTATAGCACGACCATGTCGTTGCGTCGCTAAGTATAGGCCGAAAGGTAAGCATAAGTCAGTACATTGAAGTTGCAAGCACGAGAATGGTCTAGAGGCAAGGATAAGGAAGTTATCGGTGCGATAGCACGATGATGGTCTAGAGATACAAATAACCAGGCATCTATGTCGTAAAATCGATCCTAAGGCAAGAATAGAAAGACAATAATAAAGGGATTATGTTGCACAAAGTAAATGAACGTGTTGGTTTTGTATGGGTGGACGAGGAGCTCACTCTCCTAGTACAAGTTGAGTACTGACACCCATACAGTTTTTATGTACAGGCACAGGTAGATGCTCGTTGGTGCGGAGCTCGCTTGGATGCGTCGAGGCACGGAGTTCCTTGGCATTTCGAGGTATGTGGCCATATGGAGTCAGAACTTATACATGACATAATGTATGGACATCGCCTATCTGAAGCATCCGCTGGCTCGTCAAATTGTATTGAGATATGAGAGAGAGAACTGAGTGACTTGTAATCAGAGAGAAAAGTGAGCTTGAGTGATTATAATCTTGGCTACACGCCGCCTTTGTAATCTATGTTCATTTTTGAGTGATTATAATATAGGATTTGTAGTACGCAGAGATTGGCTTGATCATTTTTGAGATATTGAAGCTTTGTTGGATATACAGAAGCTCTCCTTGTAAAAAATAATGTCTTCTATAATAAAGGACATAATATAAGGAACATTGAAATTTTGTTGTTCTAGTGAGTTGTAAGCCGAGTCGTCAAGTTCAATGTAAGACAAATTGGCATAAGTTTGATGGCCATTAAGAGCCCTTGTAATTTGTTGTAAGCTTTGTATTTCGCTATTGAAATCAATAAAGCGATTATTTTCGCATATTACATAGTGACTTCAATTTGTCTGTTTATTCCGCTACAATGTGCTTTTTTTTGTGATCCATTATTTTCTACACACCGTTCTGTCTTATACGAGTACAATTTAGACTTGTACGACATCACGCCCGTAGCTACTTATAGGTTTTACAGGATCGGGGCTTGACATTCGGTCCGAGTTTGGTTGGTACAAAGTTCGGTCCAAATTGTAGAATTTCCAAACAGAACAGTTCTATTTGAAAATGTGTTGGTGGTTCTCCTCTTGAGGGAGGCAGAGGGCGTAGCCTTGCGATTACCGCTGGATATCTGCAAAGGGAAAAGAAATTTCAATGTCCATCGTCGAAGGTGATTGCAAAATCCTATTAGATGCCATTAAACAGAGAGAGATTGTTGTTCTATGGAGTGCATTATTTGACGGGAATGGAGATGAGGGTAAAAAAAATGAAACCGATTGGAAACGGGAACGGAGACAGAAATTCGAACACTACTCGAAGCTCGGAAACGGAAAGTATGATCCCGGCCCTCCTAGCCCCGTTGACATCGCCAGTTACTTGCTCTTCTCTCTATTTCCATATATATATATATATATATATATATATATATATATATATATATATATATATATATATATATATTCTTAATGGCATTCTCAATTGTTCGTTTCGTGGTGTTTGATAGGCCATAGCATGGAAGTTAGATTAAGGTGCAGGTCATCAACACAGCCCCAGCAAGCACTTTGAACATATATATATATATATATACAAGAGAAAGAAACTTCCAAAAATAAATATGACACTTAGAGAAACATCTTGGTTTTACAAATACATACAATCAAACTTGTCCCCCATACTTTCACAAGTATTCAGAGAGTACACCCTCGTAGCAACAATCACACATTAGGCTTAATAGCCTTGCTATATCCAGTTTCATCATCGTAGTACTTGGACCACAACATCACTCCTCCATACTTGTTCGATCTCTTGAGCATGGGAAGCACTTGAGACGTAAGGTCTCCGGCCGGAATGTAGCCGCTGCCCGCGGCGTCGGGTGCCGCTGGCAGGCCAAGGAATATGTTGGTGGCCTTGATCCCGGAGGTCCACTGCTTCCATGCGTCGTCCAAGTTGGTCACCTGGCCAGATGCGTACTGGCACGGAGGGTTGTTGTAGAACTGCACCCACACATTGTCGAACAGACCCGTGTCGAGTGCCCCTCCTACCCAAGCATCCGGGTAGGGGCACTGCGGCGCCGCCGTCAAGTACACCTTCCTGCCCCTCGCGCTATAAGCCGAGAGGTACATGGCAAGGTCATCATAGTGATCGGGGCTCCCTCCCTCGATGTCGAAGTCCACACCGTCTAGCACAGCGCCGCCCAGCGGCCTCTTCGAAGATTGGCCACCGAGGTAGTTGTTCCAAATGTAGAGGGCCACCTGCCTTGCATCGTCCTGGGAGGCAAGGGAGTAGGCTCCGGCTCCCCCACCGATGGAGAGGATGACCTTCACGCCTTGGGCCTGGCAGGCTTTGATGTCGTTGCTGAGACCGGTGCAGCCGATTGAGTAGGGGTCACAGTGACCGGCAAGGTTGAGCTGGGGAGCCCTGCCGGCACCGAAGGAGGAGAGGAAGGCCAGGATCACGAAGCCGTAGTTTCCGGTGGCGCAAGTTTCCGCAAGGGTGCCCTCGTTGCCGTTTTGGCCCCAGTAGACGGCGATCTTTCCTGCATTGGTCACGAGGCCAGAGAGAGAAGTTAGGCAGATGAGAGCAACCAAGAGTTTAGTAGCAGCTGCTGTGGATGGTGCCATTGCCACTGGTCGAGTGTTGATACAAGAAGCCCAACTATGAGTGTGTGTGTGTGTGTGTCATGAGAACAAGATTGTGTCGGTCCTTTTTATATTAGAGCATTCACTAGGTCGATCTATTGGCTTGACACAAAGTCCTTTGCGACATCGTGCCCCTTCAGCTATGTTGTTGTTTATATTTGTTACGTACGTAGTTGTCTTCTTTCTGTAACATTTTATGTTTAACCATGCATAGACTTGGACAACTAATATGATCAATCTCACTTCAAATACTTTGAATTAAAGGCTAAAGCAGCATCAATAAAAAAAAAATTGTACAATAATTAATATAGCAATTAGATGAATTGTATATAACCCCATTCCACTCCCAGTTATTTTCAACGGAAACCATTTGATCCATTCATCTAGACCACGACAGTAGCATAGCTACTCCTGCACGCTAAAAGAGAATGTAGGGCTGTGTAGGTGGTAGCTTTCCAGTGTGGGTTTGAATAAAATGAAAGAAGGAGGAGTGATGGGGAGGATGTTAATTTAGGAAATATGTATAGGATTTTTTGTACATTAAATGCGTGTTAGTGCATATATGGTATTGTTTCAAATTGCTTGATTATGGAGAGGTTTGAAATGACGTGGTGTGGAGGGTTGAGGTAATTGATCAAATTGTGCGTGGATTAGGGGTGCAATTCTGGCGGGTTGGGTCGGGCTTGAGGTCAACCCGAGCCCAACCCGATGAATCATAAGCCTAGTCCGAGCCTAAGCCTGGCCCGACCTCGGGTTCAATATATGAAGTCCAAGACCAAGTCCGGAGGATCGGATTTGGCTCGGGTTGAACTCGGATCGGGTTGGGTCCGGATTTATCGGGCTCTAATATACTAATTGAAATAATTTTGAATAAAAGTAATATTAAACACATAATCAAATAACAATCAAGTCTTGATTATTACAAAATGCAAACTGAAATAAGATTTAGGATAAGGAATTAAAGAGTTTGGGTGAAGAAATTTAGGATTTAAACTTTTTATTTAAGAAGTATGACAATATATATATAAAAGTCGAATTTCGGGTTCTTCGGGTAATCCGACACATGAACCCGAGCCCAATCCGATTTATGATCGGGTTTAAATATTTGAACCCAAATTTGAGCCCGAATCATGATATCTTCAGTCATAACCCAACCCACTAACGGATTTATCCGATCGGGGTCGGGTTTAGCCCGTCCGAGTTGCAGCTCTAGAGTGGATGTACATGATGGAAAATGAAGGGGTGTGGTGGATTTTTCTACACCACTAGTTACATACCCGCAAGATTTGCGGGTTTGTTTTTAATTTATTTTTTATTTCAAAAATAAAAAGTTTATACGCTATTAGAAAACGTAATGAAGCACATTTATGTGTGGGTGTAAATATGCTGGCACTTGTATGGTATTAATTTATTTTCAAAATTTGAAAAAGTGTGTTGTGTGATGGTGTTAATAATTGAAATTAATATCTTGAAAAATTGGAAATGATTAATATGTGATGACTACTTTGAAAAATTGAAGAAAAAAAAGTTCTCAAGTAATGATAACTGCTTTGGAAAATTGAAAAAATATTTCCAAGTATGGTGATTGTTTAGAAAAATTAAAAAAAATTATGTGTGGGTGTAAAGATGTTGACACTTGGTATGTTATTAATTTACTTCCGAAATTTGAAGTAGTTTGTTGTGGCGTTAATAATTGAAATTAATTTGTCTTAAAAAATGGAAAGAATTAATGTGATAGCTGCTGTGAGAAATTGAAAAAAAAGGTTTCCAAGTAATGGTGTTTGTTTTGAAAAATTGAAAAAAAAAAAAAGATTCCAAGTAATGGTGATTGCTTTGAAAATTGAAAAAAATTTATGTGTGGGTGTAAATATACTGTCAGATCAATATAACCTAAAATGTTCATGGACCTATTCGGACCGGACATGATATGTCCGAATCCGAGTCCGATTTTTAAACAGACCAGAAAAATATTCAGGCTTTGTTCATTACTTTGATTGGACGGCCACGGTCGAACCATTTACCGAGCCGGACTCGTATGGACAACGGATTGTTCTCTATTTTTTTTTTTATATTTGTTTCCTTTTGTGAGGCCAATTTTTTTTTAAAATGTATATTTTCAGTGAATTATATTTTAAAATATACAGAGAGCCTTGGTCCCCTCCCTACAACTTTGTAGTTATAAAAAGATTGGAAATTATTTTTTTTACTTTTATTTTATAAACTACTAAAATTATCGATTTGCAATCTATCTCCCAATCTATCACACGATTAGAAGTTGCAATCTATCTCTCAATCTATTAAAATGCATTAACACAGAATAATTTTATAAATCATTGATTAATGTAACCATAAAATTAGCACTTGTTTACTACAGATTAATGATTATTGGCCTGCAAACATGGTTTAATAATTATTATGTTGCTGCAAAATATGAGTTTTTCATGGATTATATTTGGCAAAGTACAATAGTCTTTATTCTCCTAGGTAGTTATATTGAGTTTTGTTTTTACGTACTGAAATTTCTTAAAAAAAAACTATTCTAGGGTTTTCTTAAAGTCGGTATTTATATTGAGTTAGGAATTCCCGAACTATCAGGAACCCAACTCCTAACCCAACCATGAATGGTTTAATAAAACATAACATAAATCCATGGTTTGACCGATCCATTTGAACATTAAAAAATCAACAACCACCAAAATAAAATGGTGTACAACAATACCAAATCAAAGCAAAACATACCCTCAAACCAAAGTCAGACTCGTAACAAAATCCAAACTTAAACCAAAAGGGTAACAATCAGACTTGATGACATGACTAAATGTTCAGAACTCTTCCTTCTCCACTTTTATCTTTTTGAATGGAACCTTGATTGTTGAAAAATCACCATCCCCACCACTTGCCTCTCCTACACTTTCAAGATCAACAATTGCGGGTCTTCGAGCTAGTAGGTGTAATTTGATTGCATGAATCTCCATGGGCATCTCCAGTAATGGAATCCTTCAATAATAAAAAAATTGATTAGATTTTAAATTACTAAGTATGTAACAAAAAGGCTAAAAAAAACAAAAACTCTAATAGACCTGTGTCACATCGATACTTTTGGTACATACTTCAATCAAGACAGAATCATAAGACATTTTGATGACACTATAAGTAGAGACTTCTTCCTTTAGGTTATATTCAGAAACTTCAACCTTGAAAATGTATTTGTTATTAACAAATACATTCAGTGCATCGAAAAAATTCTCTATATCTCCATTCTACAAATTAACAAAAACATAAAATGTACCAGCATACGAATAATACAAATAAAAAGTCACAAAATACCGTATGTTTTCAAAATCAAACCTTGATGACTTCAGATCTGATTTACGAAATTTTTTTTCCAATTATCCTAGATGCATCTTTTCCAAATACAACAAATGAAGCAGAAGTTGTTTCATCCATTACACGGAGCTGAACCTTGTAACTACAAAAATGTTACAAACTTAAATTGCTATGACAATCATAAAAAAACTGTACCAAAATCAAACTAATATTATTTGATTTTAATTCAACCAACCTTGGATTAACATACTTAACAAAGCCATCTTTCTCACACCAATATTTATTTTCTTCTTTCTTGACTTTTTCCTACATTTAGGACATGCATTGTAGAACCAGTTGTACTCTATCTCAATACAGAGTACAGTGGCAACAACAACACATACACATTCCTATAAATATAAACAAAGTCAGTAATAAAATGACAAGTATAAATTAAATGAAGAATTTAATTAAAGTAATATTATCAAACAAAAATACCGTTAATTGTTGTCTCACGAAGTTCATCCAATGTTTTGGTCAAAGATATTGGAAAAGCCTCCTCATTAGCATCAGTTTGATTGGTGGTTGTGAAACTACTAACCATGCTTGATCCTTCTTGATCACCATTTAGACTACAAAAAATGTCATTAAACTAGTAACAATCTATATTTTGTAAATTAATCATTCATATATCATAAAAACATGAAATAATGGTAGACTTGAGCTTGAGTTGTTAATACCTTTGCCTAAATTCAACAACCTCAGGTAGCTCATCATTTAACCACAATTTTGAACCGAACATACAATTAGAGAGAGTTGCAACAACTTATACAACACATTAACCAAATAATTAGTAAGTATTAGTAAATGTAAATTGAATTTATTATCATTACACTAAACAAATAACAAAATAGAATGTGTTTACTTATATTATAAAACAGTCAAACTAATTTTAGCTGGGGTTATTTTCATAAAAATAACCGAATAATAAAGCATAATGTGTTTACTTATACAATAAAACC
Source organism: Iris pallida (assembly GCA_029216955.1). Taxonomy (NCBI): domain Eukaryota; kingdom Viridiplantae; phylum Streptophyta; class Magnoliopsida; order Asparagales; family Iridaceae; genus Iris; species Iris pallida. The sequence goes on from JANAVB010013397.1 coordinate 11,992,703, forward strand.
CAAAACCATCAATAAGTATTGGTATATTTAATTTAGTTGTCATAAACTACATTCAATTATAACACGGATTTGTTTACTACTATAACAAAATAAAAAATCATTGATGAACATTGATAATTGAATGTAGTTTCATAACACTAAGCTAATTATAAAACAAATTTATTTATTTGTACAACAAAAAAATCAGTACAATTTTAATCTTAAATTATTAGTTTACCTCACCAACTTTTGATCTTAGCATACTGCAGAACAATTATAAGTGGACCACGAACTACATCAAATTGTGTTGTTATGTCAGAAGCAAACTTATCCCAAAGGGTCAAATTGATGGTGTTATTGCTGTAAACACATAATGAACACAAAGTAGAATAATTTAAATTATATAAGCAATAAAACATATTTAGATTTTGGAAAAAATTGAAATACTTACTGTCGATCTGACATCTGAACAGAAACTCGTTTGATCTCTTTTCCATTAGAATTGGTGACCTCAATTTCACCAACAAAAGATACATTTCCAATGATGTCTACACAAAAATATAAAGTGGTTGTATCAATTATTAAATTAACTGTTTAAATTTCAATCAAAATACAAATAACAAATAATTTTACCTATTAGAAATGGAGCATCAAGATTTTAAGATAAAACATCTTCGAAAGGGACGAAATTAAATATTCAATTTTTAATTGGAGAAGCATCAATTCTTTTAAGCATGTTGAATAAAGAAAATGTATCTTGAATGGGTGCTTAGTAGCTTTGTATTCTCCTCCATTTTGCGCTTCCACAAATTTATGAATTATGTAGCATTTTTCTTCTTCCAACTCGTTCATATACTTCAGCAGCAAAGAATGCTTCACCATTGCTTGAATGATTGTGTCCTAATAGATGTAAGAATATAAGATGATGTTTTACAATAAATAATATTAAAACATAAATACCTTTATAAAAAATTACCTTTTCATCTAATAGCACCATCTCAATACATTTGTATTGATCACTCTGATTATACACAAGAACCCGCCAAAGACAAATAACCCTAACGTTGATTCTCCATATCTCTTTCTCAGGGTTAACATCACTAAGAAAGTCGTACCTTCTTGCCATCTAATAAAAAAATCGCATGGAAACAATAAAAATTAGGAGTGAAATAGAAATACATTGAAATAAATAAAAAACCAAAGTAATTCATTTACAAATGGTATTACATATAGCTTATAAACAAATACTTTTTAGTTGAATCACTGCACAATAAACAAAAACTTACATATAATTAGACAAATATTATACTGGATGAACCAAAGGTGCTTATTATAATTAAACAATATACTGGATGAAACACTTACGGTTAATGAAGTGAAGTAGGACTGAAAAGTGTTTACAGAAAATTTTTTTGACAAAGCACAAATACATTCCTATAACTGATGTTGTGTATATATATATCAATTCAAAAGGTACGAATTAATAATTCAATTAAATATATTTAATGTTATCATAATTATACATGCTAACGTTTGAGATTTCTATGTATTATTATGGGACCATTTGGTATTTGCTTGCTTAGCTGCCTGATCTGCTTTGGAAAATTTGGAAAGTAGTGAAAATGTGTGCTATTGTGTGGTTGTGAACCTGTCACTTGATATGGTATGAAAAAGTTGAAAACTTAATTTGGGAAGGTGTATTGTTGTGTGATGGTGTTAATAATTGAATAATTTGTCTTGAAAAATAGGAAAGAAGTAATATGTGATGGTTGCTTTTGAAAATTAAAAAAAATAACTTTCCAAGTAATGGTGGTTGTTTTAGAAAACTAAATTTTTTTCCAAGTAATGGTGGTTATTTTGGAAAATTGGAAAGAATTTATATGTAGGTGTAAATATGCTGGCACTTGGTATGATATTAATTTATTTTCAAAATTTAAAAAAGTGTGTTGTGTGATGGTGTTAATAATTGAAATTAATTTATATTGAAAAATTGCAAAGGATTAATATGTGATGGCTGCTTTAGAAAATTAAAAAAAGTTTTCAAGTAATGGATTATGCTTTGGAAAATTGAAAAACTATTTCCAAGTATAGTGATTGTTTTGAAAAATAGGAAAGAATTTATGTGTGAGTGTAAAGATGCTGGCACTTGGTATGTTATTAATTTATTTCTGAAATTTGAAAAAGTGCGTTGTGTGATGGCGTTAATAATTGAAATTATTGTTTCTAGGGAAAATATGGAAAGAATTAATGTGATAGATGCTTTAAAAAATTAAAAAAAACTCAAAAAAATGAGAAAAAGACACATCAGCAATAATTAATGCAACCAATTGCTCTAGCGGTTACTGTTTTACATATATATATATATATATATATATATATATATATATATATATATATATATATATATATATTGTAAAAAAATCTTTTTTTAAATTGTCATTTAAGCAAGCAGTTGGAATGTAACTTAGGTGTTAATCCATTTCCAAGATAATTTATCCTCGCATGCCAGTTAACATAGTCAATTATATTCTTATTTAATAAATTGATTGACTAAAATTAATAAATACCACTAAAACTACTACTAAAAATAAACTTGACACAATTAATTATGTCAAAAAAAGAACAACTAGAAATGCATAGAATTTTTAAAGAATACCGACAATGACCGAATCTTGGAGACCATCTTCTCCTTGGAAGTAATCTGTTGCACTTGATAGAACCCGACGGGAGCCATGACGGAGAGCTGTAGGTAAGCTTACTTGTCCTCCTCCTAGCCGCTGACACCACTGTCGGCCAGCATTCTGGCCTATCCTTTAAATTCATGTACTCCCATGAGTGATCAAAGAAGTGGAAAATTGATCTCTTCGAGAGATCTGCCGGACATAGGAACACTGTCGAGGAAGAGGGCGCTGACGACGAGGTAGACCTGAAGGATGGAGGCGACGACATCGACGTTACAGAATAGGGAGGTAGTATTGTGGAAGGGACAAGGTGAGGTAGAGGATGACAAGAGAGGGGATGGCGACGTCATCGACATTGGGGTGAGTGTAATGCCACGCTTCGTACGGTACATTATAATGAATCATTGACTCGAAGAGTTAAGTTGACCCGAAGAAGTACCGATGCGAATCGATGCAAGTACTAAGTTGATCCGAAGAGACGATAAGTTCGATTCAACGAGTATTGATTTTGGTTGATTTTATGTACATGCTAGGCTTTTACGCTGAAATTTCAGAGCTTGACATTTTTCTCTTTTTGCAACAGAATCTACAGAAATCAAAGTATCGCCTCGCGACGGATTGAGGCATGGGCACGATCGGCCGAATCATTCATGTACTTGAACGAAGCATGAAGTGCTCAGATGGCTAAGTCGGGTGAGTTGGCCGTACATTGAAGTTAAAGAATCGAGCCACATCGGCTCGACGAAACGAATGGATGAATTGGCTAAGGTGGGAGGATTCTGACCCTTCTGTCCTACTCTATCATGCCTTAATAAAATGTACCATTGTATGCTTAAAATATCATGTATTTCCTTGTGCATTGCTCAGATTTGTTGATGTCATAATGTGTGTTGAATACTAAGATAGAACATTGAATATTGGTCGTAGAACATTGAACAACTGAACGAAATGTGCATCAAGTGCACGAGTCAGAGTAGAACATCGAATCACTATGTCGACGAGTGCTACAGTGCATGGGAAATAGATACTGAATCCTCTGATCAGCGAGTGCCTCAGTACACTAATCATAGAATATTGAATACCCAATTGAGGCATGCCTCAGTGCATGAGTCGGAGGACTGTTGAACACTAAGTCGTAGCACATCGAAAGGCTATATCGAAGCATGCATCATGTGCACGAGCTTTGGAATATTGAACACTAAGGCATAGAACATTGAAATACTGTTAGCGAGGCATATATCAAATGCATGAATCGAAACATATGGGATAATTGTAATGAAGCGTGTGTATGTACGAGACCCACATAATATGGCTTCGTACGTGAAGTGGCCAGTTGTGGCACAATTTTATGGAACTGTCATAACGTCAAAAGGTATACTTCGTATGCAAAGTGAACAATTGTGGCACAATTGTTACGGAACTGCCAATATGCAAATGATAGGGTTCGTCGTCGAAATGAGCAGTTATGGTTCAAAACTATGAAACTGTTTGATATGGTATGTTGTCTCGAAATATCCGGGACCTTTGGGTCGTTCATTAGAACATTGAGTTAGGGCATAGTGCCAATAATTTTTGAGATGGAAGAATTGAATGTTGAGATGATATGATTGTTGAGTTTCGAACTAAGACTATATTTGGTTGTATGAGTTAGATGTGTATTGCATGGTCAAATGGACTTGGATAACCTGTGCACTAGTATTTCGTCGAACGTGTATTCATCGGGGCACCGGGTCTGTTCGTCCTAGGAGAAAATTATGGTGCCAAGGGAGAATGGCATTGTGGAAACTTTAGTAAGGATTGCAACCTAGATTGAATGGTTAGCGTCACAATGCCATTGAGAATATAGTCCACTCTAGCTTAGATATGCCAGTAAACTTCATATAGATAGGGGCCAGTGGGCTAAATGGTGCAAGTACACATATCATGCATAAATATCATATTTAACTTGATTGGGAAAGATGGTAGACATATTTACCATGCAATGGTACAAGGGTGATTGCATTAAGTTGATAAGAAGTCTCCACGAAACGACACGAGTTATATATGTTGCTTGCTTACCTTTGTGAATCAAACATAACATGTTCATATATGTGTATGCTTTACTGCTTTCATTGCATTGCAATCGATCCTAAGGTAATAACAGAAAGACTATCAGATAAGATGCATGATTCACAAGATTACTTAATGTTGGTTTAGGCGAGTGAGTCTCATCATTATGCGAGTGGATTAGTACTGATCCCTTACTAGATTGCTTGCAGGATGCATGGAATGGTTTACTCGTGGCAGATCTTTGCTTGGACGCGTTGAGGAATAGAATGACTATCCGTTTTGAGGCGTGTGATCGTATTAACGCTCGGACTTGCAACGGGATGATGCGGTCGAGATATAGAAGACATGATGTATGGAACAATGAAAGCCTTTGTGGGTTAGATTGAGATCATAGGCGTTGCAAGCCAATCTGGCCTATTTATTTGGACTATTGAAAGCCTTTGTAATTTTTTGCATATTCAATAAAGAGAATTATTTAATATACTCTATGTAACTTTACCATGACTATTTTCTTCTGCTGCAAAATGTTGTGATTTGAGATAACTATTTAAAGAATTTTTTTTTGTCTTGTCTGAGTACAATTCTATACTCGTACGACATCACGTCCTAGCTAGGACGATCAATTCGGCCGAATCAATGCAAGGACAAACCATTCGACGGGTCAGAACATGACAGTGAGTGTTCGGCCGGGATTGGAAAGGAAAGCAGCCGATCTAGGGGTTGAATATGAGGAAGAAAAATAGAGAGAGGATATAGAGAAGAAAGGAGAGCAAAGTTGTTGACTAGGGCAAGTTTCTAACAGAGGGTTTTCGAGAGGTATAGAGAAAGTTTGTCATGTTCCTCGATCAAAATAAACCGCCACTCGTCAACAAATACAAAAAGTTTGAAAGTTACTATAATGGCAGCTGAAAAAGTGGTGACAATTTTTCTGTACATACATTAGTTGACGGTTATCACCAAATTATCAATAAATAAAATGGTTTTTTTTTGACAGTCCCTCTAAAATCGTCAACTATTGTGGCAAATTTAGCTAAATTTCTATAAAACTTGTGTTTTCCTGACGTATACCTAAAACCGTCAAGATAATCCATTTCCTTGATGGTTTTCCACGACCATTAAGAAAAACCATTTATCTAAGTTGCGTTTGAGAGCACAACTTATATGTTGCTAGTGAGACTCAAAAGGTGGTCTGTGTAAGCAATTAGAATGATATTGAAGGTGTGATTTGTAACAAGGAAATTTATTAACATGGCCAGCCTTGGGACTTGATTACACAAAAGGGTGTGGTGCATTAGAAATATTGAAAGTGTAGGGTAGCTTCTAAAATAATATTGTTAGCGAAAGATCATTTAAATGAGTTAAAGTTAACTAGAATTAGGGTTAGGATTTTAATCTTGGGTTAAATCTCAATGTTGTTTCACTACAAGAAAAATGACATTTATTGACGGTCTTTTTATTGAAGGTAATCCTTGTCAAATATTCGGTTTTACTTGACGGTTTAGGCCTTGTGTCAAGTAAACTCCTCTTTTGTGTTAAGTATAGAATATTATACCCCTTTAGTTGACGGGTTTCGAAAAACCGTCACAAAATCTACCACTTTTAGTTAAAGGGTAGGTTAAAGCCGTAACTAAAGTCCGAGGAAAATTTTCGTGTCTATTTCAGATGTCATTATCATAAATTTTTTTTAAAATTTTGGGTTCGTGACGGTTTCCACCAAATATTATATGTGGAAAAACCTAAATCTAACTGATTATGACCTCGCTCCTCTTCGAAATTTTCTTCCTTCACTCAGAAAATCCCCTCTTCTTCCTCTCCTCTTCAATTTCAAATTCATCCCCACAAACCCTCATCTTCCCCCTATTGTCCTCAAATCCTTTGTCCTACTTCTGTCTCCTTCCACCCCCCACCCCCCGCCGTAAAACCCTAAGCCTATCTGAGCTCCACCATGGCATCGGCCAAACTCTCCTCCACAAAATCCTAATCCCCTCCCTCCGCCTCATCTTCACCATCCCCTCCCTTTTACAGCAGTCCCTCGATGCCTCCGGGAAGCCCAACAGGCCCGCCGTCGCCACCTACAACTCCTCCCCAAAATTAGAAAAAAAATTAGATCCGTTCTCATTCCCTCAATATCGATTCTCGATCCTTCCTCCACTTTCGATGACTTGTCGGAGTTCGACCTCCACTAGCACTTCCCTCCCCCCATTTCCTACATCCTTCCCCTTGCTTTCTATCTCGATGACTTATCGGAGTTTGGCCTCCGGGCGCGACAACAGAAGAAGCACTACATGGAGGAGCTGGAGGACAAGGTCCGTGTAGGCGTGAGAATAGTGTTCAGTCCTTTGAATAGCTTCGCCAGGTAAGCACATTTTTTTTTACTCCGACTGATGAGTAGAATGCTTTTTTACTTTAGGATTGTGGTCTAATTTACTTGCAGCGGAGTTCTTTACTTCGCTGTTGATCAAGTGAAGAATCTGAAATGAAGCTAAAGACTATCTATTATAGCTATTAGACATTGTTCTCTGGCCATTTTATTCTGTCTTGATGCACCTAAGCCGTGTTAAGATCTTATATACTTTTGTTTGGTCAATTATGCTATGATGGTTTTTTTGTGAAAACAAAAAATCTTAATTATATTCCTTCTCTGTTCTTTATGCAAACTTTGTGCATGGTGTTGTGTATGGCATGATAAGACTCAAGGGCATGTAAATTACGAAAGTAGATAAATTAGAGTCAATATGGAAAAAGACTTATACAGCCTAAGGCTGCAATATATCTTAAGATTATATTAAAATAAACATCATTATGGACTTGAACACAAGTTATTCTAGGAGTATAGGATTTTTTTTTGTGTTTACTTAGGGTCTGGCACATACAAAAACAATAAAGCCTTTATTTTTTAGGTTGACTTTTTTTTGTCCTTTTGTCATGCCTCAGATCCAGAATACTGGAGAGCGGGGGCAGACACAGCCAGCTACGTATATAGAAGAGTAAACCACCTCGATATACGGTCACGGCTGTCTAGATGTATGAGGGTTTATCTACAAGCTATCAGTCTCTTATGGTTAAGAACAAGCCTAGTGTCTCAATCTTAAGCAAGCAATAATAGTTACAAGATGTGAGACCATCAGATACTCAATAATAAGGCGTCCCATACATTTCATATACAGACGATCATGAAGCTAGTCGTACAAAGTTCAAAAACTAGCAAGAGTTTCAGTCATACATGATCAACCCTAGGATTTGTCAATCATGTTACAGCCCTTAGGCAGACAAGAAATATAAGTATTCAACACGACCTAACACTTGCTCGGCGGCTAAATGCCTCAAAAGAATAATTTTATAATTAGAGTGGGAGAGCAAAGTAACCCACTTATTGCCAGAGTTACGTCTAGTGTTCACCATCTGGCTAGAAGGCTGGGAGATCCTCGGGTGCTACTCCAAAATCTGGCCATACACAACCAGTTGGGTCAGATCCCAGAAAGATCAAGTGTGTCACGCCCCAGAACCAGAATACTGGCAAGTAGGGACAGACCAGGCCAGCTACGTATACCAAAGTACTCCAGTACTCCGAAATAACGTATAAGCTGTATAGACATGGGGGTTACTACTACAATCCAACAGGCAATCCTATGTCAAGAATCTTAGGTATCTCAATCATAGGCAAATATGTAAAGTACAAGAAGTATGATCATCAGACATAAAATAGTAAAGCGTCCCAAACTATATATACATGGATGATCATGAAGCTAGTAACACAAAGTGAAGACTAGCAAGAGTAATAGTCATACATCATAAGCTCTAGCTATAGTCTAGAATAATGCAAATCATGTTCTAGCCCGTAGGCTAAATATCAAGTCCAAAACACGAGCTAAACACGTTCTCGGAGGCTAAATGCCACAAAAGAATAATGTACATAACTAGTGGAAGAATGATATAGGAAACCCACTATGGTACTCTAGTGCTCTGGGTAATCACCAACGAGTGGAAGGTACGGAAGGTCCTCCGGGCTCCTCTATCAGATCTGGCCAAACAAAACCAGTGGGGTCAGACCCCCAATAGCAAGTACCACAAAGGAAGCCAAACTATGAACTAAAACCAGTAATAACTAATATAGCAACAGATAGAGACAAAAATTAGCATATGCAAATCGAGACTCGTGCGCTACCAATGCACTTATCTCGAGAATAGAAAAGACAATAAGTAAAGCAACATGTAGCATAAAGTAAAGGACATGTGACATAATATAAACTGTGGATAAGTGAATCAAACGAAAACATGTGAAGATGTGAGATAAACTGAACATGTGAGCATGTAAGATAACTGGGATATGTGAGCATGTTAATTAACTGGATCATGTGAGCATATAAGATAACTGGAACAGGTTAGCACGTTAGGTCTATATAGAACGACAAATGATTAGATGACTTAGGAACTATTCCGGAACCCAAGTTACAACCCGTAAACCAAACAAGGACCGGGGTTGTAATCCTTCTCCTGAACAAGACTTAATCTCTAATCATTTACCGGCAAAAGTAAAGCATAACAATGATGTACTGAAATAAATAAATCTAGATACTGCCTAGACAAACTAGACTAGACTGGACTCCATACAACCAACACGGCCAAGCAATGAGTACGGCTTTATACATTAGCTAACTAGGGTTATTACAATCCTAATTACTAACAAATACAAGTTTGAGAAATCTAAGTCCAATTACCTGCCTGCTACTACCTGAATGATCCAAGCCAAAAAAATAAGTATAGCAGACACACTACAGTAAGGTACATTTGTCCTAAGGAGGTGCTCCACTCGTCGACGGTGTGCTAGAAGTGTGCTCATCCTGACAGATAGCTCCAAATCCCATATATATATATATAAGACCAAGACCATAGGGGCAATAGGTAATCGGGAAAATCTCCAATGATCTAGGTAATCAAGCTAGTTGTTTAGTCCTTAACATTTTCTTGTTGGATTCTGAGTGTGGCATTCCGCAAAATCCATCCTAGACAAGAGATATGCAAGACTGGACAAGACAAGTAAGACTGTGCACTACAATAAGCCATAACAAGACATGACAATATCAAAACAAGAGTGCGCTACGACGAGCCACTATCAAGGATCTAGACATGTACTAGAATCAAGAGTGCGCCATGACAGGCCACTATCATGTAAGAAAAGAAGGACACGTATCACGAGTGCGCCACGACGGGCCACTATCTAGCAAGCAAAGAAGGTATGGCAACAATTATCATAGCTTGTAAGAAATAATCTATCAAAAGACATATTGTAAGCCCCTAGATTTTAAAATATTATTTTTTAATAAATTTAAATAGCATTTATATTTTCAAAATAAATTATTATAATTATTAAAAATTTTCTAGGATTTTTAAAATGATTTTTAAAGCTAAAAATATCATTTTGTAATTATTTAAATTGTTTCTATATCAGTTTGTAATTAATTAGATTGTTTTTAAGTCGGTTTGCATTTTTTGTATTGTTTGTGCAAATTAGAATTTGCACAGAACACTGCAGGATAGGTTTTGCAAATTAGGTTTTGCATTTTGCTAAGGCGGTAGGGTTAGTTTGTAAAACCCCAAACTTGGGGGACCTAACCGTAAAACACCTGTCCCCCCCCCACGACCTCACCGACGACCGACGACCGACCTAAAGCCCTAATTTCCCATAACCCTAACCCTAATTCCACCGCCATTCGACCCTATAAATAGACCCCGACCTAAACACTAACCCTAGACACCACTCCGACAACCCTAGCTACCGCCCTACCCTATTTCTTCTCCGATGAGCTCGCTGGAACCCTAGATCTAGGAGCGCCGCCCTTACAGGCCGTGCCACCGCCTCCGACCACTGCTACATTGTTCGCCACGACGTGACGAACTCAGCGCCATTTTCCTCCGACGACCCCGACGCCTCCTCCGTCGTGTAGCAACCTCGACGGCCACTGCCCATCGAACACGTACATGTCATTTTACCTTTCGTGTCATTCAGTGTCTCGTATTTGTGTCACTGGCCCCGCCTAGACACGAGGAGTCTATTGATGTGCTCGGACACGAAAAACTCGTGTCGTGTGTGTGGTACACGCTTTGCATACAGGACTCGTGTGTCTTCGTGTCCCTAAATGTCAGGGCACGAAGACACAGAACTTTGGCTAATGGGTTTGGTTATCGGGTTTGGTTTGTTTTTCAACCCGTTACTCTATTTCATAATATAATTAACCCAAGCCCTAACCCGACCAGCAAGCTCGAGCTGGCCCCCTAGCCAGCCGAGTGGCGCTCAAACCCACCCACTGTCCCAGCGGGCCGAGTTCGAGCCCCCTCTTTTGTTGTTTTTAATTTTTTATTACATATATATGTATATATGTATTTATATATATATGTATATATATATATATATATATATATATATATTTTTTTTTTTTTTTTTTTTTTAATATATATATATATATATATTTATATGTATATGTATATGTATATGTATATGTATATGTATATATGTATTTATATATATATGTATATATGTATATGTATATGTATATGTATATGTATATGTATATGTATATGTATATGTATATGTACATATATACTAAAAAAAAAATATGTATATGTATATGTAAATGTATATGTATATGTATATATATATATATATATATATATATATATATATATATATATATATATATATATATATATATATATATATTTTATATATATATATATATATATATATATATATATATATTATATGTATATATATATATATATATTATTATATATACTATTATATATAATATATATACTGAATTTATATATATATTTTATATTAAGTATTTTATATATATATATATATATATATATATATATATATATATATATATATATATAAATGTATTTGTTGTATATGTATATATATTTCAAATACAATTTTGTGCAAATGTTATTATGTATAAATTCACAAGTTATTTTATTAAATAATTTTATGACTAGTATATTTCACCCCTTTAAAATATATTATTAAAATACCTTAATGTATATTTTAATATATTAATTATTGTATTTTATTTATCATGGTCATTTGCTGTCCAAACCTAGCATGGGTTTTTGGGCCCAAATGTGTCTAATACATTCAAAGTCTGTACAAGTCATATTGGACTTGATTCATAACTTTGGGTCCCGTATCTGGACTTCGGTTCAATTTCGAATACGCAAATAAAATATTAAATAATTAATTATTTATTTTCCAGAAATTGTTACTTGTTGTTTTTGAATTTATATATATATATATATATATATATATTAATTGCTGTAAAAATCTGGAAAAAATTGTATTTAAATACTATTTTAATTTAGCTAATTTAATATAATTTTTTCAGCATTTAATTAGTACTTTTGGCATTTTATAAAATAGGAAAACAGAACTCATTGTCAGAGTACTTATGTCTACTGATTTTTAATAAATATCTTTGAGGGTTTATAAATTCCAGAACAATTAGTATAAATTTCTATAATTAACAAGGATCATTATGTTACTTTATTTTATATATAATTGAGCCTTTTGTATATCTTAGAAATTGTTGGAACACAGTGTACATTCTGATTTATTTATTAAATAATTACGACTTGCGATGTATTGTGTGATTTTGGGATATTGTGGTATTGGACCTCACCTTACCATAGTTTAAAGGCCCTAGAAAGTTATTTTAGGTATTCTGTCACCCCACATTGGTCTCCTATGCTAAAGTTCTCTTTTGTTCATTTTGCTACTATAAGAGTTGAAGAATTCCCATCTCAAGCTTGAAAGCGAACCAGTCATCATTTGGCTAGGTGTCCATTCAGAAAGTCGTGTCGCACAACTAGTGTCTTAGTGTTTAACTTAGTATAAAACTAAGTTTATGTATTATTTTTACAGTGGTGAGACACCAGACATCTATAGCATTTCCTTCACTACATTACTTTGCTAGAGGCAAGTACCTCTACAAACTTTATTTACAGCATATAATGAATTGTGTATAAACCATGTTAATATCTAAACTGCAAGTCGTATATCACCATGTTTCATATACTTCGTACTGTTCTCAGTATCCACCATGCTATATACTATTCTCGTTTCACTCACATGTTACAAAACGGGTTAAGGGGAAACTGATAATAGAGTACGTGATCATTGTCACGATCCGCTACCCAAATTGTTGGGCCGGGCCGAGTCATGTCCAGCCTACGCTTGAGAAAGCGTAATAAGCTGTTCTAAGGATAAATAAGGTAAGACCAAAGTGTGCTAACAATTCTATATGTAATAATGAGTCAGAATATATCCAAACACAAAATCATCTCGAATATAAGTATGTTCCGAGTACATGGCTAAAATATAAAACTGGATACAGGTCCAGTTATAAAATACATAGTCTAATACATAACTACTCTCAAAAGTCCCAAGTAAATAAACAAACTAGACGAGTTTCCCTGCAGGTACATCCTCGTAAAGTATAGCCTGGTCCTCGGCAGCAACTCCATAATAGGAATCACAAAGCAACTCCTCCTCAGTAAATATACCTACAATATTATCCTGTCAGGACGGGAGCAAGTACTGATTCTAACAAACATATAATACTAATCATGTGATGGAAAGAGATGAAATAACGTAATCATGACATATCTTGTTTTATCCAGTTATAGATACATTTCATCATGGCAATATATATATATATATATATATATATATTCGTTTTAAAGTTTAAAACTGTAGCATGTATGTGATCGGTCAATAGGTAAATATGATGTACAGTGGTACATATCAATTTTTCTAGAATGCACATACGTGCACTAACGGCATCGATGTATATCCATACACAAACGCGGGATCAGAACATACGACAAAGTTACATATAGAATGTAACAGTGCACGGTAAATACATACGGAGAAGGGGGACATGATCACGTACTCTACTAACAGTTTTCCCTTAACCCATTGTTTAAATATGTGAGAGATATAAAAACTATCCTAAGCATGGTAGGAACTGAAAATAATACAACATGTGAAGATTTAACTTGCTACCCCAAGGATCAGCATTTAACATGGTTGGATCACAGTTTATTGTTATAGCAGTATGTAAAGTTTATAGAGGTACTTTCCTTTAGCAAAGCAAGGTAGTGATAGAAATGCTATAGATGCCTGGTGACTCGTCACTGTAGAAATAATACATAAACTTAGTTTTCATACTAAGTTAAACACTAAGACACTAGTTGTGCGACACGACTTTCAGACTGGACACCTAGCTATATGATGACTTTAGCATAGGAGACCAATGTGTGGTGACACAATACCCAGACTAACTTTCTAGGGCCTTTACACTAGTGTAGGGTGAGGTCCAATATTACAATAACTCAAATCAACACAAAACATTGTAAGTCGTAACTATTCAATAAATAAATCAGACTGTACAATGTGTTCCAACAATTTTTTAGATAGACAAAAAGCTCAATTTTACAGAAACTAAAGTACCAAAATGATCCTTATTAATTATAGAAATTTATACTAATTTTTCTGAAATTTATCAACCCTCATAGATATTTATTAAAAATCAGCAAACATATGTATCCTGAAAATGAGTTCTATTTTCCTATTTTTATAAAATACCAAAGTACTTATTAAATGCTAGAAAAATTATATTAAAATAGCTAAATTAACATAGTTTTTAAATATAATTTTTTCAGATTTTTACAGTAATTAAAATATATATATATAAATTCAAAAACAACAAGTAACAATTTCTAGAAAATAATTAATTAATTATTTAATATTTTGTCCACGTATTCGAAATTGAACCGAAGTCCAGATATGGGACCCAAAGTCAAGAATCAAGTCCAATATGACTTGTACAGACTTTGAATGTATTAGACACATTTGGGCCCAAAACCCATGCTAGATTTGGACTTCAAATGGCCATGATTAATAAAATACAGTAACTCAAATATAAATATTAAGGTATTTTAATAATATATTTTAAAGTGGTAAAATATACAAGTCATAAAATTATATAATAAAATAACTTGTGAATTTTATACATAATAATATTTTGTACAAAATTGAATTTAAAATATATATACATATACAACAAATACATTTATATATATACATAAGTATTTTTTTATATATATACATAAGTATATATATATATATATATATATATATATAATATATATATATATATATTTTTTAATATATAATATATATATATATATATATATATTTCTTTTTTTTAAAATATATATATATATATATTTTTTTTTTTTTTTTTTTTTAAATATATATATATATATATATATATATATATAATGAATATATATAATGAATAATATATATTTTTTTAAGAATGGGCTATGGCGGTGGCTATGGCGGTCGTGGTGAAGTCTAGGGTTAGGGTTTGGGGTCGGGGGACTTTATAGAGTCGGGGAGTCGGTGGAATTAGAGCTAGGGTTACGGAAATCTAGGGTTTAGGGTTAGGGTTTTGGCGCTAATCGTCGGAGATGGCGACTGCCAAAGGCGGTGATCGGGGTGGCTAATTAGCAGAACCCCCCCATAGATTTGATAATTACAACCAAGCCCCCCCCGCTGTTGCTCTGTGCAAATTTAATTTGTACAGACAAATCGAATATTGCAAAAAGTATTTAAAATATTTAAAACAATTACAAATTGATATTAAAAAATTTAAATAATTACAGAATGATATTTTTGCATTAAAAATTATTTAAAAATCATTTAAAATTTTTAGAAAAATTCCTAATAATTATAATAATTCATTTTAAAGATATAAATGCTATTTAAAATTATAAAAATAATATTTTAAAATCTAGGGGCTTACAAATCTTCCCTCCTTGAAAAATTTCGTCCTTAAAATTCATCAGGATAGAAGACTCTACAAACATTTAATATAGCAAAAAATGCAAACAATTGACTAAGGCTACTATTAAGACTAACTTCTAAGGTATCAAGCAGGAACGGGTGGTTCCCTCGCGGCGGTTGGGTCGAACAAGTAAGGATATCTCTCCCTCATGTCCGACTCCCTCTTCCAAGTAGATTCATCCGGAGAGTGACGGCTCCAAGCTACTCGTACTAAGGGTATAACTTTGTTCCTCAGCCTCTTCTCCCTCCTGTCCAATATCTCCACTGGCTGCTCAGTAACTGCAAGACTCGGTCCGATCTCCAACTCTGAATGATATAGCACATGGCTGGGGTCTGAAACATATCTTCTCAGCTGAGACACATGAAAGACATCGTGAACTCCTGCTAGGTTGGGTGGAAGTGCAACCCTGTAAGCTACCTCTCCGATCCTGCCAAGTATCTCGAACGGCCCGATGTAACTGGGGCTCAACTTGCCTCCTCGTCCGAACCGGATCGTCCCTCTAGTAGGTGATATCTTTACCAGCACCATATCCCCGTCAACGAACTCCATCGGTCTGCGACTAGCATCGACCCAGTGTTTCTGTCTATCCTGGGCGACTTTGAGCCTGTCTCTGATCATCCTGACCTTCTCTGCTGCATCCGTGATCATCTCTGGCCCAAGCATAATTCTGTCCCCAACATCATCTCAAAAGAGTGGTGTACGGCATCGTCGTCCATATAGTACCTCGAAAGGAGACATACCGATGCTGGCTTGTTGGCTGTTGTTGTATGAAAACTCTATCAAGTGTAGATGGCTCTCCCATGATCCGCCAAAGTCCAGCACACAAGTCCTCAACATGTCCTCTAGCGTCTGTATCGTCCTCTCGGACTGTCCATCTGTCTGTGGATGGTACGGTATACTGAACTTGAGCCGACTGCCCAACTCTTCCTGCAAGCTCCTCTAGTAGTGGGACATGAATCTGCTATCCCGGTCTGATACGATGACTGGTACTCCGTGCAAGCGAACTATCTGTTGCATGTATAGCTCCGCCAACTTCTCGGTGGCGAGCCCCACCTTGAAGGGTATGAAGTGCGTACACTTCGTCAGCCTATCAACGATGACCCAAATGGCATCCTTTCCTCCTTGGGAACGCGGAAGCCCTGAGACGAAGTCTATCATAATGTGTTCCCACTTCTACTCAGGAATGGGTAACGGCTGTAATAGACCAGCTGGCCTCTGACGCTCCGCTATGACCTGCTGGTAAACTAGGCATCTCGAAATAAAACGTGATGCATCTCTCTTCATACCGTGCCACCAAAGATGTTCCCGCAAGTCACGGTATATCTTGTTGGCACCAGGGTGAATAGAATATCGCGATCGGTGCACCTCTTGTAAGACTGCCTCTATCAGCTCTTCCTTCGGCACACACAACCGGCTGCCATGCCTCAAGGATCCATCCTCTACTATGGTGAAGTCATCCAGCAATCCAGCTAAAGCCTGGGCTCGAAGTATGTAGAGGCTCTCATCTGTAGACTGTGCCTTCTTGATCTGCTCCATCAAACCTGACTGAATGTCTAGCGCCATCATCTGTATCACTGACCCTGGCCGAACCATCTCTATATCGAGCTTCTCCAGGTCTTCCCGTAAATGTCGATCTATCATCAGATACCATGCCATCGGATGCCTACTCAGCGTATCCGCCACCACATTTGCCTTTCCGGGGTGATACTGTAAATCAATGTCGAAGTCCTTCGTCAACTTCAACCATCATCTTTGCCTCATGTTCAGCTCCTTCTGCGTGAACACATACTTCAAGCTCTTGTGGTCAGTAAAGATTTCCACTCGCTCTCCGTATAAGTAATGTTTCTACAACTTGAGTACAAAGATCACCGCAGCTAACTCTAGGTCGTGAGTAGGATAGTTCCGCTCATGAGTCCGTAATTGCCTAGATGCATAAGCAATCACTTTTCTATGCTGCTGTAGGACACATCCTAGCCCTTTTTCCAAAGCATCGATGTATATGGTGAAACCTCCAAACCCTGAAGGTAATGTCAGAACTGGAGCGGTCGTCAGCCTCCTCTTTCAGCTTCTCAAATGCTGCCTGGTAGTCCTCTGACCAGATGTACTCTACGTCCTTTCGCGTCAGTTTCGTCATGGGTTCAGCTATCCTAGCAAAGTCCTGGACGAACTTCCTATAATAGCCTGTTAAACCCAAAAAGCTTCTGATCTCTGAAACTGACGTCGGAGCCTTCCATGTCTCAACGGCAGCAATCTTCCTGGGATCCACCGAGATCCCCTCTCCAGTAACAACATGACTGAGAAACTCCACTCGGTCCAAAAAGAACTCGCACTTCGATAATTTGGCATACAATCTCTCCTGCCTCAGAATCCCCAAAACTGTCCGCAAGTGCTCTGCGTGCTCCTCCGACGTCTTCGAGTATATCAGGATATCGTCGATAAATACTATGACGAACATATCCAGATACTGGTGAAATGTCTTATTCATCAAGTTCATAAAGACAACTGGCGCATTTGTGAGACCAAATAGCATCACCAAAAACTCGTACTGTCCGTACTTCGTGTTGAACGCCATCTTCTGGATGTCTGCAGCCCTGACTTTCACCTGGTGGTAACCGAATCTCAAATCTATCCTGGAAAATACCTTCGCCCCACTCAACTGGTCGAATAAATCATCTATCCTGGGCAGAGGATATTTATTTTTATTGGTGATGGTATTCAACGCCTGGTAGTTAATACATAACCAGACTGTACCATCCTTCTTCGGCAAAGAGTACTGGCGCTCCCCATAGAGAAGCACTAGATCGAATGAAACCCTTTTTAACAGGTCATTAATCTGCTCATTCATCTCTACGGCCTCCTTGAGGTACACTCTATAGCAAGCCCGGGATACTGGTGATGAACCCGATACTAAATCTATAGTGAACTCCACATCTCTGTCAGGCAGAAGTCCTAGAAGATCCTTTGGGAATACATCCATAAACTCCCTAATGATAGGGTGTAGCGGTGCTAACTCCCCAACTGTCGCACAACAGTTCGGTTCTAGGCTGATCTCCGGCCCTGTCCTCCTGACACTGAATGGTGTCGTGCCTGGAGGACTGAACAGAATACTACCCTCATGACAGTCTATAGCTGCGTGAGCATAGCTAAGCCAGTCCATCCCCAATATGATATCATACCCGAGGAGTGGCATCACAAAGAATCGTCCCCTAAATTCTTACCCGGCTATAGTAATAGAGCATCTATAGATAGCTCTAATGGGTATTGGTCCTCCTCCCATCATTACTCTACTCATCTCCTCAGTAGGTGTAGCTACTAAGTGGTGTTTATGCATAAACTCTAATGACAGGAAGCTATGTGATGTACCGGAATCAAACAAGCATAGAGCTAGAAAAGTATACAAATAAACATGACCTGTGATGACGTCAGCCAAATAATCTGGCTCCGAAACCTGCTCCGATTCTGCCTTAAGAGCCAGACTATAAGCCTTCCCCTGGGGCCCCTTCTGCTACAGATGTTGCCCAAACCTCTGTTGCTGAGTCGAAAGCGGCAGTCCTCTAGATGGTGGTCCGGCACTTGGTACCCTTGCTACTGGGCAATCCCGAAGCTGATGGGTGGTAGACCCACAAGCTAAATACTGTTCCAACCTCTTCCTACAGACGAAAGCTTCATGGCCTGGCCTTTTACAGAATGAACACATACTTCCCTTCTGCTGCCGGGGTCCCGGGGCTCTAACTGGCGGGGTTGGGTGATGTGGTATGGGAGGACGGTAAGTCTGCTGGTGCGACGTCGGTGATCTTGGCTGGAAAGCCTGACGCTTGGAGGGTCCCTCGAGGTGTACAGAAGCCGGCCTCTTGTAAGACTGAAGATGCTTCTCTATGCTCCGGACTAACTCTAGGCTCTGGTAGTAGTCAGTTGTACCGTTTGCCACTATAAGAATGCTAATGTCTGGAACTAGACCATGGCAAAACCTACGCATCCTCTCCTCTGGGTCTACAACTAGACTAGGAGCGAAACGGCTCAAACGACTAAACTCTGCTGCATATTCGTCAACAGAACGGTTCCCCTGCTGGATGTTCTGGAATCGTAGCCCCATGGCTACCCTAGCGGTGGTCGAAAAGAATTTCTTCTTGAACTGGGTCTTAAACTGATCCCAAGTGGCATTCCCTCTCGCAAATAGTGGCTCATTCCTGAACCAAACTCCTGCCAAGGCTATTAGCAGAAATCTCGCTGTCTCGACCTGGAGGTCACCCGGCAACCTAGCTCCAAGGAGCTTCCTCTCTACCGAGTCTAGCCAGTCATCTGCTACTACGATGCCCTCGGTCCCCAAGAACTCCTTGGGATTCAGACCCATGAAGTCCTTGATTGTCCCCGCTCTCTGTCGTGGTTCTACAGGTGATGGGACCACGGTACGCTCCTCAGAATGCTCCATGCTCTGACGGAGTAGGATGGTCTGCTCCTGATGGGTCGTTAGGAACCCCTGGATCAGAGTGAGCAGTTGGTTCCCGTCGAGAGTGATGGAAGTCTGGGCAGGTATAGTAATAGGTGGTGGTGGGAGTATCGGGTCCTGCTGGGACTGTGATGTGGAAGGTGGAGGAGGCATCTGGGTTGGTGGATTTGTGGAATGGAAGAGTATGGTAGGTGGAGGTAGATTGGTTAACTGGCAGAGGTTTGGGCAACACCTGCAGCAACAGAAGGGACCCCAGCAGAAGGCTTATAGTCTGGCTCTTGAGGCAGAGTCGAAGCAGGTTTTGGAGCTAGATTATTTGGATAACGTCATCACAGGTCATATTTATTTGCATACTTTTCTAGCTCTATGCTTGTTTGATTCCGGTGTATCACATAGCTTCATGTCATTAGAGTTTATGCATAAACACTACTTAGTAGCTACACCTACCGAGAAGATGAGTAGAGTAATGACGGGGGGTGGACCAGTACCCATTAGGGCTATCTATAGATGCTCTATTACTATAGCTGGGAGAGAGTATAGGGAACGATTCTTTATGATGCCCCTCCCCGGGTATGGTATCATATTGGGGATGGATTGGCTTAGCTATGCACATGTAGCTATAGACTGCCATGAGGCTAGTATTCTGTTCAGTCCCCCAGGCACGACACCATTCAGTATCAGGAGGACAGGGCCGGAGATTAGCCTAGAGCCGAATTGTTGTGCGACAGTTGGGAAGTTAGCACCGCCACACCCTATCATTAGGAAGTTTATGGATGTATTCCCAGAGGATCTTCTAGGACTTTCGCCTGACAGAGATGTGGAGTTCACTATAGATTTAGTACCTGGTTCATCACCAGTATCCCGGGCTTGCTATAGAGTGAACCCCAAGGAGGCCGTAGAGATGAAGGAGCAGATTGATGACATATTGAAAAAGGGTTTCATTCGATCTAGTACTTCTCTATGGGGAGCGCCAGTACTCTTTATACCAAAGAAGGATGGTACAGTCCGGTTATGTATTGACTATCGGGCGTTGAATACCATCACCATTAAGAACAAATATCCTCTGCCCAGGATAGATGATTTGTTTGACCAGTTGAGTGGGACGAAGGTATTTTCCAGGATAGATTTGAGATCCGGTTACCACCAGGTGAAAGTCAGGGCTGCAGACATCTAGAAGACGGCGTTCAACACAAAGTACGAGCAGTACGAGTTTTTGGTGATGCCATTTGGTCTCACAAATGTGCCAGCTGTCTTTATGAACTTGATGAATAAGACATTTCACCAGTATCTGGATAAGTTCGTCATAGTATTT
This sequence comes from Iris pallida, assembly GCA_029216955.1. Lineage (NCBI taxonomy): Eukaryota > Viridiplantae > Streptophyta > Magnoliopsida > Asparagales > Iridaceae > Iris > Iris pallida. Next base: position 12,014,087 of record JANAVB010013397.1, read on the forward strand.
ATCAACGACATCCTGATATACTCGAAATCACCGGAGGAGCACGAAGAGCACTTGCGGACAATTTTAGGAATTCTGAGGCAGGAGAGGTTGTATGCCAAATTGTCGAAGTACGAGTTCTTTTTAGACCGAGTGGAGTTTCTCGGCCATGTGGTCATTGGAGAGGGGATCTCAGCGGATCCCAGGAAGATTGCTGCCGTAGAGACATGGAAGGCTCCGACGTCAGTTTCAGAGATCAGGAGCTTCTTGGGTTTAGCAGGCTATTATAGGAAGTTCGTCCAAGACTTTGCTAGGATAGCTGAACCCATGACGAAACTGATGCGAAAGGACGCAGAGTACATCTGGTCAGAGGACTGCCATGCAGCATTTAAGGAGCTGAAGAGGCGGCTGACGACCGCTCCAGTTCTGACATTACCTTCAGGGTCTGGAGGTTTCACCATATACAGAGATGCTTCGGGAAAGGGGCTAGGATGTATCCTACAGCAGCATGAGAAAGTGATTACTTATGCATCTAGGCAATTATGGACTCATGAGCGAAAGTATCCTACCTATGACCTAGAGTTAGCTGCGATGATCTTTGCCCTAAAGTTGTGGAAACACTACTTATACGGAGAGCGAGTGGAAATTTTACCGACCACAAGAGCTTGAAGTATGTGTTCACGCAGAAGGAGCTGAACATGAGGCAAAGATGATGGTTGGAGTTGATGAAGGACTTTGACATCAATTTACAGTATCACCACGGGAAGGCAAATGTGGTGGCGGATGCGCTGTGCAGGCATCCGATGGCATGGTATCTGATGATAGATCGACATTTACGGGAAGACCTGGAGAAGCTCGGTATAAAGATAGTTCGGCCAGGATCAGTGATACAGATGATGGCGCTAGACATTCAGTCAGGTTTGCTGGAGCAGATCAAGGAGGCACAATCTACAGATGAGAGCCTCCGCAGACTTTGAGCCCAAGCTTTAGCTGGATTGCTAGATGACTTTACCGTAGCAGAGGATGGATCCTTGAGACATGGCAGCCGGTTATGCGTGCCGAAGGAAGAGCTGATAGAGGCAGTCTTGCAGGAGGCACATCGATCGCGATATTCTATTCACCCTGGTGCCAACAAGATGTACCGTGACTTACGGGAACATCTTTGGTGTCACGGGATGAAGAGGGATGTATCACGTTTCATTTCGAGATGCCTAGTTTGCCAGCAGGTCAAGGCGGAGCGTCAGAGGCCAGCTGGTCTATTGCAGCCGTTATCCATTCCTGAGTGAAAGTGGGAACATATTACGATAGACTTCGTCTCAGGGGTTTCTCGTTCCCAAGGAGGGAAGGATGCCATTTGGGTCATCGTTGACAGGCTGACGAAGTGTGCGCACTTCATACCCTTCAAGGTGGGGCTCTCCACTGAGAAGTTGGCGGAGCTATACATGCAGCAGATAGTTCGTTTGTGCGGGGTACCGGTGAGCATCGTATCGGACCGGAATAGCAGATTCACGTCCCACTTCTGGAGGAGCTTGTAGGAGGAGTTGGGCAGTCGACTTAAGTTCAGTACATCGTACCACCCACAGACAGACGAACAGTCCGAGAGGACGATACATATGCTAGAGGACATGCTGAGGACTTGTGTGCTGGACTTTGGTGGATCATGGGAGAGCCATCTGTACTTGGTAGAGTTTTCATACAACAACAGCTACCAAGCCAGTATCGTTATGTCTCTTTTCGAGGCACTATATGGACGACGATGCCGTACACCGCTCTTTTAGGTTGATGTTGGGGATAGAGTTATGCTTGGGCCAGAGATGATCACGGATGCAGCAGAGAAGGTCAGGATGATCATAGACAGGCTCAGAGTCGCTCAGGACAGGCAGAAACACTGGGCCGATGCTAGTCGCAGATCGATGGAGTTTGCCGACGGAGATATGGTACTGGTGACCTACTAGAGGGATGATCCAGTTCGGACGAGACGGCAAGTTGAGCCCCAGATACATTGGGTCGTTCGAGATACTTGGGAGGATCGAAGAGGTAGCTTATAGGGTTGCACTTCCACCCAACCTAGCAGGAGTTCACGATGTCTTTCATGTGTCTCAGCTGAGGAGATACGTTACAGACCCCAGCCATGTGCTAGACAATTCAGAGTTGGAGGTCGGACCGAGCCTTGTAGTTACTGAGTAGCCAGTGGAGATATTGGACAGGAGAGAGAAGAGGCTGAGGAACAAAGTCATACCCTTGGTACGAGTAGCTTGGAGCCGTCACTCTCCGGTAGAATCTACTTGGGAGAGGGAGTCGGACATGAGGGAGAGATATCCTTACTTGTTCGATCCAATAGGCGCGAGGGAACCACCCGTTCCCGCTTGATACCTTAGAGGTTAGTCTTAATAGTAGCCTTAGTCATTTGTTTGCATTGCTTGCTATATTAAATGTTTGTAGAGTCTTTTATCCTTATGAATTTTGAGGACGAAATTTTTCAAGGAAAAAAGATTTGTAAGCCCCTAAATTTTAAAATATTATTTTTTTATAATTTTAAATAGCATTTATATCTTTAAAATGAATTACTATAATTATTAGAATTTTTTTATGATTTTTTAAAATAATTTTTAAAGCTAAAAATATTATTTTGTAATTATTTAAATTGTTTTTATATCAGTTTGTAATTTATTAGATTGTTTTTAAGTCAGTTTGCAATTTTTGTATTGTCTGTGCAAATTAGAATTTGCACATAACACTGCGGGATAGGTTTTACATTTTGCTAAGGTTGTAGGGTTAGTTTGTAAAACACCAAACTTGGGGGACCTAACCGAAAAACACCCGTCACCCTCCCACGACCTCACTGACGACCGATGACCGACGACCGACGACCGACCTAAAACCCTAATTTCCCGTAACCCTAACCCTAATTCCACCGCCATTCGACCATATAAATAGACCCCGACCTAAACCCTAACCCTAGACACCACTCCGATCACCCTAGCCACCGCCCTACCATATTTCTTCCCCGACGAGCTCGCCGAAACCCTAGATCTAGGAGCGCCGCCCCTATAGGCCACACCACCGCCTCTGACCACTGCCACATTGTTCGCCATGACGTGACGAACTCAGCACCATTTTCCTCCGACGGCCCCGACGCCTCCTCCACCGTGTAGCACCCTCGACGGCCACTGCCCATCGGACACGTACGTGTCATTTCACCCCTCGTGTCGTCAGTGTCTCGTATTTGTGTTACTGGACTCGCCTAGACACGAGGAGTCCATTGATGTGCTCGGACACGAGAAACTCGTGTCGTGTGTGTGGTACACGCTTTGGATACATGACTCGTGTGTCTTCGTGTTCCTAACTGTCAGGACACGAAGACACAGAACTTGGGATAATGGGTTTGGTTATCGGGTTTGGTTTGTTTTCCAACCCGTTACTCTATTTCATAATATAATTAACCCAAGCCCTAACCCGACCAGCAAGCTCGAGCTGGCCCCCTGGTCAGCCGAGTGGCGCACAAACCCACCCCTTGTCCCAGCGGGCCGAGTTTGAGCCCCCTTTTTGTTGTTCTTTTTGTTTTATTTTGTTTGTAATTGTTTTATTATATATATATGTATATATGTATTTATATATATATGTATATATGTATATGTATATATATATGTATTTATATATATTATTATATATACTGTTATATATTATATATACTAAATTTATATATATATATATTTTATATTAAGTATTTTCTATATATATATATATATTATATATATATATGTATGTTTATTATATATATAAATATCTATATATTTATATATATATATATATATATATATATTTTTATATATATATATATATATATATATATATATATATATATATATATAATATATATAAAATATTTTTTTTTTATATATAATATATATATAAAATATATATATATATATATATATATATATATATATATGTAAAATATATATATATATATATATATATATATATATATATATATATATATATATATATATATATATATATATATATATATATGTATTTGTTGTATATGTATATATATTTCAAATACAATTTTGTGCAAATGTTATTATGTATAAATTCACAAGTTATTTTATTATATAATTTTATGACTAGTATATTTCACCCCTTTAAAATATATTATTAAAATACCTTAATGTATATTTTAATATATTAATGATTGTATTTTACTTATCATGGCCATTTGGTGTCCAAACCTAGCATGGGTTTTTGGGCCCAAATATGTCTAATACATTCAAAGTCTGTACAAGTCATATTGGACTTGATTCATGACTTTGGATCCCGTATCTGGACTTCGGTTCAATTTTGAATACGTGGATAAAATATTAAATAATTAATTATTTATTTTCCAGAAATTGTTACTTGTTGTCTTTGAATTTATATATATATTAATTGCTGCAAAAATCTGGAAACAATTGTATTTACATACTATGTTAATTTCGCAAATTTAATATAATTTTTCCAGCATTTAATTGGCACTTTTGGCATTTTATAAAAAATAGGAAAACAGAACTCATTTTCAGAGTACTTATGTCTACTGATTTTTAATAAATATCTATGAGGGTTTATAAATTCCAAAAAAATTAGTATAAATTTCTATAATTAACAAGGATCATTTTGGTACTTTAATTTATGTATAATTGAGCTTTTTGTCTATCTTAGAAATTGTTGGAACACAGTGTACAATCAGATTTATTTATTAAATAATTACGACTTGCGATGTATTGTGTGATTTTGGGATATTATGGTATTGGACCCCACCTTACCATAGTGTAAAGGCCCTAGAAAGTTATTTTAGGTATTGTGTCACCCCACATTGGTCTCCTATGCTAAAGTCATCATTTGGCTAGGTGTCCAGTCAGAAAGTCGTGTCGCACAACTAGTGTCTTAGTGTTTAACTTAGTAAACTAAGTTTATGTATTATTTTTATAGTGACGAGACACCAGACATCTATAGCATTTCCTTCACTACCTTGCTTTGCTAGAGGCAAGGACCTCTAGAAACTTTATTTACAGCATATAATGAATTGTGTATAAACCATGTTAATATCTAAATTGCAAGTCGTATATCACCATGTTTCATATACTTCGTACTGCTCTTAGTATCCACCATGCTATATACTGTTCTCGTTTCACTCACATGTTACAAAATGGGTTAAGGGAAAACTGATAGTAGAGTACGTGATCATGTCCCATTTTCCGTATGTATTTACCGAGCATTGTTACATTCTATATGTAACTTTGTCGTATGTTCTGGTCCCGTGTTTGTGTATGGATATACACCGATGCCGTTATGTGTACGAATGTACACATCAAAAAATTGATATGTGCTACTATACATCCTATTTCACCTATTGACCAATCACGTACATGCTATAGTTTTAAACTTTAAAACAAACATATGATGCCATGATAGATTATGATATTCCATGATTCCTACACTTCTGTTCATTTCATGTTTCGTATATTTAGTTTGTTAGAATCAGTACTTGCTCCAGTCCTGACAGGATAACGTTGTAGGTATACTTATCGAGGAGGAGTTGCTATGCGATTCCTATTATGGAGTTGCTGACGAGGATCAGGCTTTACTTTACGAGAATGTACCTGCGGGGAAACTCGTCTAGTTTGTGTAGTTGCTCGGGACTTTGAGAGTATTCATGTTTTAGACTACGTATTTTGTAACTGGACCTGTATCCAGTTTTACATTTTGGACTTGTACTTGGAACATATTTATATACAAGATGACTTCTGTGTTTGGAACATTTCTGACTCATTATTACATATAGAACTGTTAGCACACTTTGGTCTTATCTTGTTTATCTTTAGAACAGCTTACTAAGTTTTATCTCAAGTGTAGGCTGGACATGACTCGGCCCGGCCCAACAATTTGCGTAGCAGATCGTGACACATATCATGGCATGTGAGAAAAAATAATTAAAGCTAAGTACATTTCATGGAAAAATGATTGAACATGTGCTAGTGTCAAGTGTATATAGGGTGTACAATCATTCTCTAACTATGCAAGAGCATCTTATCATGTTAAGAAATCATTATAGTCGAAGAAAATATCAAAAAATGGACAAAAACGGACAGAAACGGACAAAAACAGACAAAAACAGCCTAAAACGGCATAATGGCGGTATACGGCGGTGTACCGGCGGTATTCCGGCCTAAAGACAGAAAGTTTTTGGTGCAAAAATCGGCATACCTTCGGTATACTACGGTATACCGTCGGAATTTCGATCTTCCAAACATCAACAAAATTCAGATTTTTTGCCAAAACTTGTTTCGGCCATAAAAACTTTATTTTAAATCGAAATTCGGATTTTCAAAAATCAAAATTACATAGAATTGAATTCCCTACAACATGGAACTATTAGATTTCATAAATCAAAACATTTGATAGATCAATAGCTCAAAATACTCCAAAAATAGGTTCTTGGGATACCGAAACGGATTCCGATTCCCACCAAACTCAAAATCCATGGTATACAAACTAGGTGAGGGCCTCATATATACATATGTGACCAAGATCCATGTTGTTAACCCCGGTATCACTCTTGATACCGAGTTTTCTACTAAGTCAATGTTAGATTTTAACAGAAAATCAAGAACTAGTTCTAACCAAATTTAGAAACATGCATATAGACGAGAATCATAAGCAAAACATATTTAACAAAATGAGTTTAGGGCAATTCTAAGCATTTAACACCAAGGAAAACAAAAATGATAACAAAATAATATGGTTCATGGATTTGGCAAGATGTACTTGCCTAGGTTAAGCTCCAAGCCTAATCTTCTACTCCTCCTTTTAGGGAGGTTAGACACCACACCCAAGGCCTCAAGGCCAAGCACTTGGCAAGCTCCAAGGGGGAGAGAAAGGGAAGAAGAAATGAAGAGAGAGTGAGAAGAATAAAAAGAGAGAGGAGAGAGAAAATAAAATGGTATATATAGAAGCAAGAATTAATCTTAGCCGTTGGATCGTGATCCACGTCAAAATCTAAGTCAATCATGGCCATCCACAGAAAACCAAGTATCCATTCGATAAAAAGGTGAATCTACACTATTCATGAAAATATCTAAACACTATTTATCAAAATATCCAAAACACTATTCACGAAAATATCGAAAACACTATTCATGAAAATATCTAAAATTAAAAATATCTAAAATGTGGAAAATCTATCCGGACGGTATGCCGTCGGTATACACCGGTATACTGGTGGTATGCCGGCCAAGGAGAAAATCTATAAGTTGGAAATTTTTTAAAGCATTTCGAAAACCAAAAAAATACGAAATATACTACAAAATACGTATCCGTATATTAATACTGATACTGTGAGACGAGTCTCACAACTCTCCACAACTTAAAAATAAATTCCGTCCTCGAAATTTCCTAAATCTAGTCAAGCATGAAAACCAAACCAAAGGGCTGAAAAATCATGTCAATCAAAACAAAGCATGGCATATTGGTAAGATAAAGACAAAAGTAATATAAGTAAATGCGTAAGCAATAACACAACCATAATCAAGAAGGGTTGGAGGCATATGAATAAATATGTCTCCTGAGTTCAGTTGAGTAGGAATCGTCCTCTCTGGCCTACACTGACTCCAAAAATAGATAAGAGTCAAATCTCAAATGAAGTCAGTACCAATGACTTAATCTAAGACATAACTCTATCCAGGACGTATCTTCATAGTCGAGACACGTGATAAATATCATGTATCTCGAGATACTAAAACAGAAGAGTGAGACAAGAAACTCGCCAAATATGCATAACCCAAAGAAATAAATAAGTCTGGAAGAAGAATAGGATAATACCTACCACATGACCATCCTCGGCCAAAACCTGCTCTAACATACTAAACTCTGCCTGTCCATTCCTCGGAACTGTTGCTCTAACCGGATGTTGGCCCAGCTGCCTCTGGGCCTGGACCTGCATATACTGTTGAGGCCTCTGTCGTTGGAATGTCCGGGACTGCGTTGGTGAAGGCCTCTGAGTCTGCTGATGCTGAACCGGTACCTGAGTCTTATACTGCTGGACTACCGTGATAGCCGATGGAGCTGGAATCTAGCACGACTGACCCTGTTGGCTGACCAGGCTGAACTGACACCTCTGCCTTCGGGTCAACTCTGAACTCTGCCCATGAATGCTGAGACTAATCTTCCATAACTGGCCTGACAGAAAATTGCTGACCTGCCATCGGCAGAACCCGAACAAGATGATCGGAAGGATTAAACAGTGCCCCTGAAAGTTAAAGGACAAAAGGATCGAATATAGAGAACATGAAAGATCAACGATCAAGGCAAATATCAGGTCAAAGGATCAGAGATATAGAATAACAACGAAGGATATCAATAAAGGAGAATTGTGACTGAGATATCTAAACATCAGTAACCTCTATATATCTGATAAATTAGACCTTGCATGAGCCACCACTAAAACCTATGTCACGCCCCAGAACCAGAATACTGGCAATTAGGAACGGACCAGGCCAGCTACGTATACCAATACTCCAATACTCTGAAATAATGTATAAGCTGTATAGACTTGGGGGTTACTACTACAATCCAACAGGCAATCCTAAGTCAAGAATCCTAGGTATCTCAATCACAGGCAAATATGTAAAGTACAAGAAGTATGATCATCAGACATAAAATAGTAAAGAGTCCCAAACTATATATACATGGATGATCATGAAGCTAGTAATACAAAGTGAAGACTAGCAAGAGTAATAGTCATACATGATAAGCTCTAGCTATAGTCTAGAATAATGCAAATCATGTTCTGGCCCGTAGGCTAAATATCAAGGTCCAAAACACGAGCTAAACACGTGCTCGGAGGCTAAATGCCACAAAAGAATAATATACATAACTAGTGGGAGAATGATATAGGAAACCCACTATGGTACTCTGGTGCTCTGGATAATCACCAACGAGTGGAAGGTACAGAAGATCCTCCGGGCTCCTTTATCAGATCTGGCCAAACAAAACCAGTGGGGTCAGACCCCCAATAGCAAGTACCACAAAGGAAGCCACACTATGAACTAAAACCAGCAATAACTAACATAGCAACAGATAGAGACAAAAATAAGCATATACAAATCGAGACTAGTGTGCAACACATGACGGTGTGCATATTACTTGTTTCCAGAAGTGTCCCTGTCACGACCTGCACCCGCTTTTCGGATACGAGACGTGTCCAAGCCAGCCTACGCCGCAGAGTCGGCGGTAGAACGCTGTCAAGCCCACAAGAAATATATGCTCAAGAAATAATATTTACTGTTCATTCATATTTCTAAATTTATTACAACAGTTACAACATTTATATTTAAAGGAAAATACAAAGTTTTACAATTAATGAAATGATACAATTGCTTTCTATTTCTAGGTTGTCTTCAGCATACCCAAGTCTTCCCAAGGCTAAGAGTAATCGCGGCTAAACCTGAAAAATATTGATTTCCAGTCAGGAATGGAACAAGTACACAAACCGACGGCAATGCAAAACATAATAGAATTAACAAGACATGAAAATAGCATATGAGAAATAGAAACTGGAAGATAACTGATGACATAGCACGATAGAGAAGTAAACAAGGAAAACTAATAAAAGACATCTATCTAGGTGGTGTGAAATATCCGTTTCGATATGTAAACGGCTAGGGGGTAAATACGGCTCACTGCACGTGTCGTGTGCAGCTGCTATCGTATAAGAATAGACTCATAGAAAAGTTCTGGGTAGTTCACATGTTTACTAAGATATTTTCCCTTCCGATTACTCCGTATGACGAGCGTGTCAACAAGCAGCAAGATATATGTATAGACATGAAATGAAAAGACTACTATGAATCGGAAAGCAATCATAAAGTGCACTTGTCTGAGGTCCTTAGCTGGTGAAACCAATAGTAATATACCACACAATGAGCCACAATCAGTCAACACATGCAGAAGTATCCGGATGCTGAAATAAACATTACCGACGTTCTCAGAATAGTCAAATTAGCTAGGATTGCCTGTCCTTAAGTCCAATTCTGGACACAGGGGCAAAACGGTAATTTTGAGCAAAAACGGTATCCGCCGTTGGACCCGCTTTGTACCAAAATACGTGCCAGAGTCAACGGTCTCTAAAGTCGTCAAACTACATGTCTACGGATCCGGTTTTCTGATACGAACCCAACCGTATGTCCAAAGTTGGATTCCGGCGGGCCGTGCACAAAACCATCCGTTGAGTCGGACCGTAGGGCCCGCGAAATGGCGATTTTACCAACTGCCTCAGAATCGGACCAAACTTGGCGTACAGGACCAGAAAAATGATACGGTCCTGCTGACGCAAGTTTCGTCTCGATCTAACGAGCGTTTACAAAGTAATTAGAGAATTTTCAAAGTGTACGATACGGTGAATTTTGACGGATACGGATCAAATTCGTCGCGCACACGCGACCAATTCGAATTCCGTCAAAGCCCACACGACCACGAAGCCGTTACGCAGCTTTCGATGCCTACGGTGCACGACCACGTCGCCCCGAATGGCGGAACGCACGTCGTGTGGATGAGTTTTTCTAGTTTTGAAAACAGTTTTTCGGTGAACTTCGTCGACGATTTAATTCATGCACACATAACGAAAAACAGAACTAAAAGTTGCGTTTTGATCTTGGTTATGTCAACATTAATCGTGTTCAATTATTTTCTGAAAACCATCAAAGCATGGATCAAAATCTGGCTTCCAAATTGGGTCCTGGGCTGTCACTAATGCTCGGTTTCTATAAGTTTTCTCGAGAATTTTGTCTCGATCTCTCGAGCGATCCCTGGGGTTTTACCCAAAACTGTTTGGTGGGTTTGAAGGGGTTCATATAGGCTCTCTAAAGCAATTTACGGAATCGAAAATTATCAATCGTTGATTGAGAAATCATACCGCGAAGTCGGGGTGTCGGTCGCTGTTGCTGTGTTCTGCTTCAAACCAGCGCGCGCTTTTCCAGCGACCTCAGCCGCGCGCGGCGTGTGAGCACCCTAAATTTTGGGTTGATTTTTTTTTATTTTATTTTAATTTTTTGATTGAGGGTAATTTTGAAATTTCGTGTTTATAATTATTTTAATAATGATATTTAATTCATGATATGATTTTAGGTAATTTTAAATTATTTTAAAATTATTTAAATCAATGACTTGTGGTTTTGACGTTTTGCTAGTGAAATCCTAGAGATTGTTTGACCTAGAGCCTAACCATGTGATTATGATATTTTAATGTCATTTTTGGCCTAAGGATATTTTTGCATTTGACCTCTTTAAATTATTTTGATATTATTTTATTATTTATGATATTATTTTGGGGTTATTTGAGTCGGGTTCAAATTTTAACTCAATCCGACTTGAAACAGGGACCCGGGGGTAGTTTGACTCTAGTGGGACCCACACACTAGTTAGGCATGGCCCACATGATATTAATTTTAGTCCACATGATAGAAATATTTTAGAGGTTAGACTAATTATTATGGATAAGGTTAGTGTGATTAGAGACTTTAGAATGACTAATTTAGCCCCAACCAATTAGCCCTTTCCTAATACTCATAGAATAGGTTAGTAGGGGCTTTTGGACTTTTCCTAATATGACAAAACCACCTTTATGGCCAGCCACAATAAGGATAGGGTTGAGCCTCCCATTTGTCATTATCCATCTATTTTTCTCTCTCTTATTCTTCCCCAAATTCCTAGAGAGCAATCCCTAGCAATTTCTCCACCAAATCCTTCCATTTCACCACCAAATCTTCTTCTTTCCTTCTCCATTCTAGTCAAGGAGGAAGCTACCCAAGTTTGGGAGGATTCGGAGCTCGTTCGTGTTCTTTTGGAATCTCTACGTGTCGGTGTCGCTCCGGAAAGGTTTTTCTTCGATTCGATCTACCGGAAGGTATAAATCCCTTCTTCTTTTCATTTCCTCATGCATATAGGTCTATTTTGAACCCATAGGAATGACCCCCATGGTTGTATCTCCATTTGTGTCTATTTTGTGTCCATTTGGATGTCATAGGAGTGTCATTTGTGTTGTGGATGTGTTCATGTTACATATATAGATTTATATATATATATATATATATATATATATATATATATATATATATATATATATATTGTAATGAGAGTGTATCTATATTTATATATGTAATAAATGGTTCATGATGATTATATAATCAAGTTTGTGAGTGTGGTTCCTCATATTATTATTGCTATTATTGTTGTGGATAATTAGGATATATATTGTGTATTCTTTTGGCTCAAACTATCTAAATCCGTCATGATTTTTATCCACGTTTTTAATTTCAGCCCTAACTTTGAAATATCATAACTTCTAGCTCAAAGCTCGGTTTAATCTTCCGTTTTTTTTAAAAGAAGCGTAATGAAGTTAGCTTTCCAAAAACATGTATTAATAGGTCTAATTCTTTCTGTAACTTTCTGGAGAATTATTTGAGTGTCAGCTGTACGAAAAACAAACGCGTTCTTGGTGTTTTCGCGATTCCGGGAGTTTCCGGAAACGAAAATGCGATCCGTTTAAAGTTTCGGAAAGCTAACACATAGATCTATAACTTACTTTAATCATAGAGTTTAATTCATGCTGAGATGGTACAGTATTTATTATTAGTAGGAGTTACTATTCGGCATATGCATTTTGTGCACCCTTGTGTGTAATATAATGTTCTATTTGATTTTAATCCATGTTAATGTATATACATTATGTAACTAAATAGAGAATGAAATCATGAGTAAATGTTTAAATAAATGATGTATGAGGTGTAAGTATCATATCTAATGTAAGCATGTATAAGTATGGCTTGTAATGAATATGTAGGTTCCATAGTATGTAATGTATGGTGCATATAGTAGTGCAAGAGAATAAATGAATAATGAATAAATACAAGCATGAATGTAATGTAATAATAGATGTAATGTATGTAATATACAAGTTAATGAGATGTAATGTTCTATGTTAACACAAATCCTATATTACCTCATGTATCCCCTTACACTATGTTGACACTATCACACTTGACACATTATTCACTTACTTTGACACTCTTTGATATGTATACACTATGTATGCCCATTTAACCCTCACTTGCCCCTTTGCCATGTTCACATACACACACATAGCCCCTTAAATAAGTATTTATGAATATAGTTAACTTAGCTATGTATGTATATTATATATATGTTAGCATATTGTGTTGTAATATATAAGTTTATATAACCATTTAAAATGCCATGATTATAGACCTAATGTTGAATACCAATATATGCATGTGTATATATGTGTAGACATATATAGCTTAAAGTAATAGATTACCTAGTGTATATCCAATGTGAATTCTTGCCTATTTGAGTATTGAATAATTGCATGCTATATAGAGTTGGGTGTATGTTGGCTTGTATAGCCTTGTATTGATGTGTGCTTGCTAGGATAGTCTTGGTTAGGCCTAGTAAGACTTGCTGGGTTAGGACATGACCTAGTTTGACTAGTGCAGTTGACCAGAGTTGACCAAGGGTTGACTTTGGCCTAATTTGACCTAGATTCATGTAGAATGCATTGTAGTGCTTTATATTACCCTTCTGGACATGTTGTGACTTGTGCTGTTCTAATTAGGAGCCAGACACCTCTCCTCGGACAGTATCTTTACCTTGGACATTCAGATATCAGGCGAGTACATTCTCTGATAGTTCTCTCATTTACTTGTCAATTACTGTACTTCAGTTCTAGTTAGTTGTATGCGATTCTCTGTTACAACACGTATAGATATTTCTGGATTCATGTATACGACACATATTTATTTTCTGGCCTCTATTACTGGTATCGTTATTTCTGGATTCATTTACTGGAATCACTTACTGGAATCATTTACTGGAATCACCCCGGAATCATTTACTGGTATCATTGTACTTGGCTGGACTCATCTTGAATCATTGTGTCAGAATTCTGGATTCACTTGCTGGGAGGAGAAATACTAGAGTAAGATATGTAGACATACCCCATTACTGGAATCACCCCTACTGGAATCTACTGGAATGATAGCCATCTCACACCCGGCCAGGTGTGTGATGTGCCGGATTACCCACAGCCGTTTACATGTCAATCTCGGTATTTTAAAACACACTGCTAGAGTATAGGCTGGACTCACCCTGGAATCATTGATCACTATAACTGGAATCGTCCCTTACTGGATTCATCTTGTATTAGATTCACCTTGTACTGGACTTACATTGGAGTTACACTGGTCTACATTGTTGTCTGGACTTTATATCATATTACCCTGGTTCAGCTAGTTCTATTTTTACAGACTTCATTGCTATGATTCTTCTCTTGTTTAGTTATTTACTTTTCTTGCACCTTATCTGTCTTTCTTACCATCACCTGAATATAAACTGCCATTTTCATCAATACAACTGCCTATAACTGCTTTATAGTTCTCTGTCATTTACTTGAGTTTTTTAGATGAGATGTGCTCGTTCCTGTCCTGACTGGACCTGTTGATAAATTTTACAGATAGCTTGGAGGTTGCCTGCTAGCCTAGAGGAGACACAGTAGAGATTGTATAGATAGTTATTTTAGTTGTCTTGAGTTGTATTTACTTGTGGATGACTGTATTTGAGTTTTGAGATGTATTTCTAGGATTATGTATCTTAGACACTTAGACTTCTATCTCCTGTATCTCTTTTGGATTTCATGTTTATCTATCTTTATCATTCTATCTTAGATTGTGATTGAGTTATACCTCTGTGTTGGCCTCCTTATGGAGAGTATTCATATTATGCTAGTTATAGTTCATGACCTAGAACAGCGTTCTATCGCCGACACTGCGGCGTAGGCTGGGCGTTGTTACGTACTCGTACCCTCACGGTGGGTGCGGGTCGTGACACGTTTTTAGTGGTGGCCCATGCAGGTCGAGTTTATGTAGTGGTATTCGAACTTGAGTACCACTACAGCCTGCAGTAGGAATAGGATATATCTTGAAGATACTCAATAACAATTAGGATCCCTTGAGAGATTCCTGGGACGACCCTTGAAAATCTTGTTTAACTCCGACTTGAACATTCTTTTTCCTTGATTTGATTTATCTTTACTTTCTGTTGTTGAATTTGATTTTGATGTATTATTATTGAATTTGAGTTTGTATTTTTTGAATTTGATGAAGGTTGTGGAATTTTGAATCTTGATGTTAGCTATAGCATCCGAGTTTGTAGTTATATGATTTGAAGGATTTTGTTCATTTCTGAATTTTGATGTTCGTTGATAAATTTGATTTTTTTTGTATTCATTGTTGATTTAATTTAATTTTTGGCAAGATAAAATTATATGGGCTAGGTCATCTAAGTTATGGAAATCTTGTCTTATATAGTCACATTAGCCAGCATGGTGAGGACATATAGTCTGATTTTGGATATATTTCTCGGGTGTGGAAATTTAAGGTTTTTGCAGCCAAGCTAGCGGCATCGCGAAAATGTTAAATACCATGATTCTAGAGGTATGTGCATAAGTCAAGGACTCTGTGATTATCGTAGTCTTGCTCACTAGTATGACGAGGATTTAGAGTACCATGATTTTGGATAGACGCATATGATTATCAGATTGTACCTTAAATATTTTCGAACATGTTTTTGCTACTTTTGTTTCAGTCATTAAAAAAAAGGAATTATTGTTGTTTTGTTTGTTTTGTTTCTCATTGTTTACTTAGGATGTAGCTTTAGCTATTTTTATAAACCTTGTGTAACTTCTTACAAAAATTTATTTTTTCTTAATACAATAAACCAATGATTTTGCTAGGCCTTATTTTGGATTTGGTATTATAATTCTTGTTTCAAAAAAAAGGGGTCCCTCTTTTAAATAGATAAGCAGAACAGATTCTATTATCATTCTTTTCCTGCCAATATTTTTACTACCATCATTCCTTGTCTTATATACCTGTCCTGATTATATCAATTCCCTGTCTCATATATAATTCTGTTTGCTATACCTTGAAAACTCTTGAATCTTTATATCATTTTTTATCTGAGAAATGTTGAGGAAGTGATATAAATCATCTAGTTCGGAAATGATGTAATTGGTTATCATATGATGATTTTGTAGGAATCAGAGTGTTGGATGTCAAATATAAAAATTTTGAAATGGAGATGTGGTAAAGGTTTAAAATAAAATCGAGGGATAAATGTTATCAATTTAGAAACAATCACAGAAAGTGGGTTATGGATAATTCATGGATGTATTTCAAAACTAATAAGGATGTTTAAGGTCAACCTAGTTTTGAGAACTTAAAAATCTTTGTTATTGATTCTTGGGAACTATTACAAGGCTATGTAGAAATTTAGAGATGGAAAGGAGAATTTAATCGAATAAAATGATTATGCGAAATTGAACTAGATATTGTAAGATGGTGACTAGAGACGAGAGAACACAAGGATTTTACGTTATAGAAATTATTTTAGATGATTGGAAGAAAATTATAGAATTCAAAAAAAATATTTGAAGGTGAACGTTGAAAAAAATATGAAGGTTGATTTATAAAAAAAGAATAAATTTTGTGTGACATAGTGGTATTGGAGTTTAGTGAATACGAGACTCGATTTAAACAAGTCCAAGGATTCCATAAAATGGATTTAGAGGTTTCGGATCTAATTTAAAACGAGGTGAAGGAATTAGAAATTTTGATTAAATGAATAAGTGTTGACTCCTAAAAAGAGGGGTATGTTTCGTGGAAAATGTTTTGGAACTTAAAGATTTTGTCTATGGTGATTGTGGTAAAGGTTTAGATGACTGAAGGTTATAAAATTTTGATGATAGTTATATAAAGGTTGATTTTCATATTGGGACTTGTGAGAAAAAAAAAGAATATGGTTTAGCAAATGATAAACTGATAGTATTAGAGAGGGATGATTTGCTGACTTCGTATGAAATCTTTTCCTGTTTTCTCTAAAAGGGGTTTTTCAATATCATTGAATCCTAGTTTCCTTAATCCGACCAAATCAACTTCGATTATCTTTTCTTATCATATTTATATCTTGGGTTGTACTTAATTGAATTAAATTTGATTGTGACCTGAATCTCTATCCTTGTATGCTCAATCTCAGACTTTGTTGAACCTGTCCTCCATATTGCCTAAATCTTGATTTCCCCCAATTTGATCAACTTAGATCGTATCAAGACTAAATATTCTTAATACGTATTGTGATTGGAAATTTTCCATGAAATTGGCTTTCATTCCTTAACTTTGATTTTGATTTTCTTTTTTTTTTCTGAACCCTTTAAAGATAATGGGTAGTTACTTTTCTTTATTTTTATGATAAGTATCAGTTTTCATATAGGATGGTAGACTGCCTTACAGTTTTGATGGTTTGTTATTTTTGTAACTTTTGTTTAGCACCCTAGATTGCATGTGTGTTTTGATACCCTATGACCGTTTTGGTTTAGCATGACTAGAATACCTAGATGAGACTTTCACTACCACCGTATGCCATGACCCTGTATGTCGTCCTTTTGATGGTATGATTTATTTAAGTTCTGGGATTTGATTGTGGGGGTTTGACCAAGAAGGATTACGAACATTTTAATTTCGAGGACGAAATTTTTATAAGGTGGGTAGGATGTGAGCACCCTAAATTTTGGGTTATTTTTTTCATTTTATTTTAATTTTCTGATTGAGGGTAATTTTGAAATTTCGTGTTTATAATTATTTTAATAATGATATTTAATTCATGATATGATTTTAGGTAATTTTAAATCATTTTAAAATTATTTAAATCAATGACTTATGGTTTTGACGTTTTGCTAGTAAAATCCTAGAGATTGTTTGACCTAGAGCCTAACCATGTGATTATGATATTTTAATGTCATTTTTGGCCTAAGGATATTTTTGCATTTGACCTCTTTAAATTATTTTGATATTATTTTATTATTTATGATATTGTTTTGGGGTTATTTGAGTCGGGTTCGAATTTTAACTCAATCCGACTTGAAACAGGGACCCGGGGGTAGTTTGACTCTAGTGGGACCCACACACTAGTTAGGCATGGCCCACATGATATTAATTTTAGTCCACATGATAGAAATATTTTAGTTAGAGGTTAGACTAATTATTATGGATAAGGTTAGTGTGATTAGAGACTTTAGAATGACTAATTTAGCCCCAACCAATTTGCCCTTTCCTAATACTCATAGAATAGGTTAGTAGGGGCTTTTGGACTTTTCCTAATATGACAAAACCACCTTTATGGCCAGCCACAATAAGGATAGGGTTGAGCCTCCCATTTGTCATTATCCATCTATTTTTCTCTCTCTTGTTCTTCCCCAAATTCCTAGAGAGCAATCCCTAGCAATTTCTCCACCAAATCCTTCCATTTCACCACCAAATCTTCTTCTTTCCTTCTCCATTCTAGTCAAGGAGGAAGCTACCCAAGTTTGGGAGGATTCGGAGCTCGTTCGTGTCCTTTTGGAATCTCTACGTGTCGGTGTCGCTCCGGAGAAGTTTTTCTTCGATTCGATCTACCGGGAGGTATAAATCCCTTCTCCTTTTTATTTCCTCATGCATATAGGTCTATTTTGAACCCATAGGAATGACCCCCATGGTTGTATCTCCATTTGTGTCTATTTTGTGTCCATTTGGAGGTCATAGGAGTGTCCTTTGTGTTGTGGATGTGTTCATGTTACATATATAGATTTATATATATATATATATATATATATTTATATATATATATATATATATATATATATATATATATATATATATATATATATTGTAATGAGAGTGTATCTATATTTATATATGTAATAAATGGTTCATGATGATTATATAATCAAGTTTGTGAGTGTGGTTCCTCATATTATTATTGCTATTATTGTTGTGGATAATTAGGATATATATTGTGTATTCTTTTGGCTCAAACTATCTAAATCCGTCATGATTTTTATCCACGTTTTTAATTTCAGTCCTAACTTTGAAATATCATAACTTCTAGCTCAAAGCTCGGTTTTATCTTCTGTTTTTTTTTAAAAGAAGTGTAATGAAGTTAGCTTTCCAAAAACATGTATTAATAGGCCTAATTCTTTCTGTAACTTTCTGGAGAATTATTTGAGTGTCAGCTGTACGAAAAGCAAACGCGTTCTCGGTGTTTTCGCGATTCCGGGAGTTTTCGGAAACGAAAACGCAATCCGTTTAAAGTTTCGGAAAGCTAACACATAGATCTATAACTTAATTTAATTATAGAGTTTAATTCATGCTGAGATGGTATAGTATTTATTATTAGTAGGAGTTACTATTCGGCATATGCATTTTGTGCACCCTTGTGTGTAATATAATGTTCTATTTGATTTTAACCCATGTTAATATATATACATTATGTAACTAAATAGAGAATACAAGCATGAGTAAATGTTTAAATAAATGATGTATGAGGTATAAGTATCCTATCTAATGTAAGCATGTATAAGTATGGCTTGTAATGAATATGTAGGTTCCATAGTATGTAATGTATGGTGCATATAGTAGTGCAAGAGAATAAATGAATGATGAATGAATGCAAACATGAATGTAATGTAATAATAGATGTAATGTATGCAATATACAAGTTAATGAGATGTAATGTTCTATGTTAACACAAATCCTATATTACCTCATGTATTCCCTTACACTATGTTGACACTATCACACTTGACACATTATTCACTTACACTTTGACACTCTTTGATATGTATACACTATGTATGCCCATTTAACCCTCACTTGACCCTTTCCATGTTCATATACACACACATAGCCCCTTAAATAAGTATTTATGAATATAGTTAACTTAGCTATGTATGTATATTATATATATGTTAGCATATTGTGTTGTAATATATAAGTTTATATAACCATTTAAAATGCCATGATTATAGACCTAATGTTGAATACCAATATATGCATGTGTATATATGTGTAGACATATATAGCTTAAAGTAATAGATTACCTAGTGTATATCTAATGTGAATTCTTGTCTATTTGAGTATTGAATAATTGCATGCTATATAGAGTTGGGTGTATGTTGGCTTGTATAGCCTTGTATTGATGTGTGCTTGCTAGGATAGTCTTGGTTAGGCCTAGTAAGACTTGCTGGGTTAGGACATGACCTAGTTTGACTAGTGCAGTTGACCAGAGTTGACCAAGGGTTGACTTTGGCCTAGTTTGACCTAGATTCATGTAGAATGCATTGTAGTGCTTTATATTACCCTTCTGGACATGTTATGACTTGTGCTGTTCTAATTAGGAGCCAGACACCTCTTCTCGGACAGTATCTTTACCTTGGACATTCAGATATCAGGCGAGTACATTCTCTAATAGTTCTCTCATTTACTTGTCAATTACTGTACTTCAGTTCTAGTTAGTTGTATGCGATTCTCTGTTACAACACGTATGGATATTTCTGGATTCATGTATAGGACACATATTTATTTTCTGGCCTCTATTACTGGTATCATTATTTCTGGAATCATTTACTGTAATCACTTACTGGAATCATTTACTGGAATCACCCCGGAATCATTTACTGGTATCATTGTACTTGGCTGGACTCATCTTGAATCATTGTGTCAGAATTCTGGATTCACTTGCTGGGAGGGGAAATACTAGAGTGAGACATGTAGACATACCCCATTACTGGAATCACCCCTACTGGAATCTACTGGAATGATAGCCATCTCACACCCGGCCTGGTGTGTAATGTGCCGGATTACCCACAGCCGTTTATATGTCAATCTCGGTATTTTAAAACACACTGCTAGAGTATAGGCTGGACTCACCCTGGAATCATTGATCACTATAACTGGAATCGTCCCTTACTGGATTCATCTTGTATTAGATTCATCTTGTACTGGACTTACATTGGAGTTACACTGGTCTACATTGTTGTCTGGACTTTATATCATATTACCCTGGTTCAGCTAGTTCTATTTTTACAGACTTCATTGCTATGATTCTTCTCTTGTTTAGTTATTTACTTTCCTTGCACCTTATCTGTCTTTCTTACCATCACCTGAATATAAACTGCCATTTTCATCAATACAACTGCCTATAACTGCTTTATAGTTCTCTGTCATTTACTTGGGTTTTCTAGATGAGATGTGCTCGTTCCTGTCATGACTGGACCAGTTGATAAATTTTACAGATAGCTTGGAGGTTGCCTGCTAGCCTAGAGGAGACACAGTAGAGATTGTATAGATAGTTATTTTAGTTGTCTTGAGTTGTATTTACTTGTGGATTACTGTATTTGAGTTTTGAGATGTATTTCTAGGATTATGTATCTTAGACACTTAGACTTCTATCTCCTGTATCTCTTTTGGATTTCATGTTTATCTATCTTTATCATTCTATCTTAGAGTGTGATTGAGTTAGACCTCTGTGTTGGCCTCCTTATGGAGAGTATTCATATTATGCTAGTTATAGTTCATGACCTAGAACAGCGTTCTACCGCCGACACTGCGGCGTAGGCTGGGCGTTGTTACGTACTCGTACCCTCACGGTGGGTGCGGGTCGTGACACGGCGGTTGTCGGCCGTGCCACGGCGACGATGGCGTGGTGGCACGCAGGGTCGGTCGCGCGATCCTTTAGGATTTCGAGATCACGTTTCTCTCGATCCATGTTCATATGTCGGCTGATACCTATATACTTCCGCTGCTGCTTCAAACGAAGGATCGGATTTTCTGAGCTTTGGAACACTTGGGGTGGGCTCAGCCCGAGGCTGGCCTTTGGGTTCTCAGCTCAAATGGGCTGGGCCGGGCTGGATTACTGCTTCTAATGCTAATGTTACTTATTTTTTTCCTCTTTCTTTTACTAATTCTTTTCTATTTTCTATTTACTTTTTATTATATATATAAATCTATATATATATATATGTATATACCTGTGTACACACACGTATATATATGTATATTTCTATATACATATACGTATGCACTTGTATATCTATTCGTATATACACGTACGTTTATCCCTTTATATATATATATATATATATATATATATATATATATATATATATATATATATATATATATATATATATATATATATATATATATATATATATATATATATATTTATATTTATATATGTATACATCTACTCATAATTACAATATATATTTATATTTATATATATATACACACATATATGTATTCATAATATTATATACGTCTATATATATACACATGCTCATATATTTATATACATATATATATACATACACACACTTATACATATATATATATTATATATATATACCATCACATATATATATATCAATACATATTTAATATAATATATATATATATATATATATATATATATATTTTTTTTTTATTTTTTATTTATATATATATATATATATATATATATATATATGTATATATATATATATATATATATATTTTAATATATAATATATATATTTTTTTTAATATATATATATATATATAATATATATATATATATATATATATATAAAAATATATATATATATATATATATATATATATATATATATATATATATATATATATATATATATATATATATATATATATATATATATATATATACATATATCCTTATATACAATCTCCATAAAATCCAATTAAATCCCAATAACAATTATTCCTAGGGTAGGGCCTACCTACATAAATATGAACACATATTCAATAGTATTTATTTATATAAAATAAACATAACCAATAATAGTAACGTAATATTGTTCTAATAATAACGTCAACAATATTAATAATAATAATCCTAATAACACTGAAATTAAACCAATAATATATCGCGGTGAACTCACCAACCACCCCATTTATTTGGCTCCAGAAATTCGTACAATATTCTAAACGCTATTTAATAACAATAATACCTATATTCTACCCATAGCAATTATTTAGTAAATAATTGCCGATTCCTAATATGTACAAAATATTTGTATTTACCAAACATGTCTACAAGGTCGTATTGGTTCCCACTACATGACTACATGGGCTTGGGTTTGACTTGGGTCCAATCTGGACAGGTTCGGTACAACCGGGTTCCAAAAAACTCAATAATATAATTGAATAATAAATAAAATCTTCGGTAGGGTTAAGTCGCAACTTGGCCTGGTTTTTCTAGTTAGGGTGTCACTATGGCTCGGCCTTCCCTACTAGGGCTAATATACTAGTCAAAGCACGCTATTGCACTATCCGTGCCACGATTTCTAATCACCTTGTACTTCAAAACTCAACCATGTCTAAAACCCATTTACCGTAATAATTAACTAGATAATTATTTATAAAATTCAGAAAATTACCCTTCAAATAAAATAATTAATAATAATAAAAAATATTTTAAGAATTTTCGGGAAGGGGAGCTACAGCCCCACATGACAGTGGGCTAAAAATGTGCCCTATTCGACGGCATGCTACAAGTCCATTCAAGGCGCCCAGATAACGGGATCGCCTGTAACTGGAAACATCTCTCTATATGAGCTACTTTGATCAATCTAGTAATTAACCTAGTCAGATTCAGCATGAATCCCTGACCGTGGTAATCAGGGATGCAAGTCCTAGACATGATGCAAGACAAGACTGGTAGCTTTACAAGCACATTCAAGAATAATTACCCACGGTGTCAAGACGAGTTATTATTTAGCATGTCAAGATAGCCGTCGCAACAACATTCAAGATTATATGTTAGACTTACTTATCAAGATTACTTGTCAAGAGTGCGCCACGACGGGCCACTATCAAGATTACTTATCATGTCAAGAGTGCGTCACGACGGACCACCATCAAGAATTTTTATGTCAAGGTTGCTTGTTAAGAGTGCACCACGACGGAAAAAGATCTACAACTTTCATGTTGGGAGTTGGGAGAAATTCTGGCCACAAATTAGCCAAATAGGACATAAAACAGCCAAAAACAGCCAAAATAAGCACTATACGGCACTATGCAAGCCATGCGGAACTATGCAAGCCATACGGCACTATGCAAGCCTACGGTACTATTTATCCATACGGTACTATACAAGTCTGTGGTACTATACAAGCCATACGGTACTATTCATCCATATGGCACTATGCAAGCCATGCGGCACTATTCATTCATACGGCACTATGCAAGCCTGCAGCACTATGCACGCCATGCAGTACTATTCATCCATGCGGCACTATTTAAGCCTACGCACTATGCAAACCATGCAGCACTATTCATCCATACGGCACTATGCAAGCCTGTGGCACTATGCAAGCCATGCGACACTATTCATCCATACGATACTATGCAAGCCTACGGCACTATACAAGCCATGTGACACTATTCATCATGCGACACTATGCAAGCCTACGGCACTATGCAAGCCATGCGATACTATGCGGCCAGCACTATTCATCATCCCTGCCAGAACCAGGACAGATGAACATAGAAGATGTCCAAAACTTACTTTGGCCATAACTTCCTCAAAACAAGCCGAAATCTAACTTTTCAAAGGTCTATTTTGGGTAAAATCGAATTCTCTACAACATAGAACAATCAAAACATGTAGATAATAAAGTTTGGTAGATCAAAACCCAAGAAAATCGAAAAAACTACAAACTTAGATCTACAAAAATCCATCCGTCCAAACCGAAAACTCTAAGTCCTAAAAATGCTTAGAATCATGTAAAGAAGAGGAATAAATAATAAAATAAAAGATCCATCATGAAACAAGTTGTACTTGCCTAAGCTCTCTAGGTTGGTGGGAGAGTAATGGAGGAAGAAGAAGAAGTTATGAGAAAATAATAAAGGAGAGAGAGTGGAGTTGACTTAAATAGTAAGCTCACCATCTCAAACCAAACCAAAACCAAACCAAAATAAACCAAGCAAGCTAAACCAAGTCAAATTGAACCAAACCAAATCAAATAAACCAAGTCAAGATTAAACCAAGACTAGGCTAAGCAAGACAAGTCTAACTACGGTCCACCTGATAAATGTCAGAAATCCGTATACGTATACTGAAGATATGTATAACGGGAAACGGAAGTGAAACCTTTCCATTTCACTCTGTTAATGTCCATTTTCCATCTAATATTAGCAACAACATATTCTCTTTTAGTTCAGTTGGAGTTAGGTCCTTCAACTAATATCATATCTCTCCTCCTAACTAGTACATCTATTTGTTCCCGCTATACACATGTGATAACCACCTCAATTGATTCTCATTTACTTTCAATTGGCACCACCATTGGGTGAATTTTGATAATTTCCTCTGCAAAATTATAAAAATAAGATGTCTTAACTTTATTTATCTTTACTATAAGTTTTAAAAGCAAACTTCACGAACAAGTATATTCGTTTTAATCCTTTTCATTAGTGTCCTGCTGAAGATACGTATAACGGGAAACAGGAGTGATAACTCTACCCACCTTAAAAGAATTTCGTTCTCGGAATTTAATCAAGAGGCTAGAGATGTCGGGGCAAGCTATACCAATCAGGAGCAATCTATGACTAGCAGCCAATCAAGCAATCATTTTATGTAAGCAAGGAATTAAAAGGCATGAGGCATAAGGAAGACACTCTGCTGGAAACCTCTCTGCCGGTTCTGTATCCGAGCTTGGATCTGGGCATACTATTGGGGTCTCTGCTGCTGGAAGGCTTGTGCCTGAGGCGGCAATGGCCTCGGAGACTGGTACTGCTGCTGCACTGGTGCTGGACCCCTAACCGATAGACTGGTTAGGTTCGACGATGATGAACTGGCCCTTTTCGGGCAGGACACTATCATGTGGTCCAGTGCCTTACAAGCCAAGCATAATCCTCGTGCTCTGTAGTATTCTGATACTACATGCCCTCGCTTCCGACAATGAGTGCAGCCCATTGCGGAAGACTGCTTCTACTGCTGAGGATACGTCGGTGTTGAATACTGAACCGACGTAACTGAATTCGTCCTACGGGAAACTCCAATCGACAAAGTCTTAGCTTTCGGGACTGGTGCTAAGGACAGACTCGTCTACCCATGAGATCTCTTCTTGCTTCCGGTTTGGTCCACGATCCTCTGCGAGGTATACTTGTGCTTCCTAGCTGCCCTCAAGACAACATCAAAAGTTTGATGCTCGAACTACTCCACCGCTAGAATAATCTCTAGGTGGAGTTCCTGTTGGAATCGCTGGGCTCGGTCTAACTCGGTTGCCACCGAGGTAGGAGCAAACCGACTGAGTCTTGAAAACTCGGCCGCATATCCATCCTCCGTTCTGCTCATCTGCTTCAAATTGGTGAACCTCGTCTGCAGATCATGTCGAGCCACTGCATCAAAGTACTTGATCTGAAACTTGTCACTGAATGTCGCTCATGGGACAGGCATCACCAATCCTACTACTAATATCGCCTATCAGGTGCGGGCTAAGTCCAATAACTGTAGACGCACTATATCCATCTTCTCTTCCTCTGGAGTCTTGGCTGCTTCCAAGATAATCTCGATGTCCTGGAGCCACGCATCAGTAGCAATCATATCCTCACTGCCGTCAAAGAAGGAAGGGTTCAGACGCTTGAAATTGTTAGCTGCATTATTTCCTTGATAACCAACTCTGCCCATAGCATCTTGTACTGTCTGGTGCAGGGCATCGCCCCGTCGATCTTGTGATGCAAGTAATTCTTGGATAAGTCCCACCAGGACTCCATTATCATGCTCTGTAGGCTGGACGGGTTGAATTGGGGGCTCTAGATCCCCGGAAGGCTTGACTCGGGGGGCTGCTTCTGAGTGCTGGGCTTGATCCCCAAGTTGCTGCTGATTCACTGGAGGTTCTCCTCCCGGCTGATCGGTAGGACTAGGAACAATGCCACTGAAAAATAATGACATAGGGGACAATAAGGAATGACCAAGATAGATCAGGGATATAAGCATGTGATCAGGTCAAGATTCCAGGAAGATTAGAACACACGAGTAGAGATCAAGGGCGAATGCTGATTGAGACATCCATTCGGTAAAACCTTCACACATCTTGATTTATAAGACCATGCATGGGCCACCACTTAAACCGTGTCATGCCCCAGATCCAGAATACTAGTGAGCGGGGGCAGACACATCCAGCTATGTATATAGAAGTGTAAACCACCTCGATATATGGTTACGGCTGTTTAGATGTATGATAGTTTATCGACAAGCCATCAGTCTCTTATGGTCAAGAACAAGCCTAGTGTCTCAATCTTAAGCAAGCAATAATAGTTACAAGATGTTAGACCATCAAATACTCAATAGTAAGGCGACCGATACATTTTCATATACAGATGATCATGAAGCTAGTCGTACAAAGTACGAGGACTAGCAAGAGTTTCAGTCATACATGATCAATCTTAGGATTTGTCAATCGTATTACAGCCCTTAGGCAGATAAGAAATATAAGTATTCAACATGAGCTAATACTAGCTCGGCGGCTAAATGCCTCAAAAGAATAATTCTATAATTAGAGTGGGAGAGCAAAGTAACCCACTCGATGCCAGGGTTACGTCTAGTGTTCACTATCTGGCTGGAAGGCTGCGAGATCTTCGGGTGCTGCTCCAAAATCTGGCCATACAAAACCAGCTGGGTCAGACCCCAGAAAGAGCAAGTGCCACAAGGGAGGCTTCACTTAGGAACTAAAACCAGCAAGTTAGAACACAAAGCATAATAAGAACAAGAAAATCAGAAATATGAAAGTAGGGTGATAAACGATAAGATAACTAAGAAACTAGTCCGGTAACAAAGTTACAACCGGTAAACCAAACAAGGACCGGAGTTGTAACCCTTCGCCTGAACTTGACTTAGTTTCTAACCAATTATCAACAAGTAAAGCATAAACTGTAAAATATCCCGAAGTAACCATGTACTGGCATTGTCTAGACAAGACTAGACTCCATTCATCAATCACGGCCAAGCAAAGAGTAGGCTTGATACTTTAAATAACTAGGGTTATCACAAGCCTAGTTACTAGCAAGATGCAATGAGATGTTCCGACGGTCACAAGCCCTGCAGCTATCCAGGTTATCTAGGCGAGATTCATGTAAGAGTTATCAAGAATTATTAGGTGACTTAGAGTGCAACACATGACAGTGTGCATATTACTTGTTTTAAGAAGTACCCCACATGACAATAGGCTGGAAATATGCCCTACTCGACGGAAGGCTACAAGTCCATTCATGGCACCCAGATAACGGGACCGCATGTAACTGGAAATATCTCTCTCTATGAGCTACTTTGATCAATCTAGTAATTAACCTAGTCAGATTCAACAAGAATTCCTGACCGTGGTAATCAGGGATGCAAGTCCAAGACATGATGCAAGACAAGACTTGTAGCTTATACAAGCACATTTAAGAACAATCACCCACGATGTAAAGATGAGTTATTATTCAGCATGTCAAGATAGCTGTCGCAACAGCATTTAAGATTACATGTTAGACTTATTTATCAAGATTACTTGTCAAGAGTGTGCCACGACGGACCACTATCAAGATTACTTATCATGTCAAGAGTACGTCACGACGGACCACCATCAAGAATTTTCAATTTAAGGTTGCTTGTCAAAAGTGCACAATGACGGGTTACTATTTAAGAGTTATCATGTCAAGTTACCTATTACTTGTTAAGAGTATGCCATAACAGGCCACTGTCATGTTCTATCCTTACATTATCATGAATGAGAGAAACTTGCATAAATAGCTAGTAACATATTCTTGAAGCCAAGAAAAAGATCTACAACTTTTATGTTTGGAGTTGGAAGAAATTTTGGCCACAAATCAGCCAAATAGGGCATGAAATAGCAAAAAACAGCCAAAATAGGCACTATGCGGCACTATACAAGCCATGCGGCACTATGCAAGCCAGCGACACTATTCATCCATGCGACACTATACAAGCCTACGGTACTATGCAAGCCATACGGCACTATTCATCCATACGACACTATGCAAGCCTGCGGTACTATGCAAGCCATGTGGCACTATTCATCCATGCGGTACTATACAAGCCTGCAGCACTATGCAAGCCATACGGCACTATGCGGCCAGCACTATTCATCGTTCCTGCTAGAACTAGGACAGATGAACATAGAAGATGTCCAAAACTTGCTTTGGCCAAAATAAGTCAAAATCTAACTTTTCAAAGGTGCATTTTGGGTAAAATTGAATTCTCTACAACATAGAACAATCAAAACTTGAAAATAATAAAGTTTGGTAGATCAAACCTAAGAAAACCAAAAAAATACAAACTTAGATCTACAAAAATCCATCCGTCCAAACCGAAAACTCCAAGTCCTAAAGATGCTTAGAATCATGTAGAGAAGAAGAAAGAACAATAAAATGGAAGATCCATCATGAAGCAAGTTGCACTTGCCTAAGCTCTCTAGGTTGGTGGGAGAGTAATGGAGGAAGAAGAAGAAGTTATGAGAAAATAATGAAGGAGAGAGAGAGTGGAGTTGACTTAAATAGTAAGCCTCACCATCTCAAACCAAACCAAAACCAAACCAAAATAAACCAAGCAAGCTAAACAAAGTCAAATTGAACCAAACCAAATCAAATAAACCAAGTCAAGATTAAACCAAGACTAGGCTAAGCAAGACAAGTCTAACTACGGTCCACCTGATAAATGTCAGAAATCCGTATACGTATACTGAAAATATGTATAACGGGAAACGGAAGTGACACCTTTCCATTTCACTCTGTTAATGTCCATTTTCCATCTAATATTAGCAACAACATATTCTCTTTTAGTTCAGCTGGAGTTAGGTCCTTCAACTAATATCATATCTCTCCTCCTAACTAGTGCATCTATTTGTTCCCGCTATACACATGTGATAACCACCTCAATTGATTCTCATTTACTTTCAATTGGCACCACTATTGGGTGAATTTTGATAATTTCCTCTGCAAAATTATAAAAATAAGATGTCTTAACTTTATTTATCTTTACTATAAGTTTTAAAAGCAAACTTCATGAACAAGTATATTCATTTTAATCCTTTTCATTAGTGTCCTGCTGAAGCCATTGAATTTACTTTATAGTCACAGTTCTCTGAATGTGATAATTAATAGGGAGGTGTCACAACTTTAATGCTTCCGTTGTAAGTACCCAATATTATCTTAAGCTATGGGTAATTGTCTACTTTCGTAAGTCTCGATCATATCCAGATTCTTTCTTTCCAACCTCTTACTGATTTTATATCCTTCTAATGTTTCCTCAATGGAACCAATCATATACCCATTTCAATCACTTCTCAGTCATAAACAGTTTATACACTATTTAGTCTTTAAAAGAAATAAAATTTATATAGTGATATCGATATTTTGAAAAAAATTAAATGTGGTGAATCAAGGTGACATAACTACGGGATATTATCAACATTAATTTCGATTGGTTTCTAAATTCCTCCATCCAATTTTTTGACTAATTATATCATATGTTAGGCACTTGGAGTTCCTGTTCATAGGCTTGTACAAGCTGTCGATTCACTTTCGGTATATTTTTTTATTCCTATTTATTTATTTTAGTCATTTGGTAATCGACTATAACTGAAGAATCATATCCCTTCACTCTTGTACTTGGTGATTTTAACCTTTTTTCCTGGTTTGTTTCTATAAATTTAAATCAGGTATGCATGTCCAAAGGTTTGGGTGCTCCAGTTGGATCTGCCATTATTGGATCAAAAGATTTCATTGACAAGGTATGGTTTGAAATAATAATTGCACACATAGGCACGTATTATTATAAATGTCAACATAATTATATATATATATCTATTATATTCTTGGTTTGTCCATTTTGACCTCTTTTCTTAGGCTAGAAGGCTTAGGAAAACTTTGGGTGGAGGGATGAGGCAAATCGGGATCCTCTACGCATCAGCTAATGTTGCTCTCCGAGAGAGTGTAAGGAAGCTTGAGGATGATCATAGGAACGCCAAAATATTCTCAGGTTTCAACTATTTCCTTCTTGGTACATGTATTTAGTTTTGTGGGTAGTCTATGTTCTAGTCTTTTCTTTTTTCAAGGAAATACCCGAGCATCTTTAAGTGCATATATTTTGCTGGATCAGTTGTAATCTCTTTATCTTTCATTCACATAAGCAAAATATAGTTCTTATTTTGCATATATTTTGTTGGATCAGTTGTGATCATCGGAATGCCAATGTGGTTAGTATCACCTACAGAGCATTTGATTTCTTGTAAGGTTTTCTTTGTAGGGGATCTTCATAAGTATCATGATGTTACTGATTAGTGATTACCCTCTATATCCATGGCAAGTTCATTTTGTAAATAATCTAATACTTATAAATTATGACTATAACTAACTTGAGGTTTTGTTGTGTGAAGTTGTGACGAGTTTTATGTTAAGGTGACTCCTAATGAAGAAGATAAGGTTGTATCTCAACCGGATAGAGCAACATATCAACCTTTCTCAACTGCCTCTCGACAAGCCTTGATTGAATAACAACTTCTGTTTTGTAGCAATCTCCTAACAAATTCTTTTTTGTAGTAATCTTTATAAAAGGATGTAACAAAGGAAGAATAACATCAAGTGAACTTTCTTTATTTCTATCTTGGTATCAGAGCCATTGCCTACCGGCTCCTCAATCCTATTCCTTCCCACCACCACCAACACCATCTTTCTCTCACCATTAATGACTGCCACCCCCAACCAACCCGTACCATCTTTTCAAAATATTACAAACTTCATTTCTGTGAAACTCACAAGAGATAATTATCTCCTATGGAAATCCTTGTGGCGTCCAGTTCTGCGGAGCTACAAACTCTTAGGTTTTGTTGATGGCACGAATCTGTGTCCAGATAAGTCTCTTAACACTAGCAATGATGCCTCAACTACAAAGGACAATCCCCTTTATGATGAATGGGTCACTGAAGACCAAATACTCCTAATTTGGTTGAATGCCACCATTTTCGAGCCTCTACTTCCTTAAATAGTTGGCTGTGAAACATCCCAAGATCTCTGGTCTACTCTCGCGCGTCGCTTTGCTCATTCCTCACCGTACTTTTAATCTATCAAATGTTCATCTGGTACCTTCATTTAATCATAATTTGCTTTCTGTTAGTCAATTTTCTAAAGAGAATGACTGCAGCCTAACTTTCGATGCCTCCTCTTTTGTAATCAAGGACAAGTAGGGGATACCTCTGTACCAGGGACATAATAGAAATGGTCTTTACGTTCTACCATCCATTACTACGTTCCATGCAACACCGAAAGCTTCTACTTCATCGACTATTTGGCATCGTCGTCTTGGTCATCCGTCGTCTTCCATCCTACAACTTCTGAATAAATCTCACCCGCTGTTAAATCCAGCATTGCCATCCTCTCCAGTCCAACACTTCATATGTACAGCCTGTCATATGGGAAAGTCACAAACTTTCATTCACTACATCTGCAACCTCGTCTACCTCACCACTTCAGCTCATCCACTCTGGTGTTTGGGGACCGTCTCCTATTGCATCTGTGTCTGGCTTTCGTTTTTATGTAATTTTTATTGATGATTTCTCTAGATTTTGTGGGTTATTTCCTCTATCTTCAAAATCAAATATCATACAAACTTTTCTTCATTTCAAAGCCTCTGTTGAGAATAAATTTGGTACTTTCATTAAAACTTTACGTACTGATAGGGGTGGAGAGTTCTGTAGTAAAGCATTTGAAACATTCTTACTCAATAACGGGATTGAGCATCAACTAACATGTCCTCATACGCCTGAAAAAAATGGTGTTTTCGAAAGAAAACATCGGCATATTGTGGACATGGCAAGAACACTTCTTGCCCAATCTAGTGTTCCTTTCACTATTGGTTGAAGCCTTTCTTTCGACAATCTATATAATAAATTGTCTTCCCTCTCCAAACACTTGTAACAAATCCCCTTATGCTATCTTGTTCAATAAACTACCCGATTATTCTCTTTTCCATGTTTTTGGATGTCGGTGTTTTCCCTGGTTGCGACCCAATGCTAAACACAAATTAGATTTTCGAAGCCATCAGTGTGTATTTCTTGGCTATAACACAACTCAAAAGGGATTTCGTTGTCTCAACCCCATTTCTAGTAGGGTATATGTTAATCGTCATGTCAAGTTTGATGAAAACTCATTTTCCTTTGCAACCATCTCTCCACCACCATCCACCCACCAGTCTCACCAAACAGTCGTGTTGCTCCCGTCCTTAAAACCTTTGAGTTCATCATTGCCTACACTAACCTCTACAGCTTCCTCTTCTCCACCCATTCACCAAACCGTGCACATACTCCAGGTACCACCTCCACCCTCTCCAGTATATGCTTCACCTCCACCACCATGTCCTTTATCTCCTTCTTTATCCTCCATCCATCATCCACCACCGATTCAGTCCACTCATCCTCCACCACCAACGCCCACAGTTCCCTTCCATCCCATGCAAATAAGATCCTAACATGGTATTTTTAAACCTAAAGCTCTTATTGCTACCAAGTATCCCCTACCTATCACACTACAAACCTCCATAATCAATACTGTCCCTACTTGTTACTAATCTGCAATCAAATATCCCCAATGGCAGGATGCTATGGCTACTGGAGTCAATGCTTTCTTGCAGACAAAGATGTGGACACTCGTTCCTCCTTCTCCTAATCAGAATATTATTAGTTCCAAATGGGTTTTTCGCCTCAAGCAACATCCTGATGGTTCTATCGATAAATACAAAGCACGTCTTGTGGCAAAGGGATATCTCTAGCAGACTGGTGTAGATTTTGGGGATACATACAATCCATTGGCGAAGTCCTCCACCATTCGTATTATTCTTGTACTGGTAGTTTAGTTCGATTGGCCATTGCACCAAATCGATATCCATAACACATTTCTACATGGCTTCTTCTCTGAACGAGTTTATATGGCACAGCCTCTCGATTTTCATGATAGTGAATTTCCCAACCATGTATGCCTCCTTCACAAATCAATTTATAGCCTTCGCTAGGCTCCATGTGCATGGTATGATCGATTACGGCTTGCTTTACTTGATATGGGTTTTATCGTTTCCACCTCCGACAACACTCTCTTTGTGAAGAAACTTCCTGGCATCCTCCTGCTCGTCCTCGTTTATGTCGATGACATCTTGATCACATGAAATTCTCTCTCCCACTGCAAGAAACGTATCTCCAACTTGGCCTCTGAATTCCCTATCAAAGACTTGGGTCATGCATCGTACTTTCTTGGTCTTGAACTGAAGAAAACTGTAAAGGGCCTCCATATTTCTCAAACAAAATATATTGTCGATCTTCTTCACAGATCGGACATGTCAGGTGCCAAGCCTTCTTCTTCTCCTACAATTGCCAATCAAAAATTAG
Source organism: Iris pallida (assembly GCA_029216955.1). Classification (NCBI taxonomy): domain Eukaryota; kingdom Viridiplantae; phylum Streptophyta; class Magnoliopsida; order Asparagales; family Iridaceae; genus Iris; species Iris pallida. Next base: position 12,048,444 of record JANAVB010013397.1, read on the forward strand.
AGAAGCATTCTGGCTCTCTCATTGGAGATGTCACTTCATATCGATCCATTATTGTTGCCTTACAGTATTTAACTTGGATACGGCCTAATTTATCGTTTGTCGTAAATCAAGTTTGTCAACACCTACAATATCCTAGAACTCCTCACTTGCTCGCAGTCAAGCAAATTCTGAGATATTTAAAAGGCACTATATTCACTGGTCTATGCTACACCAAAGGTTCCCCACTTCTGTCTGCCTTCTCCGATGTTGATTGGGCAGGCTCACCTGATGATCGCCGCTCAATTACTAGTTATTGTGTCTATCTCGGCCCAAATTTACTAACCTGGTATGCCAAGAAGCAAGCTACAGTTGCCCGTACCTCTACGGAGGCAGAATATCGATCTCTTGCCCACACTGCTGCAGAACTTTGTTGGATGCAATTTTTTCTTCGAGATATCTCCATTCCAGTCCTCTCTCCCCCGTTAATTTATTGTGACAACTTGAGTGCAATTGCCCTTGCATCCAACCCAGTTTTCCATACCCGTACTAAACATGTTGAAGTAGATTACCATTTTGTTCAGGAATTGGTACTTTTTCGTCGGCTTACAGTAAAGTATCTCTGCTCAGAGGATCAGTTGGCTGATTTATTTACCAAAGGTCTCTCTTTTCACTGATTTAATCGTCTCTTGGGCAAGCTCTCAGTCGCCGTCATGCCTGTCAGCTTGAGGGGGTCAATTTGTAATAGTATATTGAAAAGCAATGCTTTAAGTATAAGTGGGAGATTGTTAGGGTTATATACTAAAAGCATCACTTTTGTAGTAACCTTATTTCCTTAAATTTTGAATAAGAACCATATGGGCAAATGTTTGCATATTGTATTTGTTGCAAGTGTTAATGCAAATGTCTGATATTCTATATTGTAGATAATATGGTGTGTGGTGTCACACAGAAGTCTTATTATCAGTTCCCTATGGAGTATATAAATAGTTCACAACCTAGATGGGCTTGGACAATCTATTGGAAAAGTTATAGTGTAATCTGGTATTAGTCTATCTTGACTATGGGTTTACACTAGTATACTTTGTGTGTATTGAACATGACTACTTAAGGTTGTCCTCTTTGTACTGACTACATAAGTGAACAAGCACCTCTGTTATTATGGATGCTTGTGCACTTAATCCGAATATAATAACTGACATGTATATTGAGTATGCATTACTTTGACTCATGAAAGAGTGAGATTCATTATAGGTCAACAACCTCTATAAATTAGGTAATAACATTGTATGTATGATGGATTGTTGATTATAAATGGAATCCATGTCCCGATACATCGGGTTGATGATGTCCCCTTAAAGAGCTCATAAGGATTTTCATGTAAACCCTGCATGTGGATTATATTCGACATGACAAATAAAGTTGAGCGATACTACTTAAGGATAAAAGATATCGAATCAATATAGTTGTCAGTAACTTAATTTGATCAACGGACATTCAATATCTTAACATGGGGAGCCAAATGAGCATATAATAAAAGGAGCCCACAAACATAATTTGGGATTAGGGAGGTAATGCAACAATAGCTCATTAGTGGACCGAGCTTTTGGTAATGGGCCTGGATTGTGTGTTCGGGCTGAACACGGGATATCCAGATCCGTTAGGAGGCCTAACCCTAATTTTTTCTCATGGTCCCTGTCGTAGCCTATATATATTCTCTATTCTCTGGCCGCCAAATGACTGATCAAAAATCTAAAGCTTTCTTTAAATTCGTGATTCGTAAGGAGAAAAAGAGAGGGCTGCCAAGGAGAAGAAAAGGTTGAAAGATCGTCGCCCACAAGACGTCCAATTCGAGGAAGGAATACGTACAGAAGATCTTGGGGTCGTCCACTCGAGATTGCCAGGAACCACTTGTCTTCTTTCTGCCGCAGGTATAATTCGTAAACCCTAGTTTCCGCCTATGAAGGGTTAGAACACGTATTAAGTCTGTTTAACTTTCTATCGATCAATACGCACACCAAAGTTAGGGTCCTGGGAATCCCCTGTTCCATCACTGTTAAGGTGACTCCTAATGAAGAAGATAAGGTTGTATCTCAACCGAATAGAGCAGCATATCAACCTTCCTCAACTGCCTCTCCACAAGCCTTGATTGAATAACAACTTCTGTTTTGTAGCAATCCCCTAACAAATTCTGTTTTATAGCAATCTTTATAAAAGGATGTAACAAAGGAAGAATAACATCAAGTGAACTTTCTTCATTTCTATCTTTTTACTGGTTACAGTCTCATTTTTAATATTGCACTTAGATAATAGATTATACTATGAGCAAATAAAGTATGACTTAATTAAATGATAAATAACGATGTAGGTGCTCTACCTTTCATTTTTGAGTTATAGACTTGGGCAATATGATCAGGCATGCAGGGAACAACATAATTATTTGTGCCATCAAGTACATAGTATACTATTTGGGGGCATCTCAGATGAATATGGTATTATATCTTGCCATCTCCCTGATGTCTAGTCTTTACAGGCCTGTGGAAACTTAATAAGGTTTATGCTTTTAATAGCCTGTAAGTTAGGTCTCTCTTCACGAGATTGAACTTTGTAACTTTTTCCTTGGTATAGTAAGATTCAAATTTACTCCTGAGATGTCCAAGTTTAAAATAATTAAATGCTTTTAAGTTACTTGTAGCTTAGTACATTCAGTATGCTGGGACCCTACTTAGATGGCATAAAGCATATTGGTTAATGGTCAATCGCACGTCCATATTTCTTTTAACAATGTTTGAAGCCTATATATATGATATATATCAACCTGTGTAAAGAAATTATCACGGCCCAATTTCAATAATCTATATTACTTGTGACGTTATGACATGCAAGTCTAAGTTGAACTTGTACAAGTCCAAATTTCAAGATTTCTAATGATAATACAACCATGGTAGTCAAGGGCGTGCCTAAGACGTGCCTCGCACAAAGGCACAACAACAGCACCTATGCCTTGCACCTCACTACGCGAGGCGCCTTTCTCCGGGTGCACCTAGCGTAAGGAATTGTTTTATCTATACTTGAGCGTGCATTTTGTAATGGCGGTCAACAATCATAACAGCAATAAAGCTTTTATTATCGCCTTGCGCCAAATCCATTTTACTTCATCTCTGCTACGATATATTAGTGTAGTCTCTGGTGGATTTTAGTTTGCACATCTAAAATCTATATAAGCATTCACCATACTGATCCCTTATCAACTGAGTAGGCCTTTTTTTGTACATATACATATTCGGTTATAACAAACAACGACAAAGGCTTCATTGAAATATTGGGGGCCAGCCGTACCAATCTTTCACAATGGAGGAGGGTTTTTTTAGAGCAAGGTTATAACAAACAAGAACAAAAATTTCATCCAAAATTTATGGGTCAGCTTCATCGACCCTAGATTTTTGTTACAAAAACTATTTGCAAGCAATCCATTCATCTTCAGGGTTTCATAGTACGAGCTTTTAAAAGTATCCTCATCAGTCTACAATATGTAGCTACGTGTTAAGTCTTATTGGATCTTTGATTAGTTTGATTTGAAGTACGAGTAAACGATAGCTGCTTTTCATGAACATTGAGTAGTTTCCACTTCACTTATAAATCTTGATATACTTTTTTTTTCTGTTAGAACACATTTTACTATCCACCTGCGATCATTTTTGTTTTTGTGTTGGCCAAAATTTTAGCATTGGCCTCTGCGAGCACTCTTTACAAATGGTCAAGAAAATTTCAAGTGCTCAGGATGCCCACACCCATAAAAAAATCTTGGTTTATCTTCGTTTGAGATACTAGCTTGATCCCCACCTTGAAGCATTTATTTTCTCGTGTTGTTTATTGTTTCATTTTTTGATATGATATAGAAATTGCAGCTATAGTAATAGTAAGGAAGACCTGGAATATTCGATACCTTAACATGGGGAGCCAAATGAGCATATAATAAAAGGAGCCCACAAACATAATTTGGGATTAGGGAGGTAGTGCAACATTAGCTCATTAGTAGACCGAGCTATTGTTAATGGGCCTGGATTGTGTGTTCGGGCTGAATACGGGATATCCAGATCCGTTAGGAGGCCTAACCCTAATTTCTCCTTATGGTCCCTGTCGTAGCCTATATATATTCTCTATTCTCTGGCCGCAAAATGACTGATCAGAAATCTGAAGCTTTCTCTAAATTCGTGATTCGTAAGGAGAAAAAGAGAGGGCTGCCAAGGAGAAGAAAAGGTTGGGAGATCATCGCCCACAAGACTTCCAACTCGAGGAAGGAATATGTGCAAAAGATCTTGGGGTCATCCACTCGAGATTGCCAGGAACTACTTGTCTTCTTTTCGCCACAGGTATAATTCATGAACCCTAGTTTCCGCCTATGAAGGGTTAGAACACGTATTAAGTCTGTTTAACTTTCTATCAATCAATACGCACACCAAAGTTAGGGTCTTGGGAATCCCCAGTTCCATCACTGTTAAGGTGACTCCTAATGAAGAATATAAGGTTGTATCTCAACCGAATAGAGCAGCATATTAACCTTCCTCAACTTCCTTTCCACAAGCCTTGATTGAATAACAACTTCTGTTTTGTAGCAATCCCCTAACAAATTCTATTTTGTAGCAATCTTTATAAAAGGATGTAACAAAGGAAGAATAACATCAAGTGAACTTTCTTCATTCCTATCTTTTTACTGGTTACAGTCTCATTTTCAATATTGCACTTAGATAATAGATTATACTATGAGCAAATAAAGTATGACTCAATTAAATAATGAATAACGATGTAGGTGCTCTACCTTTCATTTTTGAGTTATAGACTTAGGCAATATGATCAGGCATGCAGGGAACAACATAATTATTTGTGCCATCAAGTACATAGTATACTATTTGGGGGCATCTCAGATGAATATGATATTATATCTTGCCATCTCCCTGATGTCTAGTCTTTACAGGCCTGTGGAAACTTAATAAGGTTTATGCTTTTAATAGCCTGTAAGTTAGGTCTCTCTTCACGAGATCGAACTTTGTAACTTTTGCCTTTGTATAGTAAGATTCAAGTTTTCTCCTGAGATGTCTAAGTTTAAAGTAATTAAATGTTTTCAAGTTACTTGTAGCTTAGTACATTCAGTATGCTGGGACCCTACTTAGATGGCGTAAAGCATATTGGTTAATGGTCAATTGCACGTCCATATTTCTTTTAACAATGTTTGAAGCCTATATATATGATATATATCAACCTGTGTAAGGAAATTATCACGGCCCAATTTCAATAATCTATATTACTTGTGACGTTATGACATGCAAGTCTAAGTTGAACTTGTACAAGTCCAAATTTCAAGATTTCTAACGATAATACAACCATGGTAGTCAAGGGCGTGCCTAAGACATGCCTCGCACAAAGGCACAACAACAGCACCTGCGCCTTGTACCTCATTACGCGAGGCGCCTTTCTTCGGGTGCACCTAGCGTAAGGAATTATTTTATCTATACTTGAGCGTGCATTTTGTAATGGCTGTCAACAATCATAACAGAAGTGAAGCTTTTATTATCGCCTTGTGCCAAATCCATTTCACTTCATCTCCGCTAAGATATATTAGTGTAGTCTCTGGTGGATTATAGTTTGCACATCTAAAATCTATATGAGCATTCACCATAGTGATCCCTTATAAACTGAACAGGCTTTTTTTGTACATATATATCTTTGGTTATAACAAACAACGACAAAGGCTTCATTGAAATATTGGGGGCCAGCCGCACCAATCTTTCACAATGGAGGAGGGTTTTCTTAGAGCATGGTTATAACAAACAAGAACAAAAATTTCATCCAAAATTTATGGGTCAGCTTCACCGACCCTAGATTTTTGTTACAAAAACTATTTGCAGGCAACCCATTCATCTTCAGGGTTTCATAGTACGAGCTTTTAAAAGTATCCTCATCAGTCTACTATATGTAGCTACATGTTGAGTCTTATTGGATCTTTGATTAGTTTGATAAGAAGTACGAGTAAACGATGCTACTTTTGCTGAACACTGAGTAGTTTCCACTTCACCTACAAATCTTGATATACTTTCTTTTTTTCTGTTAGACCACATTTTACTATCCACCTGCGGTCATTTTTGTTTTTGTGTTGGCCAAAATTTTAGCATTGGCCTCTGCGAGCACTCTTTACAAATGGTCAAGAAAATTTCAAGTGCTCAGGATGCCCACACCCATAAAAATCTTGGTTTATCTTTGTTTGAGATACTAGCTTCAACCCCACCTTGAAGCATTTATTTTCTCGTGTCGTTCATTGTTTCATTTTTCGAAATGATATAGAAATTGCAGTTATAGTAATAGTAAGGAAGACCTGGAAGCAAATATGATTGGTATTACTTGATATCAATTTTTCACCTTGAAGCCACTACTAGTAGATATTAGCTCTGATACTTTGATAGTAACTATACCTAGTAGATATTAGCTTTGATACTTTTGCTTCACTAAACTCTAAAGCTAACAATGTGTTAATTTTTAATTAGATATAGGGATTCGTTGAATGATGGTTTGTGAAGCTGCGGGCTTCGATTTCGGATATCTTGTATTTGTGAAGCTATGGGATTCGGTTTCGGGTATCTTATGTTTGTGAAGCTGCGGGCTTTGGTTAATGGTATTTTGTTGTATTTGGCACTTTAGTCTTTGGTGATGGAGTTGGTATCATGTATCGAATGTGGTTCTATGAACAAGTTTCTTTTTGTTGATGTACTCAATGAATATTGTACGAACATGTTTGTTTTTGTTAATGTGAAATGTGTTATAAGTTATTTGATGTTTGTGAGAGTTTCTGAATTTATATTATGTATTTTTGAAATTTATATTATGCGTGTATCTTGTGACGTAAATGGAAACCAGCGGGAACCGGCAATGTAAATAAGAATTGATAGACATGGTCTCTTGATGGCTAAAAAAAGTCAACAAAAATAACCAATATTGACGGTTATTAACCATCAGCTAGGCCATAGTCAGAAAAAGTATGCACATATATTGACGGTCAAAAAATTAGGTTTAGTTGACGGCTAAAACCCGTCAACTAAAGTCACTCGGGCAACCGTCAACTGAAGTGGGAACTTTTGCTGACACTGGCCTAGTTGACGGAAGGGAAACCGTCAACTAAACCCTTTGGTGACAGGAAAAAACTGTCACCAAAAGTCACTTTTCTTGTAGTGTTTGAATAAGATGCTAGTAAAATGAAGTGTCATACAGGAATCGTGATAGCTTTTGACAACTAAGAAAACTGCATGTTCTTATTCTTTATGTTTCTTTTCTTTTGACACTTCTATCTAGTCCATATTGTTTGAATATATATGGTACATGTATAATTACTCACGTATAAGAAAGCAATGAGTCGACACTTAGTTGACCGTTTGTGGATGCATGTACAACTGGCGGCATAAGAGTCGGATTGGTTTGATGAATGATTTCGAGGTGGACGTTGAGAATTTTGTCAAATAAACCAGTAGCCAACCTTATTTTATTGATGGAAGATTATCAAGTGTCCTTGGGTCAAATGTCATAATAAACCATTCAAAGAGGTGGATCCCATAAGGGACCATATCTACAAAAAGGATTTTGTACCGAACTACAAGGAGTGGACAGCTCAAGGAGAACCTTTATTTCCGCAGTATCAGTTATATTCAATACGGAGGTGGGAGAGTCTACTTTTGGATTTTGAATATCAACAGTGAAACCTAGCACAAAAGATGGTATTTACTGCAGCGGGGCCTATTTGATCCGGAGGATCCGAATCTTTATACAAAGAGTTCTATGATATGTCAAGGATGCCTATACTCTTGTGTACCCTGGTAGTGATTCTTATTCTGTCTTGTCGTTGATGATGTGGTTGTTGAACCTCAAGTCTGATTTAAACTTGCCACAATGATGCCAAAAAAAATATATGTATATATATATATATATATATATATATATATATATATATATATATATATATATATATGGTTGTCTCAAATTGAGCATTCTTGGGATTTTCAAAAAAGATAAAAGGGCTCAAATAGAATAATATGTAGAGCAAGTCAGTTGAGCATTCTTGGAATTTTCAACAAAAAGACGAAAGGGCTCAAATAGAGCAACTCAAATTGGTTTTCGGATATTCGAATAATAACTAAATTTTTAATATTTTGGATTTCGAATATCCGAATAATAACATTCAAATTTTTTTGGATGATTATATCGAATATTATCCGATATCCGCTAAACTAGACGGATATGAATTTGAAGTATCAAAAAAGATATATGTTGGATATCGGATCGGATTCAGATATTACAAAAAAATTATATACTGATATAGATATTGTCCTATCCGAACCGCCAAGCATCCGTTGACACCCTTGTGATGGATATCAAAGAAAAAACTAAAGACAATCCCAAAGCAAGGAAGGACTTACAAATTATTTGTAGACATCTAGAGTTACACCTAAAACGAAAGGCCAATGGTAATTAGGTCAAGCCTCAAGTGCTATTCACATTGAGTAAAGATGATAAATTGATAATATATAACTGAATTTTGAAGTTAAGTTTTCCTGATAGCTATGTGTCGAATCTTACGAGATATGTTGATATCAATGAACACAAACTGACAGGGATGAAGAGTCATGACTGCCAGATGTTTATAGAGAGGTTTTTATCAATTGCTCTTAGAGAGATGATGCCTCTTCAAGTATGGATTCAGCTGGCCGATTTATCTAGATTATTTAGAGATTTGTGTTCAAGCAAGTTTCATATGATTGATTGAGGAGAAGATTGTATTGACAATGTACAAGTTAGAATGGATGTTACCCACGGTTTTTTGATAGTATAGGACATTTTTCGATTCATCTTATACATGAAGCACGTATCGATGCTCACATCCATTATTGATGGATGTACCCATTTGAGAGGTATAAATAATTATCTTGTACTAGTATTTTCTTTATTCAAATAATTCTAATATTCAATATACTATTTCTAGGTATCTACATCACCTAAAGAAGAAGATCAGCAATAAGGCCCATGTAGAAGTTTCAATATGCGAAGCGGAGGCTCTGTCTTTGTGCCTTTGTCTCGAGAAGTACAACATCAACATCAACATAGTAGCAACAACTACTATATTCATTAGCAACAGGTTGCAGCGGAGGCCCCTGCCTTTGTGCCTTTGTCTCGAGTCTAAACCTCGACCCTCTACCAAATCCCTCTACTGCCAACCATCTCGTCGACAGACCCTTTCTAGGTTCCTATTGTTATATTTTGTTGTTGATATTTTTCTCTCCTCCCTTTCAAATTTTATGTGGGTTCGAGGTGGTTGGACATGGCAAACCCAAGTCAAAAGTGGGCTAATTAGTTTTTATGTTGGCCTGTTTTGGTAGATTCAGCATTTGCCATGCATTTACTTTCTTCCGTGCAACTGAGTCCAAATCTGCTTCTATAATTTCTGAGATGGCTTTCTTCTCCGCTGTAAAGTTTTATCTTTTATCAGGATTGTTTGATCGCTGCACCGTAAGTTGGAAAATGACTAATTTAGCCATTTAATTCATTAAATTTTTTTGATACAAACGTCATTTCGTTGATCCAGTTTGTTCCATCATGAACCAATCATGTTGAAAGTTTCTTTTCGACGTTTCTAACATGTAGGAATTAACGGAACTTGAATTCATCGATTGTGCATTACGAATTCAACCCATATTCGTCGAATTTCGTTGTGTTAGTATTTTTTTAAAATTTATAATTATTTGTGCGCTCGTGGAATCTCGATGAGACTTGCATCATCGGGAGGCTCAACGTCGAACTACCACGTAATGCTAGTTTTATCCATTTTTGAAATAGTCGACCGGATTGCCAATTTACGGGCCCGAGATTCTTCGCAGGCTTACGCATTTTGAATTCGTTCGTCGAATTGCATTTCTGAGAGCGTCATTGAGTGTGCGCCATCTTTCTAGTCTAGTTTCATATGTTGTTTTTCCTATTTGGACACCTTCAAGTTTGGCCCTAGTTTTTGGTACCTCATGGGACCCACCTATCGACTATGTTTAACCTTGAAATGTCAATTGTTTGCACTCTTGTTCAAATTAGACTTATGGATAGTATCCTTTGTTTATGATGAGTTCTGGAATCGATGGTGACATTTATTTCAATATCAAGAGACGTTTGTTCTTCTTCGACATTTGATGCCACACGTACCCGATGTAATGAGCTTCATACGACAACGCTTCTTTAACCCGCTACCAAGAAATTATACCTTGCCAAATGTTACATTTATATTATGATCTATTTATATTATGTTATATTAAGTAGTATGAATGTATACATCTTATTTCGATTCTTGGTTTCAGAGCCTGACTTAGTAGTAATCGACTGATGGGTCGATTAGGATCGATAGTAGTAGTAGATGTTTTATTCATAGTATTACTACTGGTATGACCTGACTATCCTTATCGACATGGATTTGACCTCATTACATGTATCACTGTGCATTCATAATAAAGTGAGTCTCGTATCTGATTCGATCAGGACGTGTAGCGATATTATACAATTACTTGTCATAGTTGAGTTCTCGATCAATATAATACTCGATGTTTATAGTATCATTGGGTGGAGAGAATGCTTACATAAATCTTATACTACTACATCCATTCATTCATTAACCTAAGAGGTCCACGAGAGACTATTGGTTGTTGTTTTAATCTAAGAGGTCTATAAAGGACTATGGTTGTCGTCTTAATCTAAGAGGTCCACGAGGAACTATGGTTCGATTCTTAACAGTGAGTTCACTAAGAAACTTCGATAGTTGATATTTCTTTCCCTAGTAGTTCAGGTATATGTTGTAGGTAACCCTAGTGGCGGGTGAATAGGGTAACGTAGAAATCACCAAATAGAAAATAAAAACTGCTAGAAAACAACAACTATAGAGTAAATAAAAAGATATAGAGATAAGGAATGCAAATACAACAATGTATACTGGATTCCTTCCGCGAAGGAAATATAGTCCCAAATACTCTTGTCCTGTACTAATCCATTATTTGAAAAATAGTAATTACACCACGAGCTTTGATCCGAAGGGCTCGCCGTCTTCTTACGATCACAAGCTTTGATCCGAAGGCTCATCGACTTCACACTCTAAATTTGGCCCTATTTTGAAAGATTCAGCGAGTTATTTTTGACATGTATTTACTTTTCCTCCATGGGATGGATTCTAAATTCGCTTCTATAATTTTTGAGATGTTACTTTCTTGTCCTCTATAAAGTTTCATCTTTTATAATGATTCTTTGATCGCTGCACCGTAAGCTCGAACAAGATTAGTGTAGCCATTTAATTTGTTAGAAATTTTTTGATACAAATGTTGTTTCCATAATCCGGTTCGTTCCATCATGAACTAGCCATGTTGAAAGTTTCTCTTCGATATTTCCAATGTGTAGGAATTAACGGAACTTGAATTCGTCGATTGTGTGTCACAAATTCAACCCATATTCGTCGAATTTCGTCGTGTTAGTATTTTTTTTAAATTTATAATTAATGCGCTCGTCGAATCCCGATGATATATGCGTCATTGGGGTGCTCAATATCGAACCGCCCTGTAATGCTAGCTTTATCTAGTTTTGAAATAGTCAACCGGATTACCAATTACGGGCCTACAATTCGTTGCAGGCTTATGCATTTTAATGCGTCCGTCGAATTGCATTTTTGAGAGCATCGTTGAGTGTGCGCCATCTTTCTAGTCTAGTTTCATATGTTCTTTTTCCTATATATATATATATATATATATATATATATATATATATATATATATATATTTTAAATATATATATATATATATATATATATATATATATATATATATATATATATATATATATATTGCATTCCCAATTTTTGCATATAATTAATATCAAATTGATATTACATATAGGACACAACGTATATACATAAATGAGTTATTATGGATACATGTTAGCACCGTATCGTGAAATAATTATAGGTGTATTTTTTAGTTTAGGGTGTAGATATAGGCTTGTCACATCTCCTACCAAAGGATATACGAAAATTAAAATATGTTATAGTATATTGGAAAGGAATAAGTTATAACCGATACACATGTTGGAACTAGTTTTGTGATAATCATTTATGCTTGATTTGGATTTAAGGATGTTATTAGTGATGAATATGGTTACACTTGTACCAATTTAATAAGTTTAGAATAGTTGTGATCGTGCCTATCATCATGGTTTGTGCATGAGTTTACTTAATAGATATGTATGTTGGTTGAAGTCCGATTTATATATCGTACCTACAAAGAAATAGTAGTCACCTTGCCGATTGGTTTACTTAAAAAAGATACGTTTGTATCTAAATATATACATATATAATGTACCTACGAAGAAATAATAGTCACCTCAGAAGATAGCATTAGTACATTGATATAACGGAAAACTCTTGTCTTCTTGTAACATTTGTATCTGTATCGATACATCTTTACAAAAGTATCTAAAAATGGATAACTATTTGCGGCATCATTTATGGATGTACAACCGTTATCCTGATGACATGTGCGGTGTGCGGAATGAATTCATACAAGGGGTAGCAAATTTTCTATAATTCGCTAAGGTGTTCCCCGAGTATATGGACGACATCAAAATTAAGTATTCGCGTGTGAAATGTTGTAACTTAAAATATCATCCAGAAGTGTATGTGATATTTCATTTGTACTCGAGGAGTTTTACGTGGAACTACTATTAGTGGACCTCACACGAAGAGCTTGTGCCTTTAACATTGGAGCATGAGCCTTATGCGGAGTCGTATATGGATGTCCATGACCATGATGATTACAATGATGGGTGGGTGAACATGGTTTTCGATGCTACAGGACCTAGTTTCGATCCGGACAATCATAATACGGCTGATGAGGCATTGAATGCCGATTCTGTGAAGCTCATGGAGTTGCTGGAGAATGCAAGGACTCTATGTAAGGATCATTTACCGTTAGAGGTGGTTCCAAGTCTGTTAAGCATCAAGTCCGATTTCAACATGTCATAAGAGTACTACAACCGACTGATCGAGTTGACTATAGAGATCTTGCCGTAGGGTGCCAAGTTACTTATGGACTTCCACTGATTTAAGAGAGTAGTGAGATCACTTTAGATGGGATATGACTACACTAAAATAGACAATTAGTAACATATTTTTTTTATGATTTATAACAGTTATTACAGTGACACTTTTATAACGGTAATAACCGTGACAATACTTAAATACCGTTACTAAAATTGGAATTTTTTGATTTAATATATTTTTAATTTATGTAACAATAAACACCGTTACAAAATTTTTAAAAAAATTCACTCACATCCGGGATACCAAAAGTGTTACAGATGAAAACCTCTCTCTTCCCGCACTTTCATTATTCCATCTATTTTTCTTTCTCTCTCTCTCTCTGTGGATTCCTCTCTCTTGTGAGCCTAATCCTCTCCTCCACGAAACAGATCTCCTTGCCAAACCTGGAATCTGCACCCAGATCTGACCCGCCAATGGCGAAGGCCGGTGACCATGAACCGTCAGTGCTCCTCGTCATAGCCCTAATCCTCCTCTGGAGGTCCGTCTTCGACCCCTATGACACCTCCATCTCCCTGAATCTATCTTGCCACAATTTCTTCTTCTTTTCCACAAATAATTAGAGAATATTGGAGTAAAAATTAGGGTTTCGAGCTTTCCTGTCTCCGACCAGAGCTCACCGATGTCGACAGCAAAGGGGAGCAGCAAGCGAAGCGGAAAGGGCTCCGAATCGCTCAGATGGGAGAAGAAAGCGAGCACAAACGTCGATCTCGACGCCAACGATGTTTATAAGTAATTTTAGATTCTATTTCTAGGCTCGACATTTGCTCGGTCTATTTCTATTGACCAACTTAGAAAGTTATTCGATTGTTTACAGACCAAGCTGAAATGATTGAAGATGGAATAAGCATTTTTAAACCATTCATCAAGGTATCATTGTAACACCCAATTTTCCAGATGAGGGTAATTTTCAAATTTTGTGATTATAAGCATTTAATATAGATATTTAAATCATATTATGTTTTTTGGTAATTTTTAGTCAATTTAAAACTATTTAAAATGTGGAATGGTGATTTTGATGATTAACTAGTGTAACCCTAGAATTGTTAAGCCTAGAGACTAACCATGACCAAGGGAGCCTAGTCATGTGATTAGAATTTCAAATTACCAATTTTTAGCCTAAGGGTATTTTGGTCATTTTGATAATTTTGTGGAATTATAATTTGATTAATTAAATATTGTGCTAATCTTTTAGTTAAGCCTTAACCTAGATTAGTCTTGAGGTTAGAATTATGGTTAGAACATTCCTACTAAGTGCCAAGGTTAGTAATATCTAGATATTCCTAGGTAGATATTTTTCTTTTAAGATATTTGTGAAAAGAAGCCTTGAACCAATAGGAAGGCTTGGAATTGGGTGGAGGAACCTCAACCACTCATCTAAAACCCTAACCCTAATGTTTTCAACATCCATACAAGCCCCCCTTCTATAAGTATCCCACTTAAGAGCCTTTGCCTCTTTTTACAAACCCTAGAAAAGCCCTACTTTGTTCTTCCCTAAACTCCTCCCTGAAGAACAGATGGCAACTCTAGAGGGGGGTGAATAGAGTTTATAGCAATAATAGCCAATTAAAAAAATCAACTCTTTCACAATCTAAAATTAATCAGAGTAAATACGGAAATAAATAAGGAGCAAGAGAGCATACGCAAACACAGCCGATTTTAACCTGGTTTCCCTCGTGGAGGACTAGTCCAGGCCTGAGAACTCTAGCTCAGGATTAAATCCACTATTTGTGAAATAGTAGTTACACCCCGTGCCTTTTCTTCAGAAGAGCACGTCAACTTCTTACAATGGATCGCAGTGGCGATGCTTGGAATTTTCCAAGCTACTTCTTAAACTCTTACACAAGACTCCTAACTAAGAGATGCTGAGCACTCGAGACTTAGGAAACTTGTGGCTAGTAGATGAAGAAGGGTATGGCTTATATTGAGCTTAAGAGAGAAGAGAAAAGAAGATTGGATGATTGAAAATGAGAGAATTCTAGGCCTATTTATAGGGTTTTAACAGGCAAAATTCGGCCAGAATTCTGGTAGGAATTTTTAAAAATTTGGCCGTTGGACAACTAGCAACCAGCCAGCCCTAAAAATTAGGGTGCTGATTTTTAGGGGACAGAGTTCGGCCCGACCTCTGTGTTGAGGCAGAGTTCGGCCCGAACTCTGTCTCCATAGTACAGAATGGGTCCAAGGGTCCAGTGGGCTGATTTTGGATGTGGAGCTTTATGCATTTGGATAGGTTATGGGTTGAGTCTCAAGAGCCCGGCCTAACTCAGTTTACAATCATTCTAGACTCAATAAAATATAAAAGTACAGACTCGAAAAATGACTCGCATCTGCAAAAATAAGCTGTCGTCTGGCTTGAACTGGATGTAGTCGTCGTGTGTCGTATTGAATTATCACAAGTATTATTTAGTCAATGTTATCAATATTTGGTTGACTGTGACTTTGTGTCAACAATCTCCCCCATATTGATAATTGACAAAATAATAATTGTATATTCAATATCCATACCTGGACACATATAACGACATAGCTCCCCCATAATTAGTGCCGAGCTTAAGAATAGCTCCGCCATAAACAATGCTGTGAATCTTGTTGCCCTGTTAATAATATTCTTCCAAAAGCACATATAAACCAAACAGAACAGAATATACATATATCTCCCCCTTTTTGGCATTTAGCAATATGAGATAAATAATAACTGGCAAACACACCAAAAGAGAAGAAACTGCATATAAACTAAGATAATAACCAAGAGTCATAATAACATAGAAACTGATAATAGTACTGCCAAAAGCACAACTCATAATAAGTCTACTACAAATCAAGTAAATAAAGCAAAATGTATAAACCATAATCTAAGATCCTCAGTAGCATCATCAAAAGTAGTCCATATCCATCATCGAGCATGAGATGGTCCGGCACCGTCCGATGGATCAGAAAAGGAGCGACATGGGTCCACAAATGCCGCATCCGGATCCATGTAGCGACGAACCCAAGGGTCATCAATACGAAATCCCTCACGATCTGGGTCTCGCTCCATAGGAATGGGCATGGTAGGATGGCGAGACATGGAATACCGAATATCATGCAGCGAGTTGCTGATAGCACTCATCTGCAAAGTAGTCCGATAATCCAGCTGAGTCCATCGATCGTCCTCCAAAGTGAAACGATCTCGGAGCATGGCCTGAAGAGACTCAAGAGTGGCCGGAGGAGGAGGAGGATCCTGTCCGAGAGGAGGGGCATCTGGCTCATCATCAGAATGCTCAGACACTACTGGTGAGCCAATGGCCGCCTGAAGCCTCCTTGCCTTAGAGTGAAAGGCAGGGGCAGGTAAGAATGGACACTCATCAAGGGGTACATGGAACGTACGAAAGATCATAGGAAGGTATAATGCATAAACCAAAGATCTTGGTTTCTTCCTACAGTTGATCATCCAATCCATCATTGTGCGTGAAAGGTTAAAGGGAACATGGAAGTGGAGATAGTACAATGCTGAGATCTCAAAATAAGTGACTTCATCGGTAGAACCCGCTTTGGGTAGAATGGTGTTGAAAATGATCCGATGAAGCTCATAGAAATAAGGATTGAGAAATTTTGTCAAAAGCTTACGAGGATGCGTGTTAGGGCTACACAGGTCGTCCTTGAAGCTTTCTACTGAAATCCCTTCGGGAAAGATAAAGGATCTAGCTTCTACAAGCTTTTCCCAAGAATTCGGTTCTTGAAGTTCAAGATATTCGGCCAGTTCAAAATCATCAAAGGATATATTAATCCCCGCAACTCGTGAATAAATATGAGTGTCATCATGGGTCAAGTTGCAGTAAAACATTTGAATGGCACTACGATAAATGACCGAATTAGAGGTAACGAGTTCATCAAGACAAAGGTCATGAAATAGTGCATCATATTGTGAGAATATGGTAAAGTTGATGGGGTGTCCCGCAAATACTGGACGTGTCCGAAAATTACTAAACCAATCATTTGAGGCATCTAGTGATACAAAAATTCGGTCGTCGTAAGTGTTTGGATCATTGGGATGTGGAGGATTGAACAACGGATGGATTTGTTGTTCAATGGCCGGTGCAACGGGTGGTGCAACGGGCGGTTCAACGCGTGGACGAGCATTCAACGAGGATGCTCCCTCTGTCCGAAGTCTCTTTCCGCGGTTGAGCAGACGAGGAGCCATAACACAATAGATAATAAAAGAAATTGAGATATAAAAAAGTAAGGAATTATACCTCAAACTAGTGATGAACAATGGAAGAGAATTGAAAAATAAGCCTTCTCCTTGAGTTTGGGGAAGAATGGAGCACAAAAGAGGAGAAAGTAGGGTTAGGGTTTTGATAGAATTGTGTTGGAGAAGTGGAAAAGGTGGTAAGAAAGAAGGAGAGCGAAGAGAAACCGAATATAGGGGAAGGGTTTCTCTTGGTCGGGTCAATTAATGACCATTGGATCAATATTTTGATCAACGGCTGGGGATGTTCCCGGTTCTGGAACAGTCGGGCCGAATTCGGCCCGAACTCTGGTAGGAGCAGAGTTCGGCCCGAATTTCGGGTCCTGGTCATAGAACAGGAATCAGGCAGAAACAAAAAAAAATATTGGTTAAGTAATAGACAAACCAATATAAGATATGAGTAAAAAAATAGGAAAGACCCAAAAAGTAAACAAAAGAATAACAAAAAGTGAGTTTGAAGCAGCAATATGAAATTGAAATCATAGTATTTCAGCATGTGATAAATGAAAATGAACCATATAATAAACATGGAATTATATCATAATTCAATATTTCGAAGCTGCCATGGGTTAGCTGCAGGGGCCGGATCCCAGCTAGCGGTAGTCCTGAGGACTAGTGCACCGTGTCGCTTAGGCTTTTACGTCTTGTTGTCAGAAGGACCCTTTCGACTTGTACCCATAGCAAGTTCATCATAATAGAATCAAGATATACTCGATATTTATGCAGGTTTATCTTAATTTACAACAGCTTCATCTAAGATTCTAAGTTCACGATAAAGAAAATTGAAGCGCTCTTCGGATAATGGTTTTGTGAAGAAGTCTACTAACTGATGATCAGTGTCAATAAATTCTAAGTTAATCGTGCCATTTTGCTGATGATCACGCAAAAAGTGATGACGAATTTCAATGTGCTTCGTGCGTGAGTGACAAATGGGGTTCTTAGTCAGATTTATAGCACTAGTGTTGTCACAAAAGATTGGAATATTCATGAAAGATAAATTATAGTCTTCAAGGGTTTGCTTCATCCATAAAATTTGTGCACAACAACGCCCAGCTGCGATGTATTCAGCTTCTGTTGTGGATAGTACGACAGAATTTTGCTTCTTGCTAAACCAAGAGACTAAAGCTTTTTCTAATAAATGACACGTACCGTTCGTACTTTTACGGTCGACCTTGCATCCGGCGAAGTCAGCATCGGAGTAACCAATGAGGTCAAATGATTTTAACTTGGGATACCATAGGCCCACTGTAACCGTACCCTTAAGGTATCGAAAGATACGCTTAACCGCGATCATGTGTGATTCCTTAGGATTTGCTTGATATCTAGCACACAGACAAATGCTAAACATAATATCAGGGCAACTTACAGTAAGATAAAGTAGACTGCCTATCATACCTCGATACTTACGTTGATCTACGGGTTTGCCACTATCATCTGGTTCAAGTTTCGTTGAAGTAGCCATAGGAGTGCTGATTGGTTTGATGTTGTCGAGGTCGAATTTCTTGAGCATGTCCTTTGTATACTTCGACTGACAGATGAAGGTTCCATTTAACATTTGTTTGACTTGCAGCCCAAGAAAGTAGTTGAGCTCTCCCATCATGCTCATCTCAAACTCGGTCTGCATACACTTGGCAAAATCTTGACAAAAGGTTTCATCAGTGGAACCAAATATAATATCATCTACATATATTTGTACTAAAAGAATAGTGTCTTTGAAAGATTTTATGAAAAGTGTAGTGTCAATTTTCCCTTTTGAAAAACCTTTCTCAAGCAGGAAATTGCTTAGCCGTTCATACCAAGCTCTAGGGGCTTGTTTGAGGCCATACAGCGCTTTCTTTAGCTTGAACACGTGGTCGGAAAATTTGTGATTTTCAAAGCCAGGGGCTTGTTTTACATAAACTTCCTCCTTAATAAAACCATTCAAGAAAGCACTTTTAACATCCATTTGAAATAATTTGAAATTTTAAAAATTTGCAAATGCACAAAGCATCCGAATGGATTCTAATCTAGCAACAAGAGCATACGTCTCATCGTAGTCGATACCTTCCTCTTGGTTGTATCCTTGGGCTACTAGATGAGCTTTGTTGCATGTGACTGAACCATCTTCATTCACTTTGTTTCTAAAAACCAATTTAGTACCAATAATCGAGTGATTAGCCGGTCTAGGAACGAGTTCCCATACTTGGCTCCTCTCGAATTGGTTGAGTTCCTCTTGTATAGCAGAAATCTAAAATTCATCATTGAAAGCTTCTAAAATATTTTTTGGCTCAATTTGTGAGATAAAGGCAGTGCTAGCAATAGAGTCTCTTAATGATGATCTAGTAGTTACTCCACGTGAAACCTCGCCGATTACCAAATTTTCTGGATATGATGGATTGAAAGAGAATTTCTTTGGCAAGCTCTCCAGAGAATTTGTTTCGGTTGTGGTGTTTATTGGAGTAGACGTTGATGGTTCAACATCATCATCAAGAGTAGCTGCTGCACTGTTATCTTCATCAAAAGTCATATTTGTAGACTCTTCCATAATTAATGAGCGTTTGTTAAAAACTCTATATCCCTTACTCTTGGCAGCATAGCCAAGAAAAATACCATCGTCAGCTTTGGCATCAAATTTGCCTAAGTTGTCTTTGGTGTTAAGGATAAAACATCTACAGCCAAAAACTCTAAAATAAGAAACATTTGGGGTTCTTCCAAACCAAAGCTCATAGGGTGTTTTCTTCGTAATAGGACGAATAAGTACCCTATTTAAAATGTGGCATGCTGTACTGACAGCTTCAGCCCAAAAATATTTCGGAAGTAAAAACTTGTTCAACATGACTCTAGCCATATCGCCAAGTGTCCTATTCTTCCGCTCCACAACACCATTTTGTTGAGGAGTTCTTGGACAAGAAAACTCATGATCAAAACTATTTGAATCACAAAACTTTTCAAAATCAGAATTTTTGAACTGGCCTCCATGATCACTTCGGATACGAGTAATCATGTAGCCTTTTTCGTTTTGAACTTTTTAACAAAAATCTTAAAAACTGAAATAGCATCACTTTTATTTGCAAGAAAGAAAACCCAAGTAAATCTTGAAAAGTCATCAACAATAACAAAGGCATAGAGTTTTCCACCAAGACTGGCTACTCTACTAGGGCCAAATAAATCCATATAAAGTAGTTGCAAGGGTCTAGTAGTGCTTACAGAGTTTATGGAATGAAAAGATGACTTGGTTGCCTTATTCAACTCACATTCGGCACATACGGTGTCCTTTTCGAATGTGATGTCGGGCAAACCTCTAACTAGCTTCTTGGTCGATAGCCTGGATATAGTATCCATATTGGCATGACCAAGACGCTGGTGCCATAGTAACCGTTCATCTTTATGAGCATATAGGCATCTACCTGCATTGTTAGTATCTATAGACAAATAGAAAATAAAAATATTATCCTCTCTTATCCCTTCAAGAACAATGTCTCCAGTTGATCTATTATAAATAAGGCATTTGTTTTGTCCAAAGTTAATGTCATATCCATGGTCAGCAAGATGACTGATGCTGAGCAGGTTATGCTTTAACTCGGTCACTAGGCAGACATCCTTTATTACGGGAGAGGGAGGATGACCAATATTACCATTACCTATAATATAACCTTTTAGGTTATTGCCGAAGGATACATATCCTTCTCTCTTCATCGATAGTGATGCGAAAAGATTTGCGTCTCCTGTCATATGCCGCGAGCATCCACTATCGAGAATCCACTTACTCTTAGTTGAGGAGGGAAGGTCCACCTACATCAAGAGTAGATGTGACCTTTGGTACCCAAGTTCTTGAGGGTCCTAAAAAGTTAGTTTTTGGAAACCATGCATATATCTTTCTATCTACTAATCTTCTAATTCTACATTGTGGTGATATGTGTCTATGCAAACCACAATAAGTACATATAGCATTCCTATTTATATTAGGAGCATGCTGGTGATGTCTATAAGCAGAATAATGAGGATAAGTATGATGATGTGTAGGATTAGCATGGTGATGATGACTATATATAGAGTGATGTGGTGAGGCATGGTGATATTGTCTATATGGTATGGCATGGTGATGTTGTCTATATGCAGAATAATGTTGATTGTGTCTTTGTGCAACATGGTGATGATTATATCTAGGTGTAACATGATGATTTTGTGACATATGATAATTATTTCTACGTGCATGTGGTTTGTGTCCTTTATAAAAGTGTGTGTATATGTAGGCATGGTTACGTGTTGTAGGTGGATGACGTGGGTGACTAGTATGAGAGGTATTATAATTTGTGTGTGTCTCATGAAATTGGGTTGGAGGTTGAGCAACCTGTTTTCCCAATTTAGTCTCTAGTTTCTTAGTGATAGCTTGCAGTTCAGTAATCTTAGCATTCAAACCAAATATCTTAGTAATGGAAATCTTGTGTCTACTCTTTTCTTCTGCAAGCTCCGTGTTGAGTGTTGTGATTTCTTGTGTTTGTTGTTCAATGCGTGTTTCGGCATCATGTAAGCTTATTTTAAGCTTAGATACCTCCTCAGTGACATCTGTGGGTGAAGTGTCTCTAATGTTATCAAATAATAGAGAAAGTCTTTGAATTTCGACTTCATGACTTTTGATTTTGTCCTTGGCATGTTTGTATTTACCAATGACCTTTTTGTGATCATTAAGTAAATCGGTGAAAGCATCGCCAAGTTCATCAAAAGTGAAGTCATCAAGGGTTTCGTTTGATTCCTTGTCGGACGTCGCCATTAGGCACACATTAGCCGTATCTTGAGGAGAGTCCTTTTCTTCCTCGGAGTCACTAGCTTCGCTTTCATGCCAAATACTTGTGTTGGCATATTTCTTTGAGGAGGTCTTCTTGTATGGCTTCTCATAGCGGTTGTCCTTCTTCAAGAATGGACAGTCTTTTCGGACGTGTCCAGTCTTCTTGTAACCGTAGCAGGTTGGCTCTTCTTCACCATCTTCTTGTGGTTCCTTCTTTCTTCGATTGAAGCGAAGAAATTTCTTGAAGTTGCGGACCATAAGAGCTTGATCATCATCTTCTGAGTTGTCGTCATCCGTCTCTTCGGGTTCAGCCCTCCGTCGGTGATCTTTGAGTGCGATCACCTTAGCCTTAGGATCAGGCTCTTCGAAGTCCTTGAGGTCAAGCTCATGAGTCATTAGCTTTCCCATCAAGGTCTCCATGGACATGGTTATGAGATTATTTCCTTCTATGATGGCTGTCACCTTAGGGTTCCAAATTTTTGGTAGCCCCCTAAGTAGCTTGCGAATCTTCTCGTGATTTGAATATTACTTGCCGAGCGAAGACAGGGGGTTGATGATGTCAAAGAATCTTGTAAACATTTGCGTTATCGTCTCATTGGGCTTCATCTTGAAAGTCTCGTATTCTTGAGTGAGACGGCTTATTTTTGATTCTTTGACTTGGGTGGTTCCTTCATGCGTCACTTCTAGAAGTCTCCATACTTCGTGAGATGTGGTGCATGTAGATACCCTGTTGAACTCATTCTTGTCTATAGCACAGAATAAAGCATTAATAGCTCTCGCATCTAGACTTGCCTGTTTTTTCTCCTCGTCAGAATATTTGTCATGTGATTTCTCAACGAGATCACCATTGACAGCTATCCTGGCGGGCTTTTTGTAACCGTCAGTGACGATAGTCCACAGGTCAAAGTCTAGCGACTTGAGATAAAAGCTCATTCTTGTTTTCCAATACGTGTAGTTAGTTCCATCAAATAGGAGAGGCCTATGAGTGGACTGTCCTTCACCGTGATTAGAAATCAAGGATTGTGTGGTTGCCATGGATCAGCTCTAGGATATAAGTCCTTATAAAGAGAACAGAGCTCTGATACCAATTGAAGAACAGATGGCAACTCTAGAGGGGGGTGAATAGAGTTTATAGCAATAATAGCCAATTAAAAAATCAACTCTTTCACAATCTAAAATTAATCAGAGTAAATGCAGAAATAAATAAGGAGCAAGAGAGCATACGCAAACACAGCCGATTTTAACCTGGTTTTCCTCGTGGAGGACTAGTCCAGGCCTGAGAACTCTAGCTCAGGATTAAATTCACTATTTGTGAAATAGTAGTTACATCCCGTGCCTTTTCTTCAGAAGAGCACGTCAACTTCTTACAATAGATCGCAGTGGCGATGCTTGGAATTTTCCAAGCTACTTCTTGAACTCTTGCACAAGACTCCTAACTAAGAGATGCTGAGCACTCGAGACTTAGGAAACTTGTGGCTAGTAGATGAAGAAGGGTATGGCTTATATTGAGCTTAAGAGAGAAGAGAAAAGAAGATTGGATGATTGAAAATGAGAGAATTCTAGGCCTATTTATAGGGTTTTAACAGGAAGAATTTGGCCAGAATTCTGGTAGAAATTTTCAAAAATTTGGCCGTTGGACAACTAGCAACCAGCCAGCCCTAAAAATTAGGGTGCTGATTTTTAGGGGACAGAGTTCGGCCCGAACTCTATGTTGAGGCAGAGTTCGGCCTGAACTCTGTCTCCAGAGTACAGAATGGGTCCAAGGGTCCAGTGGACTGATTTTGGATGTGGAGCTTTATGGATTTGGATAGGTTATGGGTTGAGTCTCAAGATCCCAGCATAACTCAGCTTACAATCATTCTAGACTCAATAAAATATAAAAGTACAGACTCAAAAAATGACTCGCATATGCAAAAATGAGCTATCATCTGGCTTAAACTGGATGTAGTCGTCGTGTGTCGTATTGAATTATCACAAGTATTATTTAGTCAATGTTATCAATATTTGGTTGACTGTGACTTTGTGTCAACACTCCCAATTAATCCAAATTGAGCCCAAATTGAGTCAAATCAATTGCATCATCATCCCCAACATTAGAGGAGACTTGTGGGTGCTTGCTAGCAAGGTTTGAGGACGTTTGAACCGTAGCAAATCGAGGAAGACGTCGAATCGAGGCCCTTTAATTGAGTTTGAACACTCAATAGGTAAAACCCTACAAACCATAGTAAATTCCTAATTTCTTCCCATAGATGCATTCATTTAGGGTCCCCCTAGGTGTAGCCCAAGTTTGGTAGGAATCCGTGTCTATTTCGTGTCCGTATGGGACACATATCGGGTTATTTAAATACGTGTTCGACGAAATGTCACATAGAAATGGAATTTGGTAATTTCTAAAACTAATTACATGTACATGTAGCCTAATAGGTGTATTTTACAACCCAACTTGACTGAGTCAATTTTAGTATACTTTGGACACTGTTTAGGGGCTTGGACACGCAGCACGAGACACCGTACGGGGCTCGTGCGGCTGCCCTGCTGCTCGGGTGTCCTAGCGGACACGACACGGCAACTCAGGTCACAAAACTTGGTAGAAACATTGTCCTAATGACTGACATGACACCCATAAATTTTTACGGGTTCTCGATATGTGTGCACGAAGAAAATTGACCTGCACTATTTTTGTACACAGACACAGCACACGGAAATAGGCCACTGATACGCCCTAATAACATTGACACGACATGACTCTGACTCAGTGCAGGCACTTGGACACGAAGACCTATACCTAGACTAAGTGGGGATACGACCACGTGTCCTCTTGTGGACCGTGTCGTATCCAATTCCCTGAGGAATGGCAGCACGATGCTGTGCGTACCTGTCAACTGTTTACCTGTCGACCACTCTGTTGGACACCTCGTGTCCACTCTAGTGGACACGAATGACATCCCCTAGACACATGACACATGGTTAACACACCTATATGTCTGTTTGTAAATTTCTATGGTTTAAATTTAGTTTTCGAATGTGAAAGTTTATGTGTCAGTGAGTGTTCAGTTGGGTTTTCTTTTTTTTGTGAAACTGTCAGTTAATATTTGAACCAATTTCCTGAATTGGAATGCTAATTTAGTTGGGATTTAAGGTGGTGTATACATATATTTCAGTTACTTGTTAAAATTCATTTAGTTATGAGTTTGGTTGAAGTTTAATGTTGATTCACTGATTAGAGGTTTAACTGGATGTTTTTAAACTGAGATTCTAATATAGAATGTGTTAACTGAGATATGAAACCGAAGATTAATTTGGGTTTCGATTCACTGATTTGATGGTTACTGAGATTCACTGTTAAATGGGTTAAACCTGAGATAGGTTGGGTTGGTTGATATATAAACCTGAGAATTTTGAAGGATTTATTTATGAACTTCATTCACTGAATGCATGAATGGGTTCACATTTATATGTAAATGGTTCAGTCCATTTCCCATTTGATGAGTCCTTCTATTTTCTGTGTAGACCATTTATGTTTGATATTCATGAACTGTTGCACTGTTAGAGATCCTGAACATTCAACCCCTGGTTAAAACTGATTTCCTTGATGTTAATTAACATGTTTAGTCACATACATGTGTGGTTGCATTACTTGAATGTGGGGTTATAATTTGTGGTTGAGTTTGGGTTTCAAAATATGTTTGGGATTGAATGTAGGAATTGCCATTTGCAATTGTTCCTAAGAACTGATAACTCCTAGGATTGTTCACTGATTTCATATCACAAACCTGAGAATTAGCTCACTGTCACTTGTACTGTTATGCACTGTACACATAAATTCTATTTGACACCCTTCCTATTCCTGAGAACCTAATGCTAACTTATATTGCCATGTTGATTCCTGAACATTGTATTAGTTCACTGTCATGCACCAAACTGTCCTATTCACTCAAGTTCACCAGACACCTACACACTGTTTTTCCTATCTAACACACACATAGATTTATGCACTAGCCTATACATATCCATACACTCACTGTTTCAGATTTTGCACACACACACACACACAGCCCCTTCCCCTTTCTCTATGAATACAACATATGTATAATATATATATATATATATATATATATATATATATATATATATATATATATATATATATATATATATATATATATATATATATATATATATATATATGTATGTGTAACACCCAGTTTTTCAAATGAGGGTTATTTTAAAATTTTAAAATTATAATTATTTAATAATGATATTTAAATCATATTGTGATTTTTGGTGTTTTTTAATCAATTTAAAACTATTTAAAATGTTGATTGGTGATTTTGATGGTTAACTAGCTAAACCCTAGTTTTGCTAAGCCTAGAGACTAACCATAACCAAAGGAGCCTAGTCATGTGATTAGGAATTCAAATTACCAATTTTTAGCCTAAGGGTATTTTGGTCATTTTGATAATTTTGTGAAATTGTAATTTATATTAATTAAATATTGTGCTAATCTTTTAGTTAAGCCTTAACCTAGAAGTTAACCTAACCTAGATTATTCATGAGGTTAGAATTAAGGTTAGAACATTCCTACTAAGTGCCAAGGTTAGTAATATCTAGATATTATCATGGTAAGATATTTTCCTTTTAGGATATTTGTGAAAAGAAGCCTTGGACCAATAGGAAGGCTTGAAATTGGGTGGAGGAACCTCAACCACTCATCTAAAACCCTAACCCTAATCTATGGCAGCCATCAATACCCCCCCATCAACATGCCATTTTCACATACACAAAAAACCTAGTTTTTCCCTCTACCTTCACAACCTCATAACTTCACCATTTTAGCTCCAAATTGAGCCAAATTTCTTGCATTGGAACCCCCTACTGCTGAGGATGCTAAGGGAAGCTAGCTAGCAAGGTTACACAAGCATTTGACACCCCCAAGTGAAGAGGACACCCCCCCAAAAAAAACCATGTTTCTTGAGTTTTCACTCAATAGGTAAACACCCTCAAAACCCTATTAATATTGTGATTTCTCTTCATGGTTGCATGCATCTAGGTACCATGGACCTATAGGCCAAGTTTGGTAGGAACTAGGTTTGATTTGGTGTCCATATCGGACACGTATCTATGTTTAAATTCAAGTATTTGGTGAAATGCCACTTAGGAATAAAAGTTAGTGTTTTGTAAAGCAAATTATAGTTTTGGGTAGCCCTAGACTTGTAGGTCACAACCCTAGTTGACTGAGCACGAAACTGTGTCGTGTCCGTGTCCAAATTGGACACGAACACGCTGTACACTGTACTGTGCACTGTCCTGCTCACTGACATCTCGTGTGTACTGTACACGACACGTGGACACGTGACACTTGACACAGACCGAGGGGCAATGTCTGACAAGACATCCCCAAAGTTTTGTGTCAAGTCGTGTCGTGTCGAGTAAGAAAACGCGCTCGTACTGGTTCCTCACTGTACTGCACAAACACAGTTTTGAGCACTGACACGTGAGTCGTGTCGACTCTGGACACATTGAGTACACTTCGTGTTGACACGAGTGTGTAGCCCAACACGTGGGCTACACGTGGACATGACCACGAGGCCCCACGTGGCTCGTTCGTGTCCACGAGACACGTGAACTACTGCACGACGCAGTGCCAAACCGCGTGTATCAGTCGAGAAAACTCAACTGATACGGGTCTCGTGTCGATACGAGAGGAGACGTGGACACGATACAGGCACTTGTATCCCTAGCCCTATACCTATCCTAGGGTTGGATACGAACACGAGGCTCGAGGGTCGACACACGAGTCCCTAGATCGCATTGCACCCCTGCACTCGAGTTTTGGGTTCTCATTGGGTTTTTTTGGATTTTGAATTCCCTCTAAACCTCATGTTCTGATACTTGAATATCAGTTCATATGAACTGTACAGTTCATGGAAACTGAAATAAGATTTCGAGACTGAACTGGGAATGGGTTTTTGATTCTGAATGTTTTCTGAGTTAAATTCCTATTTTTACTATTTAGCTAATGGTTTGAATTGCCTATTGAATGTTCCTATGAACTGAGAGATACAAGGTATGAAAACTGAAGTAGGAATAGGGATAATGCAAAAACTGGGAATGTTGATATGTTAGGAATGTTTAGGATATGTTGGGAATGTTGATATGTTTGGTTTTAACCTGAGATTCAAATCTGGGAATGTTGATATGTTGGGTTTTCAATAAATTTCATACATGGTATTGGTTATGAGGTTTTAGAGTTGTGATCTTTGCACTGAATAGTAAACCTGAGAGTACACATGGAATGTCCTGAGTCACCCTTCCCATTTTTTTCCTGAGACACTGTCCTGTAATGTTAACACACTAATTTTCCCTAATTATTTTCATGACACATTACCCAAACCGAAAACACACACCTAGTGTTAGAACACGCCATTTATCATTCACCCACACACATGTATGCACACTCTACACATTCAAATCCTAAGAGCACTTGACTGTCATGGTTACACACAAACCTATCCACCCACAGCCCCCTTCCCTTTCTCTATATGTATAGATGTATGCATATATGAGTATATGTATGTAATATAATGTATATGCAAGCATGTAGGTAAGGTATAAATGCAAGTATGTATAAATGTATGTATATATACAATGTGTAGATTCTATGTAGACATGTAATAAAATGAAATGTAACTATAGAATAAGTAGAGATGCAATGTAGGATACAATGTATATGGCACATATAAATAGATTGGTAGGTATCTTGAGTGTAGTTAAGTAGAGTAGTAGGTAATAGCCTATGATTAAGAATATGAGTTAGTTATCTTAGAGTTGACCCAATAGTCTAGAGTTTGACCAAAACCCTAGATGTTGACTTGGTTGACTGAAGGTTGACCAAAGTTGACTCTTTAACCTAGATTGGACTAGTTGACCGAATTTGACTAGACAGTTGACCAAAAGTCAACATTAAGTCTATATATGACCAATTGACCTAAGTTGACTAGAGTCTGACATAGTTGACTTTGACCCAGAGTTGACCAAGTTTGACTTTGACCTAGATTGGCTTAGAAATCATGTAGATTGCATCGTAAACTTTATTTACCTTATTTTAAACACATTATAACCCATACTATTCTATTTAGGACATTGTGACTCCGGTGCAGACATCTGATATTACATTACTCTTTTCAGAGTATCAGACGAGTACATTCTCTGATAGTTCTCTCATTTATTTGTCAATTACTGTACTTCAGTTCTAGTTAGCTGTATGTGATTCTCTGTTACAAACACGTATTGTTATTTCTGAATCCATGTATACGACACACATACTTACTCGTCTTACCTCTATTATTCGAATCACCATACGAATCATTATTCGAACCACCTATTCGTATCTTTATGTGCTGGTTGGACTTTTATTCGATTGATGTGTCAGATTTTAGATTCATTTGTATTAGATGGGCGGGGAAATACTTGATTAGACATGTGAACATTCCCACTATTTGAACCACCCCCTGTGAATGATATTCGAACGATAGCCATCTCTCACCTGATCAGTACGTGATGTGCCGGATTTACCCATAGCCGTTTATATGTCTATCTAAGTATTTTAAAACACACTTGGAGAATTTATTCGAATCATTGTTAGAACATCATGTGAATCATTATTCGCACCACCTTATTCGAATCACCTTATTAGAACAATGATTAGAATCACATTCGACTCATCTTGTATTAGACTCACACTGGAATTACACTTGACTCATATTATATCATCTGGACTTATATCATGTTACTTTAGTTCAGCTAGTTTCTATTTACAGTCTTCATTGCTATGATTCTTCGCTTGTTTTACTTACCTTACTTTCCTTGTATCTTAATTGTTTCTCTATACCAACACCTGTATACAAACTACTATGTTCATCAATAAAACTGTCTATAACTGCTTTATAGTTCTCTGTTATTTACTTGAGATTTCTTGATGAATTGTACTCGTTCCTGTCCTGACTGAACCTGTTGAAAATATTACAGATGATTGCCCTGAGGACATTTGCCCTACTTGCCTTGGAGCAGGAGATGGCTTAGCTACCTATGGCCCCGACACTCAGGAGTGATCGGGAGATTAGCTAGTAGACTTGGTTTAGTTTTCATGTTTTAGAACTTGAATTGTAATAACTTGAGATACGAGTTTGTATTTGAGTTTGTTTGAGATATTATTATTTAGTAGTTTATAAATGTTGTTGTTTAGTCTTTAGTTATAAACTTCTGTGTTATCTTATCGTTCTTAGACTGTGATTGAGATTCATTATATCTATACTTGTCCTCCGTTCGGAGTTGAGATTTGACAAGTACATTATATAATTGCGTGAGTTGTTGATTAGATAGTAACCTAGGGCAGCGTTCTACCGCCGACACTGCGACGTAGGCTGGACGTACCCACTTCTCGTGCCCCTACACTGGGTGCAGGTCGTGACACATTTTTAGTGGTGGCCCATGCAGGTCGAGTTTATGTAGTGGTATTCGAACTAGAGTATCACTACAGCCTGCGATAGGATTGAGAGATAGGCCTTAACGGAGAGGTACTCAATCACAGTTAGGAAAATTCTGCTTTAAATTATGCCATTTTCATATCGTACTGATTTGCCTTCTTTGAAATAAACTGTCCTCCTTTTATTATATCGATTCCTGTTCAGTATTGACTTTCTTGTTCGATCTGTCTTCAGGATGGTGGAGACACGATCACATCGCTCTGGTGCAGCAGTTGCTGTAGAGGGGACTGCCACCTCTCAGCCAGTTCAGCAGGGTCAGGAGGCTGCAGCTCCTGCCACCTCCGCTCATATTGGGACTTCAGAAGCAACAGCAGGGGGTATGCCTCCACCAGCTCGGAGGCAGGACCCAGTCATCCCAGAGATACAGTTCCAGCAGCCCTCGCCTACAGGATACGTGGATGAGGCACAGATGTTCGCTTACTTCCAGCAGTTTATGGACCGGCAGCAGGCCCGACAGGACAGAGGCATGGAGTTGGACTTTACGACAGTCGTAGCTCGACCAGTGGTTCAGCAGCCGAGGACACCGGGGATAGAGCAGTTCCAGAAGATGAGCCCCAGAGACTTCCTGGGGACGGAGGGGATTCTATATGCTAATGAGTGGATCGAACATATAGAGGAGATCTTCCGCCTGGCCCGGATACCGGCAGATCTCCAGATAGAGGCAGCAGCTAGCCGGATGCGAGATCTTGCTCGCACCTGGTATCAGTCAGACCCCAGGGTGGGGGTAGCTGGACAGTCCTGGAAGGAGTTCAAGGGCTTCTTCAAGAAGAAGTTCTTTCCAGATTCAGCGTTTCGAGCCTTGGAGTCGCAGTTCGAGAGCTTAGTTCAGGGGAGCCTGTCAGTAGAGGAGTATGCTGGAGAGTTCGGCCGCCTCGGCAGATTCGTAGAGGGCTTGAGCGAGATGGCAAAGGCCCAGAGGTTCCGGAAGGGTCTGGTCAAGGAAGTCAAGTCCTTGACCAAGGGCAACAGGGATACCCCTTTTGAGGAGATTTTGACGGGAGCCTTATTGGCTGAGGATGACCTTGAGCTTAGGCTCAAGAGGGGACGAGACCCAGTTAGGGGCTGCAGCAGCGGAGGCCAGGCCAAGAGACCTCACGTACATATTCAGCAGATACAGGCACCGGTAAGAGTACAACAGGCACAGCATCAGCTAAGAGGGCAGGACCGTAAGGTGCAGCCTTGTGCTTACTGCAAGAGGGCAGGGCACGTTTGGGAGACTTGTTATAGGAGGCGGAAGGTTTATCTATTCTGTGGATCCGCTGCTCATCAGGTCAGGGATTGCCCTACTGTACCTATATATGACGGAGCACCGGGTCAGAGAGAGGGAGTTAGGCCACCTGTAGCGCAGCACCATGCCCAGAGGGGTGAAGATTTTGCGATGGCAGTCGAAGAGACCGACGTTGCAGGTGATGGGTTAGAAGGTTCGTCTTTCTGTTCTTCTTCCTCACTTTCATGTATGATTTCCATTAGTACCTGCCAGGATATGTTTGTGATATGCTAGATAGCATAGTTACCCTGTTTGAGACTGTGGAATCACGACCAATAGGACTATGATTGCATGTTATCTTTCGACCTTGTTTGATTTGGGGCTTTGACCTAGGAGGAGTACGATCATCTTAATTTCGAGGACGAAATTCTTCTAAGGGGGGAGGAGACTTGTAACAACCAGTTTTTCAAATGAGGGTAATTTTGAAATTTTATAATTATAATCATTTAATAATGATATTTAAAACATACTGTGATTTTTTGTGATTTTTAATCAATTTAAAACTATTTATAATATTGATTGGTGATTTTGATGGTTAACTAGCTAAACCCTAGTTTTGCTAAGCCTAGAGACTAACCATGACCAAAGGAGCCTAGTCATGTGATTAGGAATTCAAATTACCAATTTTTAGCCGAAGGGTATTTTGGTCATTTTGATAATTTTGTGAAATTGTAATTTATATTAATTAAATACTGTGCTAATCTTTTAGTTAAGCCTTAACCTAGAAGTTAACCTAACCTAGATTAGTCATGAGGTTAGAATTAAGGTTAGAACATTCCTACTAAGTGCCAAGGTTAGTAATATCCAGATATTATTATGGTAAGATATTTTCCTTTTAGGATATTTGTGAAAAGAAGCCTTGGACCAATAGGAAGGCTTGAAATTGGGTGGAGGAACCTCAACCACTCATCTAAAACCCTAACCCTAATCTATGGCAGCCATCAATATCCCCCCCCCCATCAACATGCCATTTTCACATACACAAAAAACCTAGTTTTTCCCTCTACCTTCACAACCTCATAACTTCACCATTTTAGCTCCAAATTGAGCCAAATTTCTTGCATTGGAACCTCCTACTGCTGAGGATGCTAAGGGAAGCTAGCTAGCAAGGTTACACAAGCATTTGACACCCCCAAGTGAAGAGGACACCCCTTCCCCAAAAAAACCTTATTTCTTGAGTTTTCACTCAATAGGTAAACACCCTCAAAACCCTATTAATATTATGATTTCTCTTCATGGTTGCATCCATCTAGGTACCATGGACCTATAGCCCAAGTTTGGTAGGAACTAGGTTTGATTTGGTGTCCGTATCGGACACGTATCTATGTTTAAATTCAAGTATTTGGTGAAATGCCACTTAGGAATAAAAGTTAGTATTTTGTAAAACAAAT
This sequence comes from Iris pallida, assembly GCA_029216955.1. NCBI lineage: Eukaryota > Viridiplantae > Streptophyta > Magnoliopsida > Asparagales > Iridaceae > Iris > Iris pallida. The sequence continues at coordinate 12,081,770 of JANAVB010013397.1, forward strand.
TATAGTTTTGGGTAGCCCTAGACTTGTAGGTCACAACCCTAATTGACAGAGCACGAAACTGTGTCGTATCCGTGTCCAAATTGGATACGAACATGCTGTACACTGTACTGTGTACTGTCCTGCTCACTGACACCTTGTGTGCACTGTACACGACACGTAGACACGTGATACTTGACATAGACCTAGGGGCAAAGTCTGATAAGACATCCCCAAAGTTTTGTGTCAAGTCGTATCGTATCGAGTAAGAAAACGTGCTCGTACTGGTTCCTCACTGCACTACACAAACACAGTTTTGAGCACTGACACGTGAGTCGTGTCGACTCTGGACACATTGAGGACACCTCGTGTTGACACGAGTGTGTAGCCCAATACGTGGGCTACACGTGGACATGACCACGAGGCCCCACGTGGTTCGTGTCGTGTCCACGAGACACGTGAACCACTGCACGATGCGGTGCTAAACCGCGTGTATCAGTCGAGAAAACTCGACTGATACGGGTCTCGTGTCGACACGTGAGGAGACGTGGACACGATACAGGCACTTGTATCCCTAGCCCTATACATACCCTAGGGTTGGACACGAACACATGGCTCGAGGATCGACACACGAGTCGCTAGATCGCATTGCACCTATATACGATGCTGCCTATGTGCAGTTCAGTCACACAGTGACATTTAGGTTTAGACATTGTTTGGACACTTCGTGTCCACTCTAGTGGACAGGAATGACACCCTTGACACGATCACATGTGGGTGACACCCCTGCACTCGAGTTTTGGGTTCTTATTGGGTTTTTTTGGATTTCGAATCCCCTATAAACCTCATGTTCTGATACTTGAATATCAGTTCATATGAACTGTACAGTTCATGGAAACTGAAATGAGATTTTGAGACTGAACTGGGAATAGGGTTTTGATTCTGAATGTTTTCTGAGTTGAATTCCTATTTTTACTATTTAGCTAATGGTTTGAATTGCCTATTGAATGTTCTTATGAACTGAGAGATACAAGGTATGAAAACTGAAATAGGAATAGGGATAATGCAAAAACTGGGAATGTTGATATGTTAGGAATGTTTGGGATATGTTGGGAATGTTGATATGTTTGGTTTTAACCTGAGATTCAAATCTGGGAATGTTGATATGTTGGGTTTTCAATAAATTTCATACATGGTATTGGTTATGAGGTTTTAGAGTTGTGATCTTTGTACTGAATAGTAAACCTGAGAGTACACATGGAATGTCCTGAGTCACCCTTCCCATTTTTATCCTAAGACACTGTCCTGTAATGTTAACACACTAATTTTCCCTAATTATTTTTATGACACAATACCCAAACCGAAAACACACACCTAGTGTTAGAACACACCATATATCATTCACCCACACACATGTATGCACACTCTACACATTCAAATCCTAAGAGCACTTGACTGTCATGGTTACACACAAACCTATCCACCCACAGCCCCTTTCCCTTTCTCTATATGTATAGATGTATGCATATATGAGTATATGTATGTAATATAATGTATATGCAAGCACGTAGGTAAGGTATAAATGCAAGTATGTATATATGCAATGTGTAGATTCTATGTAGACATGTAATAAAATAAAATGTAACTATAGTGTAAGTAGAGATGCAATGTAGGATACAATGTATATGGCACATATAAATAGATTGGTAGGTATCTTGAGTGTAGTTAAGTAGAGTGGTAGGTAATAGCCTATGATTAGGAATATGAGTTAGTTATCTTAGAGTTGACCCAATAGTCTAGAGTTTGACCAAAACCCTAGATGTTGACTTGGTTGACTGAAGGTTGACCAAAGTTGACTCTTTAACCTAGATTGGACTAGTTGACCTAATTTGACTAGACAGTTGACCAAAAGTCAACAATAAGTCTATATATGACCAATTGACCTAAGTTGACTAGAGTCTGACATAGTTGACTTTGACCCAGAGTTGACCAAGTTTGACTTTGACCTAGATTGGCTTAGAAATCATGTAGATTGCATCGTAAACTTTATTTACCTTATTTTAAACACATTATAACCCATACTGCTCTCTTTAGGATATTGTGACTCCGGTGTAGACATCTGATATTACATTACTCTTTTTAGAGTATCAGGCAAGTACATTCTCTGATAGTTCTCTCATTTATTTGTCAATTACTGTACTTCAGTTCTAGTTAGCTGTATGTGATTCTCTATTACAAACACGTATTGTTATTTCTGAATCCATGTATACGACACACATACTTACTCGTCTTACCTCTATTATTCGAATCACCATACGAATCACTATTCGAACCACCTATTCGTATCTTTATGTGCTAGTTGGACTTTTATTCGATTGATGTGTCGGATTTTGGATTCATTTGTATTATATGGGCGAGAAAATACTTGATTAGACATGTGAACATTTCTACTATTCGAACCACCCCCTGTGAATGATATTCGAACGATAGCCATCTCTCACCTGATCAGTGCGTGATGTGCCGGATTTACCCATAGCCGTTTACATGTCTATCTAAGTATTTTAAAACACACTTGGAAAATTTATTCGAATCATTGTTAGAATATCATGTGAATCATTATTTGTACTACCTTATTCGAATCAACTTATTAGAACAATGATTAGAATCACATTCGACTCATCTTGTATTAGACTCACACTGGAATTACACTTGACTCATATTATATCTTCTGGACTTATATCATGTTACCCTAGTTCAGCTAGTTTCTATTTACAGTCTTCATTACTATGATTTTTCTCTTGTTTTACTTACCTTACTTTCCTTGTATCTTAACTGTTCCTCTATACCATCACCTGTATACAAACTACCATGTTCATCAATAAAACTGTCTATAACTGCTTTATAGTTCTCTGTCATTTACTTAGGATTTCTTAATGAATTGTAATCGTTCCTGTCCTGACTGGACCTGTTGAAAATATTACATATGATTGCCCTGAGGATATTTGCCCTACTTGCCTTGGAGCAGGAGATGGCTAAGCCACCTATGGCCCCGACACTCAGGAGTGATCGGGAGACTAGCTAGTAGACTTGGTTTAGTTTTTATGTTATAGAACTTGAATTGTAATAACTTGAGATACGAGTTTGTATTTGGGTTTGTTTAAGATATTATTATTTAGTAGTTTATAAATGTTATTGTTTAGTCTTTAGTTATAAACTTCTGTGTTATCTTATCGTTCTTAGACTGTGATTGAGATTCATTATATCTATACTTGTCCTCCGTTCGGAGTTGAGATTTGACAAGTATATTATATAATTGCGTGAGTTGTTGATTAGATAGTAACCTAGGACAGCGTTCTACCGCCGACACTGCGGCGTAGGCTGGACGTACCCACTTCTCGTGTCCCTACACAGGGTGCGGGTTGTGACAGTATGGAAATATGTAAATATACATGTATGTATATGATGACATATGCAAATAAATGTAAGGATGTAATATACATGATGTATGCATTGTTGTATTTGAATGAAAGAATGTGATATGCAATGCAAATATATATATATATGAAGGTGTATGGTCATGTCTATGTACCTATCTATCTATATAAGTATGTATCACATACATGATAGGTATACTTGTAATAAACATGCATATGGTGGTGTAAGGGAATGAATGACATGAATACTTAAATACAAGAATAAATGTATACAATCTTATGCAAGTATTAGTGTCTTGAATGAGTAATAAATGCAATATTATATGTCTAATGTAATATAGGTATGCTTGTGTGGTATCCTATGGTTGATTGTAATGGACAAGTTTGACCAATATTGACTTGTTGACTTAGTTAACTAGGTAGTTGACCATAGACAGTTGACTTGACCCTTAGTTGACTAAAAATTGACTAGAGTTGACCAAAAGTCAACATTAAGCCTATATATGACCAATTGACCTAAGTTGACTAGAGTCTGACATAGTTTGACTTTGACCCAGAGTTAACTAGAGTTGACTTTGACCTAGATTGACCTAAAAATTATGTAGATTGCATCGTAAACTTCATTTACCTTGTTTTAAACACATTATAACCCATACTGCTCTATTTAGGACATTGTGACTCCGGTGCAGACATCTGATATTATATTACTTTTTTTAGAGTATCAGGCGAGTACATTCTCTGATAGTTCTTTCATTTACTTGTCAATTACTATACTTCAGTTCTAGTTAGTTCTATTTGATTCTTGTTACAAATACGTATTGTTATTACTGAATCCATGTATACGACACACATACTTACTCGTCTTGCCTCTATTATTCAAATCACCATACGAATCACTATACGAATCACCCTATTCGCATCTTCATGTGCTGGTTGGACTTGTATTCGTCTTATGTGTTGGATTATGGATTTATTTGTATTAGACTGGGCGGGAAAATACCAATTAGACATGTAGACATATCTCCCTATTCGAATCACCCCTCTGTGAATGATATTCGAACGATAGCCATCCCACACTTCGCGAGTGTGCGGTGTGCCGTATTACCTACAGCCATTTACATGTCAAACTCGGTATTTTAAAACACACTTGGAGAATTTATTCGAATCATTATTTGACTACTATTCAAATCACTATTCGTATTACCTTATTCGAATCACTATTCGTATCACCTTATTCGAATCACTATTCGTATCACCTTATTCGAATCACCTTATTAGAACAATGATTAGAATCACATTCGACTTATCTTGTATTAGACTCACATTGGGATTACACTGGACTTATATTGTACTGTCTGGACTCATCATGTTACTCTAGTTCAGCTAGATCTTATTTTACAGTCTTTCTTTTCATATTTCTCCTCTTATTTAGTTACCTTACTTTCTTTGTACCTTAAATGTTCTCTATATCATTACTCGTACAAACTGCCATATTCATCAATACAACTGTCTATAACTGCCATATAGTTCTCTGTCATTTACTTGGGATTTCTTGATGAATTGTACTCGTTCCTGTCCTGACTGGACCTGTTGAAAATATTACAGATGATTGCCCTGAGGACATTTGCCCTAATTGCCTTGGAGCAGGAGATGGCTTAGCTACCTATGGCCCCGACACTCAGGAGTGATCGGGAGACTAGCTAGTAGACTTGGTTTAGTTTTTATGTTTTAGAACTTGAATTGTAATAACTTGAGATACGAGTTTGTATTTGAGTTTGTTTGAGATATTATTATTTAGTAGTTTATAAATATTGTTGTTTAGTCTTTAGTTATAAACTTCTGAGTTATCTTTTCGTGCTTAGACTGTGATTGAGATTTCATTATATCTATACTTGTCCTCCGTTCGGAGTTGAAATTTGACAAGTATATTATATAATTGCATGAGTTGTTGATTAGATAGTAACCTAGGACAGCGTTCTACCGCCGACACTACGGCGTAGGCTGGACGTACCCACTTCTTGTACCCCTATACAGGGTGCGGGTCGTGACAATCATCAATTTTTGGGATCCATCATTTTTTTCTTTTGCACAGAACTGCTGGAGGTAGTCCAAGCAATGGAAGCCCTGGTATAAAATATTTATGGTACTTACAACCGATGCCTAAACTACTGTAGTTCTATTATGGTACTTACAAAAGATACGTCATGAATTATAAATATTTTACTTAATTCAAGTGTGATTAGGACTTGATATATACTTATATCGGCTTAGCATCGCATAACCCAGTTTACTTGCTGCTATTTTCTTGTTTTTGTTTTTTTACTTATTGAAATTGTTGTTATGGTATTTTGTGCTAGGGGGTGATGAAAAAAATGTTTTAGATCTGAAATTTAGAAGTTTCATTTAATCTTTTCAGACTTGTTGCATTACTCACTAACCAGATAGCAGTGTTTGATATAAACTGACAATTATGTTTATTTGTAACTCAAGGTAAAGCGACTTTCAAATGAGGTCATGGATGTTAACAATGCCTGCTTTGGGTCCGAAATGACAACCCTGGTAAATAAACCCGCCTTCCTTTCCTACAGAAATTGCAATTTATAGACTTCTTTTAAAAGGTTATAGATTTAGGCTCCAGAAAGCCTACAGAGCTGATATTTATGTCGCTCACTTGAATGTTTGGATGTTCATGTCTTCATGCTTTGCATCCTTTAAAGTTTAAACTCACATAAACTAAGAAATAGATGGATTATCATTGGCCTACGTTATCTTAGAATATGTTTGTCTTGTACTTAAACCAACCACTTTATCTCTCTTTTTCTTGTCTACCTTTGAGAATATAAGGGGTTAATCTGGACTCTGTTATGCATGTATGTTCGCCCATTAATCAATAGGTAATAAAAATGAACATGCATAAAAGTAGAGGTATTAACATATATAATAATGAGAATGAAAATACATACAAGTAGTTGATTTTCACAATGATTTTTTTCTTAGATGTTTATTTGTCCTCTCTTTGTAGATCAGGAAACTTGACGATTCAGAGTTCCGGAATGCATTTTCTTGATCATATACAACGGTATTACCTTTTACTCATCCTATGTTGTAATCACCTTTTCCATATGTGTTGGATATGTACACGAATACATTTTCCATAGGAGTATCCACATACAAGCATGTATCTCTTATTATATGAGAGAGTTATTTACTTAGGCTTTCTTTTGGCCTAATAATGCTTCGCTGAGCTAGTTGTAAAATTCTTCAGGACATGGTTGCTAACATGAATTCTATTTCTCTTTTTTTAGCTTTTCCAGGTATTTTTTTTCCGTTTAGCAATGTAATATAACTTATTTTTGATACAGTTTGGATAATTAAAGCAACAAGACCACTAATAATCAAATATAGCCGTTCCAAAATATACCCCAAAGCATGTTTGACAGGAATTTAATGATGAAGAGGTTAGTGGCATCAAGTACAAAAGCAAATTAAATTTAACCCTTATGGGGCTTCAATCGAGTAGGTACAAACACACATATACACTCCAAAATATCTTAGGACACTAAAACTGGTGTTATGCCCATGTCACATGCCCATATCGTGTCATTTGGTATTCATGTCCATCAACATAGTTTTTTATACTTTGTCTAACGATACCTTCATTTATTTATTTCATTCTCCTCATATTCTAGTTGTTATTGATATGTAAGGCTTTGTGTTACAATTTGATCGATATGTGCTCACTAGCTCTTTAAATGAATAACTATCTTACAAATACATATACATTTCCTTGGTTTCAATTGCAGGGCAATGTATTGAACCACCCTTCAGAACCTTCAAACATAGAAGGTAGGCTTTCTCAACATACTTTTTACTTTTAACGACATTATAATGTTTGTACTTGCAACAGTTAGTGACCTTTAGATATTGCACGTCCTTGAATTATATGCATGAGGAATTCCGTCTGGACCTACATATTGTAGGTAAGCTTTCTCAATGTACTTTATTTTTTTCACCGAAAATCCAGTGGGGGCTTGAGCTTTAGAAAACACACACACACACACACACACACACACACACACACACACACACACACACACACACACACACACACACACACACACACACACACACACGTACATACATACATACATACATACATATATATATATATATATATATATATATGACCTCTAGCCTAGTGGTTAAGAAAGATGCATGCGGCCCGAGTGGTCAGGAGATCGATTCCTGGTAGGAGCGTTCGCCACAATTATCTTCTTTCAATATATATTTTTTATTTTTTTATTATTTTTTAATGAAAACTCCCCATATTATTCCATAATAAGAAAATTCGAAGCTATACAAGTATACCAGAAGGCGAAAAATGACGAAGCCTATACACGTATACTAGCAAAAGAGGGAGAGAGGAAGGAGGCCCGAAGGGACTAGGCTGAGGATAGGAAGGAGTTCCAGAAAGAAGTCTGGGTATGGTTACGGTAAATGGTCCATTTGAAGCATTGCCTGATGGTTTCCCTAATCATTTGGTCTGTGGAGTACTGATGGCCTTCATATCTGGCCATGTTGGGGTTCTTCAAAAGAACCCATGTTGCAGCCGTCGCTACGATCAGATGGTCCTGGGATCCTGAGCTCCAGGCTTTGATGAGGTCTTCGAATTCACCTCCCCCATTGTTCATGCCGCATCTACGAGAGAGATGGGTCCAAACCCTATTCGGGAGTTCTCCCTGACAAAAGATGTGGTTAACTGTTTCCAAATTCTGGTCCGTGCAGCATGTACAAGCGGACGCAAGGATGAATCCAATAGTGCAGAGGGTGTCGTCGGTGGGCAAGATTTTATGCAAGGCTCTCCAAATAATGAACGACCACTTCTTAGGGATGCAAGTCTGCCAGAACGGCGTACTGATAGAAGGCGACGCTCCCGAGCCTTGGATGACTATCCTGGCCGATTTGACTGAGAAGTGTCCCGACGCACCCCCTCCACCGTAACTCGTCAGCGTCAGGCCCGATCTGTAAGCCCTCCCTACGAATGAGTTCCCCCGTCTCAGGGCCCGACCAATCCAGTACTTTGATCCAGTCCCAATCATTCGTGATGGGGTCCCACATATCCTTGATCTTACTACTTCTGTGAGAGTCAAACTGTGATAGAATTAAGGAATTTTCGACCCATCTTTCCTGGAATGCCCAAGATTCTTTATCGCCCACCTTGAGACGCATCAATGGTACAACAAGGGATCGACCAATGAGCATACGCCACCACGCTGCAGAAGATCTGCAGTTGGAAATAGTCGTCGACGGGTGAATGTTCTTGAAATATCTGGCCTTCATGAATCTGACCCATAAGTTCTGAGAGGTACGAAGCTTCCACCATAGTTTCATTGAGAATGCGTTGGTGATGTGGAAGAGTTTGGCGAATCCCAGCCCCCCTTCTCCGTCGACCTATCCATAGTGTCCCAGCTGGCCCGGTGGTGCTTGGTGATGTCGTCGCTGTGCCCCCAGAAGAAGTTACTAAATATGTTTTCAATGCAGTTAAAGACCATCTTGGGAGGAGAACACGCCGCGAGAGTGTAGATGGGAATGGAGGTGAGGACGTGGTTAATGAGGATCATTTTGCCTCCCGGGGATAGGGTCGTGTTGTGCCATCCTCCAAGCTTAGTCATGATGCGGCTGATCAAGTCCTCGAATATGCCTGCGTTCGATTTCTCGTAGACCAGGGGACATCCTAGGTAATTGAATAGGGTGTGCTTAATAGGGAATAGGATGGTATTGGAGAGAGCTCCGGCTTGTTCGGTTGTGATTGTGTGGTGGGTGTAGATGATGCTTTTGTCCTGGTTGATCTTCTGGCCTGAGCAGTTAGCATATTTCTGGAGAGTGTTGTGGACCACCTCGATCGACCCGATATCCCCGGCAGAGAAGATGAGAATATCGTCAGCAAAAGCCAGATGGGTGATGATGGGGCAGCCGCTAGCCGTATGATAGTGGTGGAAGCTGGTGGTATGAGGCATCCTGTTGAGGTTCCTGCTCAGGGCGTCTGTCGTGATGATGAAGATGGTGGACGATAGGGGATCACTTTGCCTCACCCCGCGGGTCGATTTGAAGAAGTCGTCGGCCTGACCATTGATCACCATGGAGAACCAGGAGTTGCTGACAGATCTCCACACTATATTGGTCCAGGTTTCAGAGAAACTGAATGCTCCGAGAACCCATATCATGAATTGCCAATCTAGTCTGTCGTAAGCTTTCTCCATGTCAAGCTTGATGGCAATGTTGTTCCCTCTTGTCGAGAACTTCATGCAAGTGATAAGTTCTTGAGCAAGCATGATGTTATCCTGGATATGACTCCTATGGACGAAGCCGCTTTGCTCTTCAGAGATGACCTTGGAAAGGAGGTCAGACATACGGGAAGCAACGATCTTGGATATAATTTTATTGGTGAAAGTGCACAGGCTAATAGGGCGAAAATGACGAAAGGATTCCAGATTTTCTTTTTTCGGAATGAGGATGAGATTGGTGCTCGAGATGGCTCTGGGGTAAGTCGTACCCTAAAAGAAGGCGACGACCGCTTCGTAGATATCGGTCCTAATAATATCCCAGCAGGAGCAGAAAAATCCCTCCGAGAACCCGTCTGGTCCCGTGGCGCTGTGTGAGACTCGTCTCACTGTATCAGTATTTATTTACGGGTACGTATTTTGATCCGTATTTCGTATTTCTTGGTTTTTTAATATTTTAATTTTTTTAAAGTGTAGGTTAAACTTGACTTGGTTTAATTTGGTTCGGTTCAACTTGGTATAGGACTTGGTTTGGTTTAGGTGGGTTTGAGATGAGAAGGTTTGTATAAAACCCAACTCCTCTCTCTCTCTCTCTCTCTCCTTTATTATTTTCATTCTCTTCATCTTCTTCCTCTTCATCTTCTTCCTCCAACCTAAGGCAAGTACATCTTGCCAAATGTTGGACAAATGTTATTTTATTTGTTCTAAACTCTTTCTTACATGATTCTAAGCATCTTTAGAACTTGGCATTTTTCATTTTGGTGGATAATTATTTGTAGATCTAAGTTTATAGCCTTTTCGATTTTCTTGGGTTTTGATCTACTAAACTTCATTATTTTCAAGTTTTGATTGTTCTATGTTGTAGAGAATTCAATTTTACCCAAAATGGACCTTTAAAAAGTTAGATTTTGACTTATTTTGAGGAAGTTATGGCCAAAATAAGATATGAGCATTTTCTAGTTCATCTGTGCTGAATTTGGCAGGGACGATGAATAGTGTCGCATGAATAGTACCGCAGCCGCATGGATGAATAGTACCGCAGCCGCAGGAATGAATAGTGTCGTATGGATAGTGCCGCAGCCGCATGGATGAATAGTACCGCAGCCGCAGGAATGAATAGTATCGCATGGATAGTGCCACAGCCGCATAGATGAATAGTACCGCAGCCGCAGGAATGAATAGTGCCGCATGAATAGTGCTGCAGCCGCATGGATGAATAGTGCTGCAGTCGCAAGAATGAATAGTACTGCATGAATAGTACTACAGTCGCAGGAATGAATAGTGCAGTAGCCGTATGGAATGAATAGTGCCACATGGCTTGCATAGTGCCGTAGATGGCTGCATAGTGTCGCAGAAGGCTGTGTAGTGTAGGATGTGGAAAATTATGACACGCTGTCATTTTCATCCATACGCTTAAAGACAGATGTCAGTTGAAGCCATACGCTCAAACAGAAGTCATACGCTCAAGGCTATACGCTCAGTTAAGAGCCATATGTTCAGTTCAGAGTTGTACGCTCATTCAAAAGCCATACGCTCAGTAAATATTTTATTATTTACTGAAGTGACAGCACATCATATGTTTAAATGAGGAATGAATCTGACACTTCATCTTTCGTGCAAAGACAGCTGTCACGAGAAAAGTAACCGTCGTATAGGTTTTCGAAGAGTCGGTTTTGTCTTTTACGAGGACAACTCAGCAGCCTTCATAAATACAAAAGCCATCATTACTGTCAGTTTTGACAGTCTGTCAGCCGTCAAATCCGCAGTCACGACGCTCGAGAAGATTTTGTCAGTTATGGGAAGATATGGTGTACCAAAGAAGATTGATGATAGCCACGTGGCCACTTCTCCAGTGAGCGTATCGACCTCACATGACTCCTTCTTCACCCAGCCAAGTGAGCGTATGGACCTCACATGATTCCTTGCTAACCAAGCTAGCGTATGATCTCCATACGACTCCTTGCCCATAAAGTGAGCGTATGGATTTCCTATGGCACTACGCTGTCCAAATCAGCATATGACTCCTCTTCAAAAGCTAGCGTATGACTCTACAGCAGTTGTATCCAGGATGATTTTCAACGTACAGTCAACACACGTTCTCACGTGTCCTGTACTCAGTTACCCATTTATTCAGAAGTTATGCAATGTGGCCTTCATGCCATCAATCTCTCCTGAATATGCTCCACTACTCTCAACCGCACGCCAACGTGTCTTCGTCAGAATTTGCCACGCGTCCCTGCAGTTTTGCACACGTCAAGTAACTACCTGAGCGTATGGTTCAGGATAGTTATCCAGAACTCTATAAAAGAGAGTTTCTTCACCTTCATGAGGACAGGTCATTTTTCAGAGAGAACAGAGAGATTGCCCAGTTGCTGTCCAAGTTCTTCGAAGTTCGAGTTTTCTTCATCGCATCGTCCAAGGGATAAAGTAATCGTCTTCTAGATTAGATTCCTACAGTTGTAATTTCTCAGATACAAAATAAATAAAGTGAATTTATTTATGGAAAATAAATTGGCGACTCTGCTGGGGAAAGCTGTCTCCTCCAACGAGATAGCAACAACTCAATGCGATACTTCGTCGATCGGCTCGACGAAGAAGACGATGGTCGTACAATTCGACCAATCTGCTTAAGAAGAAATGCTCAAGGCGAAGGAGGGCCGAACTGCTTCCTCCGCTCTTCCTGCTGCCAAGAAGACGGGACGCTCTGTCTATGTCCCCAAGTCTTCTTCGACAGCCCGAGATGTTCATGTCACTTCTCACGTTGACAAGAACACATCTTCAACTTCAACAAAGCACACTTCTGCTTTCCTGAACACAACAACAATGGTTTCCCCTAGTCACGCTGACAAAATTGGTTCTTTAACCAAGTCAGTATGTCCAAGGAAAACCTTCTCTGGACATGTCAAAGTCCCTTCTCCTTCTGCTCTTACGACAGCAGTCGGCTCTTTAGCCATTGATGACTCTGTGCGTACAGCAGTCAGAGGGCAGCATGCGGTAAAGTCAGCGTACGCTAAGCAAAAGCCAGCGTATGCTACCAAGAAGGCAGCGTACACTGAGCAAAGACCAGCGTATGCCAACAAGAAGGCAGCGTACGCTAAGCAAAAGCCAGCATATGCTAACAAGAAGTCGGCGTATGCTGACAGATACAGTCCTTTGACTGATTCTCAAAATCAGACTGGGGGTTCTCTTTCACAGAACCTACAAATGATTCCCCCACAACTTGCGCATCTTGTGCCAACCAAGGAGAAAGACTCTTTAGTCGATTCCTCTACTTCTGAGGTCTTTACCTCTGGAGTTAATTTGACTAGTACTTTTACTAGCTCAAACAAAGGAAAACGCCTTTTGGCTAATTCCTCTAAAGATGGATTATTACCGACTCCTAGTCGGAATAATACTCATCTCCCTTCTCTCAAAATTTCTCGATCTGAGAAAGGCAAGTTACAAGTATCCAAGACTGATACCAAAGTCATATCTCCCACGGATCTTCGTAACAAGCTTAATCAAAATCACCACAGTTATGCTTCTGGTATTAAAAAGTCTTATCAACTTGAGACAAGTGTACTAGACCCTGATGTTGAATATGCCAGGAACTATGTGGCTCAAATTAATCGGTCTCTATACACTCAAGAACCAAGAAGACAGAAGAACAAAAGACAAGTTTCTACACAGAAACTATCTTCCAGTACTTCCTAATCTATCTCTACAGATCTCCGGGAATATTTACAAAACAAACGGAGAATCGACACTCCATCTGGCTATGACATTGCCCATATTCGCCATGAAAAGCATGGTTGTGACTTCCAACCTCGGGTTGTCATCTAATGTTGTTGTTCACCGAAAAGACGGTCTATTTTCGAACGGATCCAATATGAACCAATATCAGATGAAGATGAACCTCTTTATGCTTTTATCAACATGACCTCCAGAAATATTGGGGGTAGAATCCGGTCTGACGCTATATCAGATTCTGAAGATGGTGTTTATCTTGGCACCCGATCAAGGACCGGAGCCTTGGCCAGAATCTCTTCTTCTTCTCATCCAAGTGGTAATCCGGAGATCACAGAAGACTTCCTTGGAGAGTCCAATTTTCCAGTATTGACTCCTGTAAAAAGCCTTGGGAAAGATACTGATTCATACAGCGATGATTCAGAGCAAACTGTTTCATCGTCTATCCCTCGAATGATTACCACTTACATGGCAGAAGGTGATCATGAACCTTCGACTAGCAATGAGGCTCATGAACAGAGGATTTCTTCTTTAGAACAACAATTGCGAGCTATGGCAGATACATTGAGTGCTATGCACACTCTAATGCAGGCTCAACAACAGACAGCACCACCAGTGGTATTGAATACCCCTGTTGTTCCAAACCCCGAACCCTCTACTATTCCGGGGGTACAATCTAATGTTCCTGTACAAACCACCCCAAGTCACTCTGGAGCTGGGGGTGGTACATATGCTGCAGTCCCTCCTCCCAATTACACTCAACAAGTCACAACTCCACAATCCTCTGGAATTGTTACAGAAGAGTTAAAGAATCTTAAAACTCAGTTTGAGGCATTCAAACAGAAGGATGGTTTACAAAGGTTAGGTATCAAGCAACCTTACCCGATAGAGTGGAAGCAAATATCATATCCTCCTAAATGCAAGCCTCCGACTATCTCCTTCTTTGATGGGACTACTTCTCCAAGTCAGTTCATTAATCACTTTGAAGTAATGACTGATCAATTGCAACCAAGCGATGCCCTCCTTACTCGGGTGTTTGTTGGATGTCTTAAAGGAACGGCTTATGAATGGTACAGAAGTCTCCCTGACGGGTGTATTACTTCATTTGCCGGTTTCAAACAAATATTCCTTGAACGATTCTACGAAGGGCTCAATGATATGACCATGTCGGCCCTCATAAGAATCAAACAGAAGAATAATGAGACCACTGAGGAATTTATTGAGAGATTCAGAAGAGAAGCCCTCAAAATGCCTCTTGGAACTCCCGATGCTGTTACGATCGACACTTGCAAGTCGAACCTCTTACCAATTATCAGCATGTGGACAGGGTCCACTCAGTTCCAAGATTGGCCTTCATTCATCGTCAGTGCCAAAGCTGCCGAAGTCAGTACTGAGACCTTCAAAGGTCTAGGGGTACAAATGGCTCCCAAAGAATCAAATCAGAGTGCTAGCAATAGTACTCGACCCAACAATCGCAAAGGGAAAGAAGCTCTTGAAGTCAATCTCCAAAGCAGTAGTCAAGAAGAAAGACTACCCAAGCTATTTCAGCTCCAACAAATCAACAACAGAGATCTCCTCGGCCGAAGGAAGAATATTCTTTCGACGATGATGATGTTCAGGGTATCTTTGAATGCTTACTCAAAGGTAATAAGATTCAATTGCCAGAAATTAAAAAGCCTGATGAAGCCAATAAGACAGATCATCCAAAATACTGTCCATATCATAGAATGCTGGGTCATACAATCCGGTCTTGCTATGTATTAAAAGGGAAGATTCAAGAGATGATTAAATCAGGAGCTGTGACATTAACACCCAAAGACAAAACAGTCACAGCAAATGTAATTTCAATGCAGTTCGGTGACTTCCCTCCCTTAATGGTGGAAAGTGGGATTGTTCCTATCCCCAAAGCAACTCTCGAAGTTATAAACATCCCACCAGCACAGAATGACGGACTTGTTCCTGTCACAACTAAGAAGGAAGAGATCATGTGGATTCACCCGGATTTAATGACGGAGTTTGAAACGTCTTCCTCTTCTCCTCGGAAGACTTCCTCATCTAAAAAGAAGCTCGGAAAGACTAAGTCATGCAATGTGACTTCTAGTTTCACACCCGATTTTTATCTAACCTCTACTTTCATCTCAGCAGGAAATTCACTCCCTACGGAAATAAAATCTGTATCTCAATTTGAAGATAGGTACAAGCCTGCTTTTCATCTATACAGTTCACAATTTCGTGAATTGATGGTAAAGATGGGTTATGATCTAGCCACTGCTCCTGGTTTGAATTCAGGCAAGGGACTCCGAGCACCTTTGGCCATCACCATGAGACATAATCAATCTCGTGTTGGCCTTGGTTTCTGGAATGAAGCTCTCATCAAACATAAAAGAACTAAGAGCAAAATAAAGAATTGCAGCATGGTTTCCAAAGACCTTGAACCAGAATCTGAAGTTGAAGTTCATGCTGGAACTCGGTCAGGAAAAGTATATCTGAAAGATTATGCTGAAGTTCCTGAAGAAATTTCTGACGTTCCTCCGGTTACAGCTTCAACACCAGTCTCTACTGAAGAGCCTTTAAATGTTCCTGTTGAGACAGTTCCTTCTAAACCAACAGCAGCTGACAAAGGCAAACAACAAGTCCGCTTCGACAAACCATTGAAGAAGTCATCTCCTACAGGACTTGAAAAGCCTTATAATTTTGATATATTGGCTCAACTAGCTAATACCCCAGCTAAATTATCAATCTTCGAGCTCTTACGCCTCTCTAAAGAGACTCGAGAAACTTTAAGTGAAGCACTGCTGCAAGCAGAAACCTGCTTAACTCTTCTCAAGAAGTTGGAAACAGAACCTGTTTCTCATTGCCATAATGTATTGGAATTTATTCCAAACATTACCTTTACGCAGGACGATATGCTGCTAGAGGATAATCGACATAACCGTCCTTTATATCATACAGGATATATTGATTCTATGAAGGTTGATCGTTTACTGATTGATCCAGGATCCGCTCTCAGTATTATGCCAAAGGCTATGTTAGATGCATTGAAGATACCTGTGCATAGTCTTTCCAGCACTATCACTACCATCTTGGGATTCAATCAAGGAAAAAGTGAGCCTTTAGGCAAGATTCGCCTTAAATTTCAAATAGGCAATCTTCGTACTAAGGTTACTTTTTACATCATCGACAATCATGGTTGCTCGTACAATGCTCTATTGGGGAGACCTTTCTTGCATGAACATAATATTGTTCCTTCAACTCTTCATCAGTGCTTCAAATATGTTGATGATAATGGAAAGGTTCAAAAAGAAGTGGCAGATCTTTACCCATTCAAAGGAGTCGAAGCTTACTTCAATGACGCTCGCATGTACAAAGATGAATACTCGAAAGTCTTGCAAGCTATGGATAATGAAGATGAGACATCCAAAGTTGACACCTTTATTATTCCTGTAAAAGGGCGTATTACTCCTCCACAGTTTGTTAAAACATCTGAAGAAGGCTCACTGATAATTCCGGTCAGTGGACGTACTACTTCATCATCCGCCCAAGGCTCACTGATAATTCCTGTCAGTGGACGCACTACTGTACCATCTTCCCAAGCTTCACAAAGTTCACTGATCATTCTTGTCAGTGGACGCATTACTCCCCCTCCATCTTCTCAGGCTAGATCAGATACTCTAGTCATTCCAGTCAGTGGACGTATTACTTATCCACGGTCTTCTTCAAGGGAGCTCACCTCTTCTGAGCCTTTTGTTATCGATCTTAATCGAAACAAAAATTCTAACTGTTCTTCTTCTTCCCCCTTTGTCATTAATCTGACTAAGTCTGATAAGGCTCAGCCTTCTGTTGTAAATACAGCATCTAGTATTAATGAAGCATCTCCTTTGCAGTATATTGATGTTTGTAGTTATGTACAAAGTTATTTACAATTGCTAGATAGCTTAGAGTCACTAACTATAGGGGTTGTTCAAGCTCTTCATACAGACGTATCATTAGACTCTATACAGAAATCATACTTTGTGGTCCCCAGTCGAAAGAAGGGAGAAAATCCAATATTTTTCTATAAAGGACCTCAGAATCCTCCTAATCTGGAGGAGGATGATATAAATGACGATACTGGAAGATTACAGCTACGTCGCTACAGTCAGCAATCCAAAAATATCATCAAGAATATGGGTTATGATTTCAGAACCAGTCTTAATGGAAAAGGAAGAAGAATGCCTGTTCGAATTCCTCCATTAAAATACGGAAGGACAAAATGTGGTTTAGGTTACATTGCTCCCACCCCTTTTATCAATATAGTTCATGAAGAGTCAAAATTCAATAAAGACGAACAATCTGAAGATGAACGATCTGAGTCTTCTGATTCTCTTTCTTGGGATTCTGATACGAGTGTTGGCGATCTTCATCGCTCTATTCTATCCATCAATATGGTCTCTGTTGATGGCCCACAAGAAAATGGTGAAGATGAGGATGATTTTAAAATATCACCTGAATCAGAACAATGGGCTCAAAGATTAGATAATCAATGGGAATTCAGGTTCGAACAGAGGGAACCTCCTACCGAAGATAAACTGATCCAAATTGATGTTGGTGAAGAAGGTTCCCCTAAACCGATATTCATCAGTGAAAGTCTTTCAGAAACAGATAAGCAAGATATGATCAAGCTTATTCGTGATTACATCGATGTCTTCGCCTGGAGCTACGAGGATATGCCAGGACTAGATCCGAAGATCGTAATGCACAAACTCAATATCATGCCAAATGCTAAACCGGTCAAACAACAACATCGACGATTTCGTCCAGACATTATTGATGCAATTGAAGCTGAAGTCAACAAGCTTATGGCTTCTGGATTTATTTGAGAGGAACAACATCCTGAATGGGTGGCTAACATCGTTCCTGTCCTCAAGAAGACCGGCAAGATCCGAGTCTGTATAGACTTTTGCGATCTCAATGCGGCTTGTCCTAAAGACGAGTTTCCTCTTCCAATTACTGATGTCATGATCGATAATACATGTGGTTTCGAACGAATGTCATTTATGGATGGGTATTCGGGATACAACCAGATCAAAATGTTTCCAGATGATGAAAAACACACTTCCTTCAGAACGCCGATCGGTACATACTGTTATACAGTGATGCCGTTTGGTCTCAAGAATGCAGGAGCAACATATCAGCGAGCAATGAGCACTATATTTTGCGAACATCTCCGAAAAATAGTCGAATGCTATGTTGATGATATTGCAGTCAAAAGTCGACGAAAGGAGGATCATATCCAAGATTTGAAGACTATCTTTGATTTAATGCATCAGCATCAACTTAAAATGAACCCTACTAAGTCCTTCCTCGGCGTCTCTAGTGGTAAATTTCTCGGCTTCGTCATTACCGCTAAAGGTATACACGTGGATCCCGAGAAGATCAAAGCCATTCAAGAGATGCGTCCTCCACGCACCTTAAAAGAGCTACGAGGATTTCAAGGAAGGATTGCTTATATCAGGAGATTCATTTCCAACTTATCAGGACGCTGCAGACCATTCCACAAACTTCTGAAGAAAGGTGTATCTTTTATCTGGAATGAAGAATGTCAAAAAGTATTTGACGACATCAAACAGTACCTCATGAACCCTCCAGTTTTGGTACCTTCCGTCTCGGGAATACTATTTCTCCTATATGTTCGAGCTATGGATCATTCTCTTGGTGCATTACTCGCCCAGAAAAATAAAGATGGTCATGAACAGGCCATTTATTATCTCAGTCGCACAATGACAGGCACTGAACCGCGTTATTCTCCAATCGAGAAAGAATGCCTAGCATTAATGTTTGCTGTTCAGAAAACGCGACATTATATTATCGGTCAGACGATTCACGTCATTTCCAGAGTGAATCCACTCAGGATTATGATAAAGAAACCCGGTATTCTCAACTCTAGACTTGCTAATTGGGGAATCTTGTTAGCCCAATACGACATGCATTATATTCCTCAGAAGTCGGCTAAAGGACAGGCTCTTGCTGATTTTCTAGCAGCTCATGCAGTCCCAGAAGATTCTAAATTATATGATGAGATTCCCGATGAAGTTCTGGATTCAAATATGGTTTCTGAAGAAGTTCCTACCTGGCGTCTATTCTTTGATGGAGCATCTAGAATAGGTCCTAACGGCGATATTGTCGCCGGAGTTGGAATTGTTCTTGTATCCCCAGAGGGATTAACTATTCAGAGGGCTTATTCTCTGGATCAATCATGTTCAAATAATGTTGCAGAATACAATGCGTTGCTCATTGGTCTTCAACTCGTTAAACATCTGGATGTTCAATATTTAGAAGTTTATGGAGACTCTAAGCTTATCATCAATCAGATCAGAGGAACGTATGAAGTTCGTCATCAAGATTTGATACCTTATCATCGAATAGCACTCTCTATGGCCTCCTCCTTTGAAGGTTTCTTTATTGAACATGTTCGACGAGCCTATAATGCAGAAGCTGATGCTTTGGCTAATCTTGCTGCTGTATTAGCCATACCAATCAGACGTCAGCAAGTGATAGTGGTTTATAACCGAGAACTATTCTGCGTTAAAAATAATCTAGCTTTGGCTTTTCCCCATAATCCAGACGAAGATTCTCTCAACTTTGATGCTGAATTAAAGTTTGACAAAGTGTCCTTGTCTTCTTCCGATTCTACTATGGAATATGTCTTTTCTAACAAAATAGACACCGTAACTGAAGACTGGAGACGTCCGTTTCTGGACTTTGTGTTGTATGACATACTTTCTGATAACCCGAGTGAAGCAGCATCTATCCGGCGCCGGTCTCTCAGATTCTATTATAATCATACTACAAAGACACTATATCGTCGAGCCTATGATGGTCTTCTCCTTCGATGCATCGCTGGTGAAGAAGCACAACAGATAATCCGAAAAGCACATAATGGCGTCTGCGGAGCTCACCAGCCAGGTCTAAAACTTCAAGATCGTATCCGACGTATGGGTTATTATTGGCCCACGATGGTAGCTGATACCATTCAATATGCTCGGAAATGTAAAGCCTGTCAAATTCATACAGACTTTATCCATCAACCATCGGAGTTCTTACACCCAACAGCGGCATCATGGCCCTTTGAAGCTTGGGGCATGGACGTCATCGGTCCTATCAATCCACCATCGTCAAAAGGACATCGGTTTATTCTAGCAATAACTGATTACTTTTCTAAATGGGCTGAAGCAATCCCGTTATCTGAAGTCAAGACTTCTAATGTTATCAACTTTGTCAAACATCATATCATCTATCGATTTGGTGTTCCTCGGCATATTATCCATGATAATGGACCACAGTTCGTCAGCCAGAAATTTACTCGATTCTGTGATGATCATCGGATTAATAATCTGGCTTCTACAGCATATAATCCAGCAGCCAATGGACTAGCAGAAGCTTTCAACAAAACAATCATCAAACTCTTGAAAAAGTTTGTTTCTTCCAATAAACGTAACTGGAGTGAGAAGCTTGGTGAATGTTTATGGGCTTATCGCACCACAGTTCACAATGCGACTGGATGTACACCTTTCTCTTTGGTATATGGGTGTGAAGCTGTTCTTCTCCTCGAGATACAAATTCCTTCTTTGAGAGTTGCAATCTCCAATGAATTTACAACAGAGAATAATGATCGAGTTCGACTTCAAGAGCTGGAAGCTCTAGATGAAAAGCGATTGTATGCGCAACAAAATATCGAGCTATATCAAGCCCGAATCTCAAAAGCTTTTAATCGAAAAGTCAAAGTCAGAACATATCAGAAGGGAGAATTGGTCCTTACTGTCAGACGTCCGATGACTATGACACATATGAGCAAAGGCAAATTTGACGCGAAATGGGAAGGCCCATTCGTAGTAAACAAAGTCTTCTCTAATGGAGCATATCAGCTTGCCTCTATGGACGGGAAAGTCACGATGATGCCTATCAATGGCAAATTCTTAAAGAAATATTATGTATAAATAATATTTTCATTACTCCCCAGCAAGTGTAAAATCAAAAATTTATTCTTCTCTACAAAAGCTATTTCGATGTCGTTATCCCCAGCGGAAACTGATATTCTACCATGTATCATTTTCCCAGAGAATTTGATATTTTGTCTTATTAGATTCCCAGTGGATTTAATAAAGATCTTGTATAGAAAATCATGTCCATATCACCTCTGAATTTTCTATCTCAGTATGTACCACATTCTATAAAAATGATATCTCGTCCTTTTGATTTCTGAGTCTAAAGATCAGTAAATAAAGGCAAAATAATATAAAGCAGGAAGGATACATCATAAACAAAGTTTCCTTAAACAGAGTTTATTTGAGACATATTCTTCAAGAAATACATCATCATGGAAGATCACTGGTATCCCTTTCGTACTTGGGACGAGGACCACATACATAATTAGCAAAAGAATTAAATACATCCTTTCCTGACCACACCAAGAACTGACAGGCAGCCAGCCTCATTGCTTCTTCTTCTTCAGTTTCTCCTTGTTCGACCAGGAAATCCAAGATATCTTTCTGCAGCTTGGGAGCAGACGAGCTTTTGCCCGTCTCCTTCTTTTATGGAGTCGAGTGCTCTTTAGCATTTTCATCAACTTTGGAGACGATTTCGGCTTTCTTCGTGTTCTCTTCGGAAGACATTTTGAATAAAAGAGAATAATGTGTGATCCTTCTACTCAAAGAGATGCTCTATTTATAGGCATATATTTGCCAGAATTAAAGGAACGTGTCTTTTCCCGATATTCATTCATTAATACTTGACGGTTCATCCGTGCATTTATTATATTCATCCGATGGTTCGTCTGTTCATAATCTTCTATCGATTGGAATTCATTATCTTTCACATTTTCATAACCTTTGACCTCTGTATAAATACAAATCTGACTTTCTTTTTTGAGTCTTTACATCCTATCACGTCCATATTACCTCTGATGGTATTGTACACTCTAAAAACAGAAATCAAGATTTCTATTTATCATGTTCTTTTTACATCCAGAGAGATACAAAATCACTTCAGATAAAGAAGATTTATCATTTCCATTATCATATTTTCATAAAAAGTCTATTACATTTCTTACACTTTCCTACAAATCATAATGGAAATCTATTACAAATCTTGGATTTTCATTCTATGTACAACTGAGATCTATTTCTTCTTGGATCTTCTCCGGCAATCTCGTTGTTTGTGGCAATTTCTGACTGTCTGGGCCTCAGTCACGACCAGATCAACAGGAATCAAACTCTGGCCTTATCTCTCAGACGAGAGGAGAACCACAGAGTATGGCAACACGATGGCGTGTTGCTGCCAATACAGCGCATGGAGGAACGGCGGTACCTCAAGCAGATAGGAATGTATCCAAACCTTGGGATACAATTCCTAGTTCTGCTATAAAAGGAACTCTACTACCCAATCTCTCGGGTAAGAGTTGACTCCACCGTCCAACTCTCCATGTATGAAGGCTCTTCCTTCCAACAGAGGAAGGCCATTATATCTCATGGAGAGTTCTGAGTTGTTTGATTTACGCGTCAAAAGCGTATGAGCTCTCTGATGTAGATGTCAGAAGGACATTCTCAATAGCATCCACATCGCCAATGCCAGTTCTGAAGCTGAAGAAAAGACTTAGCCAAGTTTCTGCGGAAAACAGCAAGAGGAAAAGAATTAAATCAACAGAAATGCCATATACGCTCAGAAACAGAAAGCCTATTTTTACCTTCAAGATTGACATTGAGAATTGGCAAACTGATGTCTGACATATTGCTCAGAATTCGAATGTTCAGGAGCATTTGCTTTCTGATTTGAGATTGAAATCTCACGTTGGTTCTCAGAGAAAAGAAAGAGACAAGGAAGATGGAAATGAGTTCTGTGAAACTATTCTATCTATTTAAAGTATGGAGCATGAACCTATTCTTGGAAAGGATCCGCATGAATAGCGCTCGTAAACGTGGAATGAATGACACGTGTACTTTGGAAACCAGCACAGCCTTGGAAATATTCAAAGAGTGCTTTCCACAACGTTGGAAGATAGCGTAACTTACGGGCTATTTATTGGTGCACGCTATTCATTAGCGTACGTTATTTAGCGTAATTCACAACGTTAAAGGACAGCGTAATTTATAGTGTAACATACGCTGACATACGCTATTCAGCAGAATTCACAAAACATTGGAAAATAGCGTAATATACGCTATTTCATTGGCATACGCTATCTAGCGTAACTTATAACTTGGAAGACGGCGTATTCTACAGTTATTCATCGGTACACGTTGGTTTTCAACACAGATTTGGACTAAACAGAGGATTCTTGAATATTCATTTTTCATTAAGGCACTGATGGCCTTACAAAAAAAAGGGAGGAAAAGGAAAGAAGTGCAATAAAGTCACGCTCTATTTTCCAGAGCGACTAAGCTTGACGCCTAACTCTTCTACGCTTTGGACCCCCATGCGGTGTAACAGAGCAACGAACATTTTACGCTTCTCTGCGAGGCTCTGCCCATCAGAAGAAGAGGAGCCGTCCAGACCAAAGTAGCCCAAGAAATTCTTGGCTAAATGAGTAGGGTCGTCCTTGAGCTCGATGACGACAGGTTCGGGTTCTTGGCCCCCAAAAGTGGGGTCACCATGGGAACAGAATTCTAACTTACGTGCTTCTTCTTCAGCGGCTTCCTTTGGAGTCATGGTTTCAAAAGATGAAAGTCAAAAATTGAATTCTCTCGGTTTTAGAGCTTGCTGGCTGTTCATATTCTTCCATCAGATTCAATCAATCTCGAAAAATGAAGAGTCATCATGACATTTAATGAACTTAATGCCAGCGTGTCAGGACTCACTCCCACTTTCTGTTCAAAGTAATTTCGAACTTTTGAAACTCATAAAGTTCGAAAACTTTGAAGGGGGTCTTGTAGGATGTGGAAAATTATGACACGCTGTCATTTTCATCCATACGCTTAAAGACAGATGTCAGTTGAAGCCATACGCTCAAACAGAAGTCATACGCTCAAGGCTATATGCTCAGTTAAGAGCCATATGTTCAGTTCAGAGTTGTACGCTCATTCAAAAGCCATACGCTCAGTAAATATTTTATTATTTACTGAAGTGACAGCACAGCATATGTTTAAATGAGGAATGAATCTGACACTTCATCTTTCGTGCAAAGACAGCTGTCACGAGAAAAGTAACCGTCGTATAGGTTTTCGAAGAGTCGGTTTTGTCTTTTACGAGGACAACTCAACAGCCTTCATAAATACAAAAGCCATCATTACTGTCAGTTTTGACAGTCTGTCAGCCGTCAAATCCGCAGTCACGACGCTCGAAAAGATTTTGTCAGTTATGGGAAGATATGGTGTACCAAAGAAGATTGATGATAGCCACGTGGCCACTTCTCCAGTGAGCGTATCGACCTCACATGACTCCTTCTTCACCCAGCCAAGTGAGCGTATGGACCTCACATGATTCCTTGCTAACCAAGCTAGCGTATGATCTCCATACGACTCCTTGTCCATAAAGTGAGCGTATGGATTTCCTATGGCACTATGCTGTCCAAATCAGCGTATGACTCCTCTTCAAAAGCTAGCGTATGACTCTACAGCAGTTGTATCCAGGATGATTTTCAACGTACAGTCAACACACGTTCTCACGTGTCCTGTACTCAGTTACCCATTTATTCAGAAGTTATGCAATGTGGCCTTCATGCCATCAATCTCTCCTGAATGTGCTCCACTACTCTCAACCGCACGCCAACGTGTCTTCGTCAGAATTTGCCATGCGTCCCTGCAGTTTTGCACACGTCAAGTAACTACCTGAGCGTATGGTTCAGGACAGTTATCCAGAACTCTATAAAAGAGAGTTTCTTCACCTTCATGAGGACAGGTCATTTTTCAGAGAGAACAGAGAGATTGCCCAGTTGCTGTCCAAGTTCTTCGAAGTTCGAGTTTTCTTCATCGCATTGTCCAAGGGATAAAGTAATCGTCTTCTAGATTAGATTCCTACAGTTGTAATTTTCTCAGATACAAAATAAATAAAGTGAATTTATTTATGGAAAATATGTAGTGCCGCAGAATGCCGCATAGTGCCTGTTTTGGCTATTTTTTGCTGTTTTATGTCCTATTTGGCTGATTTGTGGACAGAATTTCTCTCAACTCCCAAGATAAAAGTTGTAGATCTTTTCCTTGGCTTCAAGAATATGTTACCAACTATTTTATGCAAGTTTCTTTTATTCTTGATATGGAGCTTATGATTGCATCGCATGTTTTCTATCTTAGCCTAAATTACGACGACCCTATTTAATAGCTTGATATTTCTTTAATAAATGAATTACTTAACATGATTTGGTAATATTGTATAGTTAGAAAATGATTGTACCCCTCTCATACCCTTAACACTAGCACAGGTTCAATTGGTGTTTTAGGCTAAGTAGTTACCTCATTTATTCCTTCTCATATGTTATGATGCACCATTTGTCAAGATCTATTTACAAGATTTCTTACGTCTATGATTGCTTAACATGATAGTGACCCGTGGTGGGGAGCTCATGATATATGTCTTTCTTCTTTGCTTAACATGATAGTATCCCGTTGTGGTGCACTCATAAGGAATGTCTTTCTTCTTTGCTTAACACGATAGTGACCCGTTGCGGTGTACTCAAGTTACATGTCACTTCTTTGCTTAACATGATTGTGGCCCGTCATGGTGCACCCTAACAAGTACTCTTAACATGATAGTGACCCGTTGTGGTACACTCCAGACAAGTAACATGATATGATATGAACCATGAATGCTGTTGCGACGGCTTTATTGGCTTACAAGTAATGAATGATTTGGACACCGTGGGTGTTTCTCTTGAATGTGTTTGTACAAGCTATATGTTCTGTATTGCATCATGTCTAGGACATGAATTCCTGATTTCCCACGGTCAGGGATTCATACTGAATCTGACTAGGTTAATGACTAGATTGATCAAGTAATTGATAAAGAGATTTTTCAGTCACAGGCAATCCCGTTATTTGGGTGCTTTAATTAGACTTGTAGCCTGCCGTCGAGTAGGGCGCATTTCCAGTATATTGTCATGTATTGCACCCCCAAGTCACCATGGGATACATTTGTCTCCTGGGCGATGTATCCACCTAATACAACTCTTAAGCTGCGAAAGGATAACTGGATAGCTGCAGGGCTTGTGACTGTCAGAACATCTCATTGCATCTTGTTAGTAACTAGGCTTGTGATAACCCTAGTTAGTTAAAATATTAAGTCGTACTCATTATTTGGCTGTGATTGATGGATAGAGTCAGTCCAGTCCAGTCTAGTTTTATCTAGACAGTGTTCGTATGTTTATTTTCGTACACTATGGTTTATGCTTTACTTTTAACAATGAATAATCGGAGGCCAAGTTCTGTTCTGGAGAAGGGTTATAACCCCGGTCCTTGTTTGGTTTAAGGGTTGTAACTTGACTTCCGGAATAGTTCCCAAGTCATCCTATCATTGTCATTCTATTTTTGTTCTAACATGCTCACATGTTCAGTTATCCCACATGGTCACATGTTCAGTTCTCTCACAAGCTATACATGGTTCCCTATGTCGGGTCACCATGCTCTTATGACCCGACTATCTCACAAGTTCACATGTTTAATTGCTTTTACATGTTCTCAAGCTTCTGTTTACTTAACATGTCCACAGCTTACATTATGTCACATGATAATTACTTTATGCTCCAAGATGCTTACTTATTGTCTTTCTATGTTCGGGATAAGTGCATTGGTAGTGCACGAGTCTCTATGCTCTTACTCATTTGTATCTCTAATTGTTGATGTTAGTGATTGCTGGTTTTAGTTCATAGTTTGGCCTCCTTTGTGGTACTTGCTATTGGGGGTCTGACCCCACTGGTTTTGTTTGGCCAGATCTGGTAGAGGAGCCCAGAGGATCTTCCGTACCATCTACTCGACGGTGACCATCCGGAGCACCAGAGTACCTGAATGGATTTTTTGTTTCATTCTCCCACTTGATATGTACATTATTCTTTTGTGGCGTTTAGCCTTCGAGCACGTGTTTAGCTCATATTTTGGTCCTTTATATTTAGCCTACGGGCCCAGACATGATGTGCGTATTCTAGACTATAGCTAGAGCTTATCATGTATGACTATCACTCTTGTTAGTTCTCTATTTTGGTATGACTAGCTTCATGATCATCCATGTATAAATGGTTTGGGACGCTTTACTATTGTATGTCTGATGATCATACTTCTTGTACTTTGTATAATTGCCTGTGATTGAGATACCTAGGATTGTTTAACCTAGGATCGACTGTTGGCTTATAGAAGTGACCCCCATGTCTTGACAGCTTATACGTAATTTCAGAGTACTGGTGTACTTTAGGATTGCGTAGCTGGCCTTGTCCGTCCCCACTTGCCAGTATTCTGGTTCTGGGGCGTGACACGCTGTGCTCGTCAAGTGCCCAGACAGCGTCTTTTACTTCCTGTTCGGATGGCGGAGTCTCAAGCCGGGTGTTCTCCTTCGTTGATAAGACAGAGAATTACCTCCAAGAATGAAGGGTCCCTGGTGACGGTTTGTTTGGAGAATAAATTGGAGTAGTAGTCGGCCGCAGCCTCTTAGATGCCATTTTGGTCTTTGATGATGTTGTCGTTGTTGCCCGTAATCTGATGGATGGTGAGCTTCTGTCTGCGCCCATTGACACAAGCATGAAAGAAGCTAGAATTTTTGTCTCCTTCGCTATCCCATTTAAGTCTGACTTTATGCTTCCAGAATTCAGTTTTCACTTTGAGCCAAAATTTGAGGATAGCTTTGGTGAGGTTGAGGGCACTCCTGGCCACGGAAGATCTATCCGTCATAAATCTGATCCCAGCGCGGACAACATCATCCTCTGTCACCCAGATGGCCTAAAAGATGTCCCCATAGGCCTGCTTGCTCCATTCTGCCAGAGCTTTTCTGGTGGCTTTGAGCTTCATAGACACCCTCGTAAGGGGCTCGGCATTGCTCGTGCTGTTCCATGCTTTCGAGACGACCTCCAAGAACTGCGGGTGGGTGCTCCAGAAATTGAGGAAGCAGAAACTCCTTTTGTTCGGACCCAGATTGCTGGCGATACAAACTAACAGTGGAGCATGATCGAACTCGGTGGCATTGAGGTAGGAAAGTTTAGAGGTGGTCCCCATGCCGTGCCAGTGAACATTCGCTAGGGCCCTGTCCAGGCGGGAGTATTGTCGGCGTTCTCTATCCTGCATGTTGCACCAGGTGAAGGCGTTGCCAGTAAATGGTAGGGGGTTGAGGTTGGCGTCGAAGATAAAGTTGTTGAAATCTTGCATGGCTGGGATGGGGGGTGGCCGACCTCCGGTCTTTTCCTCTCCACACGTCACGGCATTGAAGTCCCCTATGCATAGCCAGGGAAGATTGCTGTGGTGGAGGTGGATGTCCATCAGGTTGTTCCACAGGCTTTTGTGCTCATAAATGTCACAGCTACCATGGATGGCGGATAGGATGACCCTCGAGGGTAATAACGGGTGCTCCATCCAGCATGAGAGGGCCTGCTTGGAGTCGTTGATGACACCGATCTTGACGTCCTTCGAGCAGAGGATCCAAATGTTGTATATGCCAGCGATGGCTATGGGAAAGCCAAGCTGCAGCTGAATGGATTTGAGGTTCTTGTGGCAAATTTTGGGTTCAAGGATGATCAATACTTCAATATTGTGTGTTTTCTTGAGGCTGGAAATTCTCATCTTGGTGGGTTTGTTCGCCAGGCCACGGATATTCTACGAGAGGATGTTCAGCATTAATGGAGTTTGTTGGGATGTTGGTTGGCCCGCTTAGTATCAGACCTGGTTCGAGCAGTGGACGATTTATCGGAGTTATTCTATTTGGTTTTCTTTATAGAGGTCGAAGTTTTCTCCGACTTGTTAGTGGATGTACCGATGGTAGGATCGGTGTGGGTGTTCTGGGGGTCGTCTTGCTGATCAATCAGATCTCCTGCTGAGTCGGATGCGAGTTCTTGGAAAAGAATGGGGATAGAGTCATCCAGGTTGCCTATCATATTGCCTTCTAATAGGAGAGGAAATCTGGCTTCGATAGCCTGTAGACCTCTCGAATCTTGATCTGGGCCCAGGATGGCCAAGGCTTCAATGACATCGATATCCTGTTGATGCTGAGGTTCGGGAAGGACCTCCTCCTCGACTTTCTGAATCAGTGGGATATGGGGATCCCCGGACTCCAACGTGTCCTCTTCCAGGGCGCTAAACCTGTTAGAGAGGTTCATAGTTGGTGGGTTGTGGGGGACCGCCGCTGTAGCCGTAGTAGTGGTCTCCAATGAGGTCGCCGGGGGTCCGAGTTCTATTTTGCTGTCGCTAGATTGAAACCTGATATGGAAGTTTAGAGGGGAAAGGATGGAGGATCTGGAGGGAGACTGAATCTGATCTTCTCTAGTGTGGGCTGCTGGTCGGGTAGGTTTCCTCTTGAGTTCAGGGTGGAGGCGATAACAAAACTTGGATAGATGTCCGCACAGGTGACAATGGGAGCAGTAGATGATGTGGTTATCGTATAGAATTTATTGTGTGTGGGACTGGTTGCCCAGTTCGATGACTATATGGTTGGGTGGCTCGTTTGAGAGATCTAGTTCCACGCAAATTTTTGTATAGTGGGCTTTGGTTAGATTGCTAGTCTCTGGAGCTGTGGCCACGTAAGTTCCAAAAGAATTGGCTATGCGCCTAAGGGCAGATGGAACAAAACAGATGAAGAGAAGGTTGGGGAGAGTCACCCAAGCTGCCACCGTGGCAGAATCTTCCTTGGTACTGAAATTCTGGAACCATTTAATAATCTTCATCTGGTGAGTATCCACCTTGCTGGTGCCTTTAGACCACATAGTCCTGTGGTCTGCTTCTGAGGAAAGGTGAAGCAGGATGTGTCTGGGATCAAGAGGTGCCACCCGATAATCTGCTGACAGCCGCCACCTAGTGATGACCTCCCGGACCCTAGAGAGTTTGGGGCATCCAGAGGAGAACTGGAGAACAAAGGAGAAGGGGAAGGAGGTGGCCAAGGATTCAATCTCCAGGCTTGAGAAGGGGACGGTGGGCACGGGGGATGGCTCCGGATAGGCGACTGTACTGAGCTGAACATCTTTGAAAAGGGAGCCCCCTTTGGAAGCTATATCTGGTCGTAGGATGCTAGCAAAGGAAGGAGCTTGGGCTGGGGTAACAGTACGGGAGTGCCGGTCTGCTGGGGGTGGGGGGTTGAGAGGGAGAGAGGACAGGGGATCCTGCTGCCGAGAGGGGAAAGAGACCATGATATGGATTTGAGCCAAGGTAGAGAGGTGGATAAACTAAAAGATCAGGATACCAGAGATAGGGATAAAAAGCAGCAACAACTACAGTCAATTGAGTCTAGTGCGTGCAGAGCGCACTAGCAATCGGCATGCTGGTTTCCAAAAAATTGTTCCAAAATCATGAGTGCTCAGTGCGCATTGGAAAAAAAATTGTTCCAAAATCATGAGTCAGATTTAAAGTGAATTTTCATTGTTTCATATTTGCTTAGAACTTTATAAAAATTTAGTAGACCCTATATAAGGGTTTTCTTAACCTAAGTAGATATGCTTGAGAAAAACTAACTACCAACTGGTAGATAGTACCTAAGTTGGCCAGAGCACTAATTTGAAATGCCTCATATGGATAAATCCATTTCCATGGAATTGCATGTATAAGTTTACATTATCGAGTTAATAACACCAATGGATATAAATTACCTGATAAAAGGTTATCTTCCGAAAACCTTCAACTTTTATATACAGAAATTCCCAACTAGACTTGTAGAGTTCCTTGAAAGAGGAAAAGAAAAGACAGCATTAGAACGAAGTGGTCAAAGTAGACAAGAAATTTATAACTGTTACAGAATCTTTATAAATTCTTTGGAGAAAGCGCACCATCCATCTAGGCATCAGCTTACACTACAGTAGTTTCTAGATGCTTAAATGGAAAATTTTCTTTCAATATATATATATATACTTCTATTGTGCTAGAGATGGTTGATGATTACTGGAGAATTTAGCCATGAATTTAGCCATGGTTGATGGTTGACCTCTTAGAAATTCAGTTGTGACATGATCTACTTGATAACATATTTTTTTACTAGCGGATAATCTTCCAGAAAGCATTAGTGTTGGACACAAAAAATTAAATTTTCCATTTAAGCATCTAGAAACTACTGTAGTGTAAGCTGATGCCTAGATGGATGATGCCCTTACTCCAAAGAAATTATAAAGATTCTGTAACGGTTATAAATTTCTTGTCTACTTTGACCACTTCGTTCTAATGCTGCCTTTTCTTTTCCTCTTTCAAGGAACTCTACAAGTCTAGTTGGGAATTTATGTATATAAAAGCCGAAGGTTTTCGGAAGATAACATTTTATCAGGTAATTTATATCCATCGGTGTTATTAACTCGATAATGTAAATTTATACATGCAATTCCATGGAAATCACTACCAGAATAAGTCATTTTAGCGACGCCTAAAGACGTCGCTAAAACAACAATTTTCGTCGCTAAAAATATTTAGCGACGAATTTACGGACGTTTCGGGCTGGTCGCGGAAATGTAAGTCGATGATCTTCTAAACGTCGCCAAACGTCGCAATTACCGACGTTCGCCGACGTATTTATACGTCGGTATAATACCGACGTCTACCGTCATGTCGTCGGTGGCTTTGCGACATAATATTTCGTGTCGCTACGAGTCGGTAAATTTACCGACGAATTACCGTCGAGTCGTCGGTGATTTAGTGACATGTTCAAAGTCGCTAAACGTCGGTAAATCCTGGGAATTCCTGGGGATGATTACCGACGTGCACCGATGTTTACCGACGTCCTCCGACATATATTAACGTCGCTAAACGTCGGTACCCTGGATAATATCGCTTAACTATCGACGTTTACCGACGCAAAATTACGTCGGAGGACGTCGGTAAACGTCGCTAAATCTGCAAAAAAAATAAAAAATAATAATATACAGAATGTCCATTTCTCCATGCAGTTTTAAAAGCTAACCATTTCTCACTGTAGAATAGGATCCAAACAATCACAGAATGTCCATTTCTCAGTGTACACAGGTTTCAGTCCCTATAACCAAGTCTACAACAATCACACAATGTCCAGTTCTCAGAATGTCCAATTCTCACTGTACACAGATTTCAGTCCCTATAAGCAAGTCTACAACAATATCACTTCACAATACGAAGCTTGGTCAACTACTTTCCGACGATACTAATCCGAAATGGTATATAATAATCCAACACGGCCGATACCTATCGGATATGACCGATACCAAATCGATAAGGCCAATATGAATCCTAGATATACGGCCGATACATATCGGATAGGACGATACCAATTCGCTAAGACCAATACCAACCGATACGGCCCATACCAAAACGATAGATCGATACTAATCCGATACGGTCAATACTTATAAGTACCTACGGTCCAGGAGGTTGATCCGCTAGTACATCCATGTACGATCAACGAAGTAACGATCCATTTCAATTTGGATGTAAAAATCTGTATCGTAAGACAAACTAAACATAATCAGTTCTATTTCACATGCTTAATTGCCAAGTATGGGAACGAATGGCTCAGAACACAATCCAAAATTCATTCTAGCATACATTAGTGTGAATCATCTATGTTCTGTACATATGGTGTAGTATATGTTCTTATCGTATCTAGTATCTGAAGGATATAACAGAATCAAGATAAACTCACATAATGTAATACTAAGACATCATCTACTACTATATAAGATATAGTGATAGGTTGTCGTATCATCATTGCCGAGGGATGAGGGTCGGAGGACAGTCAACTTTATCTACGGATACATAGTTTCTGCCTCGCCAGTCGAATGGCTTAATTGCCAAATATGGGAACGAATGGCTCAGAACACAACCCAAAATTCATTATAGCATACATTAGTGTGAATCATCTATGTTCTGTACATATGGTGTAGTATATGTTCTTATCGTATCTAGTATCTGAAGAATGTAACAGAATCAAGATGAACTCACATAATGTAATACTAAGACATCATCTACTACTATATAAGATATAGTGATAGGTTGTCGTATCATCATTGCCGAGGGATGAGGGTCGGAAGATGTCGGTAAACGTCGCTAAATCTGCAAAAGAAAATAAAAAAATAAAATACAGAATATCCATTTCTTCCTGTAGTTTAAAAAGATAACCATTTCTCACTGTAGAATAGGATCCAAACAATCACAGAATGTCCATTTCTCGCTGTACACAGGTTTCAGTCCCTATAACCAAGTCTACAACAATCACACAAAATATGGGAACGAATGGCTCAGAACACAACCCAAAATTTATTCTAGCATACATTAGTATGAATCATCTATGTTCTGTACATATGGTGTAGTATATGTTCTTATCGTATCTAGTATCTGAAGAATGTAACAGAATCAAGATGAACTCACATAATGTAATACTAAGACATCATCTACTACTATATAAGATATAGTGATAAGTTGTCGTATCATCATTGCCGAGGGATGAGGGTCGAAGGACAGTCAACTTTATCTACGGCTACATAGTTTCTGCCTCGCCAGTCGAATGGCTGCAGGGACTATGTCCTGATCACCATGTCGTACCATAAATTAATGCAAATGGAGCTGGAGCCAAAATACAGAAACCAAAATATGATATCCACCTCAAGTGTAGAGTCGGGGGAGAAGAACTTTTCTACCCTCTCCCTCTCTCACGCTATCAACGTCACAACTTTTCCACCTCAAGTTCTGATCAAGCATTTTCCTTCTCCTCTCCTCCACCATGGCTCTGAACCCATCTGCTCCTTCCTACTTTCCTTCTTCTTATTTGACTCTCTCAGCCATATATGATATCCAGCTCAAGTGTAGAGTTGGGGGAGAAGAAGTGGATAGGAAGAGGAGGGGGAAGCAGCACAGCCGGCGGCATGACCCGGAGGAAGTACAGAGGTTTTCTTCAACATACGTAGGAGAACTATAAGGATATATCTTTTCATAACATATCGCCTTGTCAAAGACCCTTAATGTGACAACCATGTTACCGCGGTGTCGGAAGACTAACATGTCATAATTTTCTAAGCCGTGTGTTTTGACATAATCCTCTAACCGAATTTTAGTTTTATGTAATAATACAATATTACTACATAGGAGGAAAGAGTTGGGAGGATTATGTCAAAACACACGGCTTAGAAAATTATGACATGTTAGTCTTTCGACACCGCGGTAACATGGTTGTCACATTAAGGGTCTTTGACAAGATGACATATTGTGAAAAGATATATCCTTATAGTTCTCCTACGGATTTGAAGAAAACATCTGTACTTCCTCCGGGTCATACCGCCGGCTGTGCTGCTTTCCCCTCCTCTTCCTGCCCACTTCTTCTTCTCCGACTCTACACTTGAGATGGATATCATATGTGCCTGAGAGAGTCAAATAAGAAGAAGGGAAGTAGGGAGGAGTAGATGGGTCCAGAGCCATGGTGGAGGAGAGGAGAAGGAAGATGCTTGATCAGTATTGTCTTCCGGATCGTCCTCATCAAGGCATAATGGGCTGCTCAGCGTGCCCAGCTTATTCAACTTCTCGCTGGCTGCAGATTCGAAATGGAAACGGGTCCTCTTTGCCGGCCTGAAGCTCTGACTCGCACTCGTCGCCGCGCTACCAGTTTTCTCTCCTCCTCTGACGCGGGTCATAAGAAAAGAAATTTCGTACCTCTTCTTCACATAAACATTATTGCCGCCTTATACTCGAACCTCCTCGTCTGTGACGCTATCCAACTTCTCGGAGTCATCGGAGAAGGAGTAGAATGAGTCGGCGGTGATAGCAGATGATTGCAAGACAGGGAGCAAAAAGACAGGCGAAGAAGAGGACGATACGAGTCGAATGGGAGATTCGAGTGACAATGTAGGCACCGAGAAGTTGGATAGCGTCACAGACGATGAGGCTCGAGTACAAGGCGGCAATGATGTTTATGTGAAGAAGAGGGACGAAATTTCTTTTCTTATGACCCGTGTCAGAGGAGGAGAGAAAACCGGTAGCGCGGCGACGAGTGCGAGTCAGAGCTCCGGGACGGCAAAGAGGACCCGTTCCCATTTTGACTCTGCAGCCAGCGAGAAGTTGAAGAAGCTGGGCACGCTGAGCAGCCCGTTATGCCTTGATGAGGACGATCCGGAAGACAATGCTGATTCAGTTTTGCCTTTCTTGGATGGTATTGATTCTGTAGATCCGTGTATAAAAGAGGAAGAGATTGGGAGTAGAGTGGACCCGGAGGGAAATAAGAGATTGGAAGCTGGGTCAATATCCAAGAAGCGAAAGAGAGTCGAGGATTCTGATAGGTTGTCGTATCATCATTGCCGAGGGATGAGGGTCGGAGGACAGTCAACTTTATCTACGGCTACATAGTTTCTGCCTCGCCAGTCGAATGGCTGCAGGGACTATGTCCTGATCACCATGTCGTACCGTAGATTAATACAAATGGAGCTGGAGCTGGATACAAAATACAGAAACCAAAATACAAAATATAGAATCCAAAATACAAAATACAAAATACAGAAACCAAAATAAAAAATACAGAAACCAAAATACAAAATACAGAAACCAAAATATAAAATATAGAATCCAAAATACAAAACACTATGAGAACGGATGGCTCAGAACACAACCCAACCGGAGAGGATACTCTAAGAGATCCATCTGAGTAGGACGTATACTCTGAGAGATCACCTTTACAAGAATGTTATCAGTAGTAGGATTGAGTGTTGGAGGAGATATTATCAGAGTATACGTCCTACTCAGATGGGTCTCTCACCGTTACTATTTTTTCTGACAGCATGGTGGATGTGCTCCGTCCACAGATTCTTGCTCCGAGCCAAAACTTTGTCCCGGAGCTCAAGTGGACATCCTTGGTGTAGAGCTCGAGTGAGAGGTTCCTGACAGCATGGTGGTCTCCTTTGTCAAAGTATCCGTGCTCGTCCCACAACCAATATGGGATGAGCACGGATACTTTGACAAAGGAGACCACCATGCTGTCAGGAACCTCTCACTCGAGCTCTACACCAAAGATGTCCACTTAAGCTTCGAGGCAAAATTTTGGCTCGGAGCAAGAATCTGTTGAGGGAGCACATCCACCATGTCGTCAGAAAAAAATATTAACGGTGAGAGACCCATCTGAGTAGGACGTATACTCTGATAATATCTCCTCCAACACTCAATCCCACTACTGATATAATTCTTGTAAAGGTGATCTCTCAGAGTATACGTCCCTCTCAGATGGATCTCTCAGAGTATCCTCTCCGGTTGCTTGTCATATCATCATTGCCGAGGGATGAGGGTCGGAGGACAGTCGACTTTATCTACGGATACATAGTTTCTGCCTCGCCAGTCGAATGGCTGCAGGGACTATGTCCTGATCACCATGTCGTAGTCCAATACAATCCAGAGATTGACACAGTACTAATTCATATATGTAGTCCAATACAAATAGTCTAATACAAAAACAACCCAATACAAATAGTCCAAAACAAATAAGTACTAATAGCTAATGAGAACCACGCTGCTCACGCAAACGCTCAGTGATACGATCACGCAACCACCTCGAAAAAGCAAGATCTTTGGCGTGAGGAGAGATGTCATCCCTTGCAAGTGTTGTACTAATAGAACTCCCGGTCTCACTAGCTACCGGTACTGGATGAATAGAACTCCCGGTCTCACTAGCAACCGGTGCCACTTCCTCTTTAACTGTAGGAGGAGCCACCTCAGCATTCACTATTTCCCTCAAACGACGTGCCGCTCCTCGGGTCATGGGTGCCATCTGGTAAGATCGATAGTC
Source organism: Iris pallida (assembly GCA_029216955.1). Classification (NCBI taxonomy): domain Eukaryota; kingdom Viridiplantae; phylum Streptophyta; class Magnoliopsida; order Asparagales; family Iridaceae; genus Iris; species Iris pallida. The sequence goes on from JANAVB010013397.1 coordinate 12,119,049, forward strand.
ACAAATAATATAATTGTAACATAAACAAGCTAAAGGAACCATCTTGTAATTTGAGTACATTTTCGAAAGCAGAGGGATGAGGGTCGGATGACAGTCAACTTTATCTACGACAACATAGTTTCTGCCTCGCCAGTCGAATGGCTGCAGGGACTATGTCCTGATCACCATGTCGTACCGTAGATTAATGCAAATGGAGCTGGAGCTGGAGCCAAAATATAGTTGGCACTAACCTCAATAGAACAAACACTCTCACAGCTCAAACTACTAATACATGCTCACGCCTTACTCTTGTGACACTCCCTTTCAAACACAAACACACACCTATATGTTCCCTTACACATGTTGCCATGTTACCTTTAAAAATAGGAAACCCTTATTGTCTATAATAAGACCCAATTCACCAAAGAGAACCATACTGTAGAACTCACACTTTAAGACAATAGATGAAGGAAGACTTGTATGGAGGATCGATAGGGTTGAGCGATGTCATTTTATTCTACAAAGAGAACCATACTGTAGAACTCATACTGTAGAACTCACACTTTAACACAATTCTACAAAGAGTTGTCATAGGGTGTTGAGCGATGTCATTTTATTCTTTTCTTCTTCTTCTTCTTGGGATTTTTGAGTATTGGATCTTGAGAGACATATATAGCTAGAACTTACGAAGAATGGAGTACCATACTTCAACAAATAGATGTTGACTAATTGGTTCATATACTTGTTGTCTAAAATAAGTGTAGGAATGTTGCAAGGTGAAACAATGTATCAAACACTATATCGAAACCTAAACCCAATATGCAAATCCAAATTAATACGAAAATACACAAGTGTATGTAGGGGATTAAGTGTACAGAGGTGAAATACATATATATGCATGCTTGGGGGTGTCCACGTATCCAACAAATGGACACAAAGTATCCAAAATCTCACGAACACACTGTATCAGTGAACACATGGTCGTAATGTGTCTCCGTGTCCATTTTGGATACGAAAAACACCTCAATTAGGGTTAGGGTTTACCTTCAGTCTCCTCGCGGTGGTGGAGGAGGAGGAGGAGGACAAGTTCGGCGGTGGAGGAGGAGGGGATTAAGCGTACAGAGGTGAAATACATATATATATACAAGCTTGGGGGTGTCCACGTGTCCAACAAATGGACACAAAGTGTCTAAAACCTCACGAACACACTGTATCAGTGAACACATGGTCGTAATGTGTCTCCGTGTCCATTTTGGACACAAAAAACACCTCAATTATGGTTAGGGTTTACCTTCAGTCTCCTCGCGGTGGTGGAGGAGGAGGAGGAGGAGGATCTCGCGGTGGAGGAGGAGAAGGGGCTCGCGGTGGAGGAGGAGGAGGAGAAGGGGCTCGCCGGAGGGAGGAGAAGGGGCTCGCGGTGGAGGAGGAGGATGAGCGACGCCGGAGGGAAGGGGGTCGGGCTGTCGTCGAGGTCGGGGAAGAGGGGCAGGAACAAAAAAATTTGGGGAGAGGGAGAAATGAAAAGTCGAACCGAGGAAACCCTTTTTATCAGAAATTAGCGACGTCCGCAAATACGTCGCAAAGCGTCGGTATTCGTTTAATATTCGGCGACGTAAAAATCTTTGCGACGCTAAACGTCGCTGAACTAATAAAACTAGCGACGTTTTCCGACAAATCAACGACGTTGGTTTTTATTACACTAAAGGTAGTCGCAATATGTCGCTGTTTGTCACTATCAGCGACGTATTGTGACGCATACTTTTGGAGTCGCTAAATCTAAAAATATTAGCAACGTTGATATGACTTATTTTGGTAGTGAATGGATTTATCCATATGAGGCATTTCAAATTAGTGCTCTGGCCAACTTAGGCACTATCTACTAGTTGGTAGTTAGTTTTTCTCAAGCATATCTACTTAGGGTTAAGAAAACCCTTATATAGGGTCTACTAAATTTTCATAAAGTTTTGAGCAAATATGAAACAATGAAAATTCACTTTAAATCTGACTCATGATTTTAGAACAATTTTTTTTCCAATGCGCACTGAGCACTTATGATTTTGGAACAATTTTTTAAAAACCAGCATGCCGGTTGTTAGTGCGCTATGCACGCACTAGACTTGGTTGACTGTAGTTGTTGCTGCTTTTTATCCCTATCTCTGGTATCCTGATCTTTTAGTTCATCTACCTCTCTACCTTGGCTCAAATCCATATCATGGTCTCTTTCCCATTCTCGGTCGTAGCCCCTTGAATATTCTTGATCATGGTCGCTCCTATCTCGGCCTCGATCAAAGCCATGGTCTCTTGATCGATCAATGTCTCGTCTGAAATTTTCACGGTAAAAATTTGGCCTTCCACCTCTTGTTCAGACTTTATTCACTCTTACAACTCTTCCTCCAATAGCCTAAGTGAAAACTTATTAAGGTCACAGGCTTAAACAAGCAACACCAAAGCAACCTTCTACCTTGCCTCTAGGTAGATCAACCAATAATAACTACCAAATTCATAGTTATAGCATGGCCTAAACTTAAAAGTTAGGGAGGCATACCCTTCCATTCATGTCGCTGATAGCATTAACTGCTGACCTAGGATTAGTAAATGTTACAAATCCATAGCATTCCCCCCAACACCTCGATCATTTACTATCTGTAGCTGGAAGGAATATGTTAGAAGAAACAGAAAGGAACTTAAGTAGTAGGTGGTGTAAATGAGCTACCCTGTACTAAATGTGTAAGAAGATCCATTTGGACACAATATTGCAAGTAACCTTTATACAAGAAGGATTCAGATTCCATAATTTGCAACACATTGTATAGTCAAGGCATTTTAAAATTTTGTTAAAACTTAGCTTCTGTTAGGACTTAGCTCTATGGCTTCTAAAGCATTTTCTCCAGAAAACTTTATGGTCATTCTCCATAATAGGATTGAAGTTGCACCTTGGTCACCCGAATTTAATTTGTATTGCCATTAAACTAGGTTTTCCTATACACAGAGCAGCCTTTAGGCATTATGGAAACCCTTTATTTCATTATGTTGCTTGTACCAGAAAAATAGCACCAACAAGTAGGTAAGTGATATCGAGTTGACAAACTAGCTGTAGGGGTGAGCATTAATCGGGTTTGAACCGAAAACCGACCCGAACCGACCCGAATAAGGGATTCGGTTCGGATTGAAAACATTTGGGTCGATTTCGGTTCTTAGAAACCCATTATTCGGTTTTCGGGTTCGGGTTCGGGTTCGTTTACGGGTTACGGTTTCGGTCTAAAACCGAAACCGATTAAGGAAAGTTAAGTTACCATATTACCCTTATTTTTAAGCAGTGTATACAAATATTTTGCAAACCCTAAATCTATTATTTCACTCAACCGTTCTTTCTCCTCACTTTCCTTATAGCCGCCGCCTCTGGAACTTCGAAGACCGGAAGAGGCTTTTAGAAGAGAGAAGGAGAATGGAAGATCACAAGTTGAAAAAAAACTCTCCTTCTCTATATCTTTTTTACTCCCAACAAACTCTTCCTCTTCCTCTCTTTACTCCCGAAAAATCAAAAACTGATGAAGCTATTCCTCGACCTCGTGTTGGTGTCAGCGTCGGCGGTGGTGCGGAACGGAGGGTCAAGGCGCTTGTAAGGAAGATGACGGCGATCGAGTACCTGGACTTGGCTGAAGAGGTCAATTTTTTTGCTCTTTTTAGAAAATTTGTTGTTATTTGTTTGTTAATTTTTTGGGAGGGGTTTTGTAAATAGCAATCAAATTCCAGATTTTTTTTGTCAATTTTGATTTTCTTTAGAAGTATTGCTACCAGTGAATTTTCTAAAAAAATTAAGATTTTGTTTGGTTTTGTAATATTTGGTTCATGGAGGAATTTTGTGTAAAAATTTCTCTTATTTTGCAGTATTTGCCGTCGATTTTTTGCTAAACCGAATAAACCGAATAACCGAAGAAGTTATTTCGGTTTCGGTTGGAATAAATTTGAATTCGGTTTTCTCGGTTTTTCAAAATTCGGTTTGGTTGAAACTGAACTAACCGAATACTCACCCCTAACTAGCTGTGTAATAATGTTGTAGAATCTGTAGGCTTGGGGCTTCTGAAATACTAATTGACAAAAATGGTCTCATATAATGATGAAAATCATTTGGTAATTCTTAATCACATAGATAATACTAAACTTCAATCTCAACAATCCTAACTTCGATCCCAACATTTTCAAACATAAATGAATTCCATCAGTGGAAAGGGGAACAAGTGGATATATAGTACTCAGAGACAAAATTGACAATAGTAGTGTAGGACTAATCTGTTCTTTAACTGGTGCATCTATATTTCTTTACTGAAATGGGGATTGTATGGATCTCCACATTTCATATATACGACAATGAGACATCGATCCCCCCTGATCCTATACTTTTCTCAGGCCTTCTGTGCTACTTGCCAGTACTAGTTGGAAGAGAGAGGAAGGCAAAAACAATGGCACTCGCCATTAGAAAACTTCTGTTAGATTTGTTATTTGATTGTATTAAAAATCTAGGCTAGAAACAAACAAATTTAAACTATTTTTTGTAGCAACAATGTAGGAAGAAAAAAATTCTTTTGTAGCAACCTGGGCCAGGACTGCCCCCTCTGGTAGCCTCTTGTATTTCATCTATGTTTACACTTGGGTTGTTCATGCAACCAGGAAGAAATTTTTTCTTTTGTAGCAACAATGCAGGAGTATTGTTTGCATTTCGGCCTCTTTGGTAAGTGATGCGACTCGGGCTTCAATTCCACTTAGGCTTCACGTTTGTAAGTAATGTATACTTCTACAAGATGATTCGTGAGTATAGTTTCTAGTATTTAATTATAAGGGTGCAATTGTGTTGTGGATTGCAGGAGTGTTTTACTGCGGTGTGCCAGCTTTCAACCAAGTTGTGCTACGACATGCCGGCATTAGTTCAGGAGCTAAGCTGGTTGTGCTACGATTAGCTTGGTTAAATACATATTTGACCAAAGTGATTTTTTGAACATCAAAACCAATTACCTTTACATGTATCTGTTTGATTTGTGATCCAACAGTGTAAAATTTTACTTTTATGTCCAAACTTTTAGTGATCAGTCTTTTGTTGTATTTTGAACTTAAAGATCATCCTGGACGTGTAAGATGTGCGGGCAAAGGAGTGACTCCAACAATCTACTGGCACATGCCACGAAGAGGAGCATCTAAGGAGAGTGTTGCTAAGCTGAAGAAACAATTAGAAAATGAAAGACTCAAGAACCAAAAGGAGAAAGAGAAGAAGGATCAACAAATGAAGGATGTGATGGAAAAAAATGGCTGAACAAAAGAAAATGGTGGCTGAACAAAAGAAAATGGTGGACAAATTAGTGTCTCAGCTTAATTCTCAAGGATTATTGAAAAAGAAAGCTTCCAGATCCAAAAAGCCACAGGTAAGAAAGTATTAATGTTATGTGATTTTAAATACTATTACAGCACATAATATTTCTTCAAAATGTCAACTGCATGTACTCTTCAGAAATCCATAAAGAATTATCACTCAACACCTGTAACACATGGATCTCCTACATCTAGCCAACATTCTAATGGAGCTGGACCGGTGTCTCCCATTACCATACAGGAATCCCCTGCTCAAGACATGTCTGATATGCGTGTTAGATGTCAGTCTACAACCGAAGGCCAGGAAACGACATCTAAAAGCAAAACTTCACTCCCATGGGTATGTTCTTTTTGAAAGTATTTGATTCTTATGGCAACATTTAAACTGTGATAAACATAAATTATATACTGATGTTGACAATATTATGGTGGCTAATTAATAGGATCTGATGAATGGTTATTTCAAATATTCTTATATGAACAAATTTTTCGTGGTATGATTTTTTCTATGTTCAGACTTATATGTATTAGCCGGTTTAACCTATTGTTATGGAATATATGTTTGCAGACTGAAAAATGCAAACTGGTACATAACCGACAGATAAACATTGTTGCATTTGGACGTGTTATTATGGACTCGTCTCCAAATTAGAAAATACATGGAGTTGATCTTGAAAAAGATTGCGTCAGAATTTGGATTGATGAACCAATACATCCAAATGCAGGTTTACCCTTCTTAACGCAAGAATTTAAAACAGTAGGGGATGCTAAAAACAGTTTGGTAGCTTGGCCAAAAGAATAGGTGATCAATCTCTCTACTGTAAGTTGCTCTATTCCACAACTTCGACTATATTTTGCTAAAACCCTTGTCTATGTATATGTACATCATAAAATACCTTCTTACTGTATACAGAGGAAGCCATTCGAAAGTTTTGATTACCAGGACGACAACCATAAGACACTTGAAAGCTCTGATCAACAACATGATGACAATGATGACAACCAAAAGATACTTGAAAGCTCCGATCAACAACATGACGATAGCCAGAAGACATTTGAAAAGACTAAGAAGATTAAGAAGAAGAAGAAGAAAGCTTCAGATATGAACGACGGGGTATTGAAGCCTCTGAGAACCAGCAAGAGAATCAAGACTGTAGCCTAGTTAAAATAAGAGATAGTCGTGCTTCCGTAGGTATTGAATGTTTATTTTTTTGAATCCAGTTGATTTATTGTTTTTAAACGTTTTTCATTTATTTGATCAAGACATATGTAACTTCTTATCATATGATTAATAAAAAATTGGATCAATTTTGCATCAGTGGTTATTAATGAGTTTATGTTACACATATTAGAAGTTGGTGGCCAATAGGTCCTTAAGGATTCGATAAAATAGGTGGCCAATACTGCATTCTTGTGGATGAATATGAAATACAGCCACCATTTAGATGTGAAACCATGGCCGATGGACAACTTCGGCCACCCTTTAGATGTGAAACCGTGGCCGATGGATAACTACGGCCACCTTTTACAATTTTTGAGTGTCGAAAAGGAAAACAACGGCCACCTTTTACAATTTTTGAGTGTCCATAAGGAAAACAACGGCCACCTTTTACAATTTTTGAGTGTCCAAAAGGAAAACAATAGCGATGGTACTCCATATTGTGTCCAAAAGGTAAACAATCAGTCATGTAAATATTTTGTTTTGCGTGTCTAATTGTTAACGAAGGACACGGTTCAGATAAATATGTGTGGTTTTAAGGTGTCACGACCCGCACCCTAGAGTAAGGGCACGAGACGTGGGTACGTCAAGCCTACGCCGCAGTGTCGGCAGTAGAATGCTGTCCTAGGTCAACATCTAACAATATAAAGGTACCTGTACAGTATATATCCTCCGAATGGAGGTGACATAGCAAATACAGTCTCAATCACAACTAAGGTAGAACATGATAAAGATAGATAGATAAATATCCAGAAATGAAAACACATAGATACAATCCAGAATTCTAAGTGTCTAAATAAGTACATATCCCAAAATATCTCAGAATCCAAATACAGTAATCCATGAAAAGTAAAGACATCCTAGTCTAAGGGAGTGTCATATACTGCTAGTGGATCCTGCTGCTGGTCTAAGTCTAAGCACTCATCTAGTTTAGCACCGTAGTAGGTAGGGCAGAACGCCTCAGCCTCGTCCTCTGTAATATTTCAATAAGTCCAGTCAGGACAGGAGCGAGCACATTACATCTCAATAAATCATAGCAGTTCAGGATATAAAATCATGATAGAGAGTAAGATACAAGAAACTGAAGGAAATAACATGATAAAAAGGAAGACTGTAAATAAATAGATACCATATATAGAGAACTATCAGTGACTAGTGATTCAGAGCACAAGACGGTTATGTAAACGGCACGATGTTGTATACGAGTAATCTACAGAGGTTGTACACGAGTAATCTACTGGATTGATTACATAACCACTTCTACTCCCCCACCCCAATCAATACACAAGGATCTAGCCAAGATATGTTATTGCACACGAAGTATAGTCGCACACGAAGATCATGTGAATACATTAATTATACACGATTTCACACGAATGTCACGAATACAAGGAGTACACGATGCTCACGATAAAGTTCACGAACACGAAATATCCGATGTATCCGCTAAGGGAATAACATCGCACGACAAGATCCATATAGTACTAATCTGTGTTTCCAACGTGTCAGCATCATGTAGAGTAATCTAAAGCAGGAAATATACTCCTAAAGCAGGATATGAATTGATCAGAGAATGTACTCGCCTGTAACCTGAGAATCTGAAAAAATATCTACTGTCCGAGGAGTGGTATCTGTCTCCCATAGAACAGTATAAGTCACTATGAGTCTAAAATGATAATAAGATGCAAGTCAATGCATTCTACATGAATCTAGGTCAATCTAGGCCAAAGTCAACTCTTGGTCAACTCTGGTCAAACCTAGAAGTCAAACTAGGTCAACCAAGTCTATACTAGTCTAACTAGTCTATTCTAGGTCTAACAAGGCTAAACAAGTCCAATCTAGACTCTATGCTGGCATTCAAGCCACCCATAGGCTAAGAGCCCTAGTCTAGGCTATTAGGCAATACCATGCCTAAACCAACCATAACACACATATACACATAACAATATATATATATATATATATATATATATATATATATATATATATATATATATATATATATATATATAAATATATATATATATATATATATATATAATACACACATAGATATATTTATATAATCTAATATAGAAATACACATAGCATATAGGTTACCTTTATGTATACCACACAAACATATATCTAATATATATAATAGTACACACACATTATTATAGGGTACATATATGTACATGCCACATACCCATATATATACATGTGTATAGAGAATAGGAAGAAGGGAAATGTGGTGGTGACATGTGTGTGTGGGTTAGTGAGAGACAAGAGTGTGTGTTTGCAGGAAATTAGAAACAGTTAATGAATAGGCAACCTGGGCACAAAATCAGTGAAGTTTAAAGGAAAAAACATTGAAGGTTACATTGATACTTGTGTGAGTAACAGGAAAATGGTATCAGTGAATGGAAAACAGGAATGGTAATAACCTGTGTGTGTACAGGAATAGTGTGGCATGGCAGTGAGTAGTATGAAACAGTACAGTGCTATGAAACAGTGAGTGAGTGAAGGCTTGAGCCTGTGTGTGGTGTCAATGTAACAGTGTACATATGCCAAGGAAATAGGGAATCATTTCAGGATATTAAGGGTTGATTAAAACATTCTATTATAGTTCCTTAAGGAAGATTAATCTCAGGTTTAGGGATGAATAACAGTTGACAGGAAAGGGAAAGGAAATCAGTTCAAGTTATCAAGAGAATCAATTCTCAGTTGACAGTTCATATGAAAACAAATCAAAGCTTAGGAAATTTGGAAAAACAGTGAACAGGGAATCATTGATTTAGGAATTCAACTCATGTTATCGAGAACAAATCATTCAATTCAGTTAACCCATGAAACAAAATCAATTCTACAAATGAAATAATATCATTCAAAAATCCCATGTGTCAGTCAACCCATTCGAGTCCCAACTCATAGTCCAAATTCTCATTTACACACCAAAAGACAAATTCGAATGTAATGTTAAGCTAAACGTGAACAAACAATATGTGGGAAAACATTTAACCGTGAAAACATTACTTAAAACTAGGATTTAAATGTTTAGGAATTCGAAAGAACTAAGTATCAGAACATGGTATCAGTGTTTTGCCATTTAACCCAAATTCGAACCCCATTCACATTAATAACCCAAACTAACATGTAAACTCGATTAACAGAGATTATAAATCATGTTTAGGATCTATTTAACAATTAAAACATGAATTAAAACATTAAAAACTGGAATACAAACACAAAATAATCAACAGGACGTACACACACAGTGCACGCCCAGTGCACAACCAACTGCATCTCGGAGACGACACGATAGATCGTGTCACTCTGGGAATCTCGTGTCAGTCATGACCCCAACACGTGTGTCAAAAATCTCGTGTCCAAGTGGTGTGTGCTGTACACAGGAGACCCCGAACAGCAGGGGAAGAACACTGCGCGCGCGCGTGTATTGCACCCGCGTGTTCCCGTGTCCATTACGACACGACACGATACCAATATCAACTCAGAACACCAGAAATTAATAAACGAGCCTAAACCCTAATTTCCTATTCAAAATTATTCTAGAAATCAAATCGAAATACCCTTTGGACATTTCATCAAACACATACGTGTATCTACTGATACGTGTCCGATACGGACACGTATTGGACATGAAACCTAGGGATAGCTATACCTACAGTTAGGGTAGGCCCAGGGCTTCCTAAATATGCAATAATAACAGCATTTTATGGTGTGGATTAGAAATTACCTATAGGTTTGCAATGTATCAAAAAGCCCCAAATGAGAGTGGATCCTCAAGCCACCAAACCTCATTCAAATTGTCCACACTCTGAAATTTCTCAACACAAACAGCAAGTAGAATAAATTTAGAACCTATTGCAATTTGTTTGAGGGAAAAAGGAATTAAATAGGATTTTCTATGAATTATTGAAGATGGAGCATACCTCTTTCTTAAACTTGAGAACTTTCTAAAGGAGGCTAGCCCTAACTTTGAGGAGGCATTAAATAGATGGGGGGAATGCCCTAAGTGGCCGGCCAAGGGGGTGTTGGGCTAGGTTAGGGTTCCACTAGTGGTCTATGGGCCTCTATGGGCCTAAGTCATAAATCATGACTTGTGAAACCACAAGCCATTAACTAGCTTAATCAAATCCTAATTTCCCCAAATTAAATCTAATGACTAGGATATCTCTAACTTAGTTCAAGCTAGGGTTACACACTCTAACCAAGTAGTCATGACCGAGGTTAGCTTCTAGGACAGTCTCCTAAGTCACCCTGAGTCAAAGTCAATAATAGCACCAAATCAATTATACTAAAAATTACTAAAAAATTCTAATAATTATAATTAATACTAAATAATTCCAAATAATTCCAAAATTTTAAAACTAACCAAAATACCCTGAAGCTAAAAATGTGGTAGTGACAAATCTACCCTCAAAATAATTTCGTCCTCAAAATTAAAGGCGAAACTAAACTGCTGAGAATGATAGAAAAGTATACCTCAAGGTCCAAAAAGATAGGGGTACCGCTCGCGTATCTCATCCTCCCGCTCCCAGGTAAACTCTCCCGGAGAATGATGCCTCCATGCGACGCGTACCAAGGGTATCACCTGGTTCCTCAGCACCTTCTCCCGGCGATCCAGAATCTCCACAGGCTGCTCTGGATAACTGAGAGTAGGTCCAACCTCAATCTCCAAATAATCGAGCACATAGCTAGGGTCAGCCACGTACCATCTCAACTATGATATGTGGAATACGTTGTGGACGTCCACTAGTGCAGGTGGCAAGTCTAGCCTATAAGCCACGTCACCGACCCTCCCGCTGATCACGAAAGGTCCGATGAAGCGCGGGCTAAGCTTCCCACCTCCACCAAAATGTATCGTACCATGAGTCGGAGATATCCGCAGAAAAACCATGTCTCCAACCTAATCACAAACAAGGTCTCAAGTTACTAAAAATCAAACATGATCAATCAAACAAAACAAAATACAACCTACTTCTAATCCTTTCTCTAAATCTGTACCTCAAACTCCAACGGCCTCCGGTGGCTATCGGTCCAGTGCCGATATCTGTCCTGCGCCATGCAAAGTCTGTCCCTGATGAGCTTCACCTTCTCGGCTGCGTCAACAACCATCTCTGGTCCCAGTAAAGCTCGCTCTCCAACATCATCCCAAGATAAGGGTGTACGACACCTATGCCCGTACAGAGCCTCAAAAGGTGACATCTCTATGCTGGCCTGATAACTGTTGTTGTAAGCAAACTCCACCAAATATAGATGATCCTCCCAGAAACCTCCAAAATCCAGGACGCACGTCCGCAGCATGTCCTCAAGAGTCTGAATAGTCCTCTCTGACTGTCCGTCCGTCTGGGGTGGTATGCAGTACTAAACTTGAGCTGAGTGCCCAAACTAGTCTGCAGACTCCTCCAGAAATGGAAAATAAAGCGACTATCCCGATCTGAGACAATGCTGACGCGAACTCCGTGAATCCTGACTATCTGCCGCATGTACAACTCCGCAAGCCTCTCTGTAGACGTACCCACCTTGAATGGCAAGAAGTGGGCTGATTTGGTCAACCTGTCAACGATGACCCAAATCGCGTCTTTCCCTCCTAGTGTATGCGGCAAACCAGATACAAAATCCATGGTGATATATTCCCACTTCCACTCTGGAATGGGCAACGGCTGTAATAATCCTCCGGACCTCTGCCTCTCTGCCTTGACCTGCTGACAGACCAAGCATCTAGCTATGAAGTGGGCTACCTTCCTCTTCATTTCGTACCACCAGATATGCTCTCACAGATCCCTGTACATCTTGTTGGCACCAGGATGTATAGAGTACTGCAATCTGTGAGCCTTCTGCATGATCTGCTCTCTGAGCTCCCCACTAGGCACACATAACCTGGAACCGTGCCTCAAGGCACCATCCTCTGCAAGTAAAAACTCGCCATCCACCAACCCTGCACGAACCTGCTCTCGGATACACCGCAGAGCCACATCCTCGAACTGTGTCGCCTTAATCCTCTCCATCAAATCTGACTGTATCTGAAGGCCCCATAACTGCATCTGCACTCCGGACACAATCACCTCAATTCCAAGGCTCTCCAAGTCTGCAAGCAAGTGTCGATCCATAGTTAAACATATGGCTGTCGGATACCTACTCAAGGCATCGGCAACCACGTTGGCCTTCCCCGGGTGATACTGAAGTAAGATGTCAAAATTTTTCATCAACTCTAGCCACCTGCGCTGCCTCATGTTGAGCTCTTTCTGTGTAAACACATACTTCAAGCTCTTGTGATCTGTGAAAATCTCCACCCTCTCTCCATACAGATAGTGTTTCTACAACTTTAGAGCAAATATCACTGTTGCCAACTCCAGGTCATGGGTAGGGTAGTTCTTCTCATGGGGACGTAACTGCCTGGAAGCATAGGCAATTATATTCCCATGTTGCAGCAAGACACAACCCAGCCCCTTCCCTGAAGCATCACTATAAATAGTGAATCCACCTGATCCTGAAGGCAATGTCAGAATCGGAGCTGTCGTAAGCCGCTTCTTCAACTCATCAAAAGCCGCCTGACACTCCTCTGACCAAACATACTCAGCATCCTTCCGGGTCAACCGAGTCAACGGCTCTACAACCCGGGAGAAATCTTGCACAAATCTCCTATAATATCCTGTCAGCCGCAGAAAACTCCTGATCTCTGTCACTGAAGTCGGCACTGTCCAAGCCTCAACTGCTGTGATCTTCTTCGGGTCCACTAAGATACCATATCCAGTCACTACATGACCGAGAGCTTGCCATACAATCTCTCCCTCCTGAGTGTCTCCAGAACCACTCTCAAGTGCTCCTCGTGCTCTTCCTCTGTCTTGGAATATACCAGGATATCATCAATGAACACCACCACGAACTTGTCCAAGTACTGGTGGAACACCTTGTTCATTAGGTTCATAAATACTGCTGGTGCATTGGTCAGCCCAAACGGCAAAACCAAAAACTCAAACTGCCCGTACCGTGTCCTGAAAGCGGTCTTGGAAATATCTTCCCCCTTCACCTTCACCTGGTGATAACCTGACCTCAAATCAATCTTGGAGAATACCCGAGCTCCGCTCAACTGATCAAAGAGATCATTAATCCGCGGCAGTGGGTATCTGTTCTTGATCGTCAGGTTGTTGAGTGCCTTGTAGTCGATACACATCCGTACCGACCCATCCTTCTTGGGTATAAAGAGTACCGGTGCACCCCAAGGTGAAGAACTCGATCGGATGAAGCCCTTATCCTGCAGCTCATCCACCTTCTTCTTCAGCTCTACCAACTCACTGTTGTTCACTCGATAGACATACTGAAAAATCGGTTCTGCGCCGGAAACCAAGTCTATCGAGAACTCTATATCCCTGTCCGGTGGAAGCCCTGGCAACTCCTCTGGAAATACGTCTATAAACTCTGTGATCAAGGGATGTGGAGCCACCTGCTCCTCAACTGAAACTCCACAGAAGACTCTGCCATCCTGCTCTGCCTGCCGCCGGGTGTACTCAAACTCTGGCTCTCCTGGCGCCCCAAACAAAACTCTACCCCCTCGGCAATCAATATGGGCGTGGTGTCTACTCAGCCAGTCCATACCTAATACAATATCGTAGTTCGGTAATGGCATGACGAGCAAACTCACCCCCAACTCTCGGCCTCCTAATATGATGCTCCACCCTCTGCAAACATCACTCACGAGGATGACCCCACCCCCGGTCGTGATCTTGCAGGTCATAAGCAATAGTTCAGAAACTAGACTGTGTCTAATAGCATACGATACTGACACAAAGCTGTGGAAAGCCCCGGAATCAAAGAGTACAAAAGCTGGAGTGGAGTCGAGAAGAACTGAACCTGCTATCAGCTCTCCGATGGCCTCTGCATCCTCGGCCGCAATGGCGAAAGCTCGCCCCTGCTGTCCATCCTGTGCCTGCTGCTGGTGCTGGTGGAACCTCTGCTGCTGGGTCTGCAGTGGCCCCTTCAGCTGCCCTGTTGGAGCCTTGGCTGCTCCAACTCCTCCTGGTATCGGACGCATCGACGCCACTGGACACTCTCGCATCGGGTGGTCCGTTGACCCACAAATCAAGCATCTACCGAGTCTCTTCCTATACTCATCCCACTTGTGCCCATGCTTCTTGTAGAAGGTACTACTAATAGCCTACTGCCTGGGTGCCTGCTACCCTCTCTGCTGCTGATGTTGCACCTGCTGAAGAGGTGCCCTGCCCTGCTGCTGATACTACTGAACTGGCCTCTGCGGCTGCTGATGCTGGAAGTGAGGCCTCTTGGCCTGCCCCTGACTGCTGCTACCACCGTGGAAGTCACGACCCCTCTTCTGCTTCAGCCCTAGGTCGTCTTCCGCCGCCATAGCCCCAGAAAATATCTCTGTAAAAGTAGCATTTCGGTCGCTCTTAGTCAGCAACCGAACCTCTCTAATCAAGCCTCGGCGAAACTTCCTCGCCTTCGTCTTCTCAGACAAGTCATCTATGAAACGGGCCAATCTATAAAACTTTTCAGCATACTCAGCTACAGTCTGGTTTCCCTGAACCAGACCCTCGAACTGTGTCTCGATACCTCCCAAGGCCACATCAGGAAAGAACTGCTCCTTCAACAGCTCCTTGAACTGGGCCCAAGTCTGGTCCTCAACTCCCACCCTGGGATCTGTCTGATACCACGCACGGGCTAAGTCCTGCATCTGATTGCCCGCCGTCTCGATCTGGAGTCGAGCTGGTATCTCCGCCAGCCTGAATATCTCCTCGATATGCTCTATCCAGTCGTCTGTATAATGGATGCCCTCTGTGTCGAAGAACTCTCTGGGATGCATCTTCTGAAAGTCCTTTATGTCCTTCTCCCTCTGATGGGGCTGCTGCTGGGTCCCCTGAGCAGTAACCAACTCTACAGTAGTACGAACCAGCTGGTGCGCCTCATCTATCCCCTGGCAGAAATTGGCAGTCTGCCTCTGCTGCTGCTGCTGGTGGGACTCCAGAATCCTCTCCACGAAGGAGAAGAGATGTGCAGCATCTACCATCCCCGCAGGCGGAGGCTGCTGTGGTGGAAGGATCTCAGGAATCACAATGCTCGGCCTCCTGACTGGTGGCGGTGCTCCTCCAAAAGCTGCAGAAACACCGACTCCAGAGGGCTGCACTGGCCCTGTGGCACCGGGAGCTGGCTACTGGATACGAGAGGTGGCAGACCCCTCCCCAGCGTCTCCCGTCCCGGGGCAATGCGATCTCGTCTCAACCATCCTGGAGACACAGATCAAACAAGAAACAATTACTGAGAATGAGTCGAATATATCAAAGGATGACAGTTTAAAATTCTAAGGAAGACAATAAGCAGCAAAAGTAGATATAAGGAATCTGATACGGAGTATTTCCTAGTGTGATTGAGTACCTTCAAAAAAATACTAATTTTTACTACATGCTGCAGTGATATTCTAGTTCGAATACCACTACATATCTAAACTAGACCTGCATGGGCCACCACTAAAAATGTGTCACGACCCGCACCCTAGAGTAAGGGCACGAGACGTGGGTACGTCCAGCCTACGCCGCAGTGTCGGCGGTAGAACGCTGTCCTAGGTCAACATCTAACAATATAAAGGTACCTGTACAGTATATACTCTCCGAATGGAGGTGGCATAGCAAATAAAGTCTCAATCACAACTAAGGTAGAACAGGATAAAGATAGATAGATAAATATCCAGAAATGAAAACACAGAGATACAATCCAGAATTCTAAGTATCTAAATAAGTACATATCCCAAAATATCTCAGAATCCATATACAGTAATCCATGAAAAGTAAAGACATCCTAGTCTAAGGGAGTGTCATCTACTGCTTGTGGATCCTGCTGCTTGTCCAAGTCCAAGCACTCATCTAGTGTAGCACCGTAGTAGGTAGGGCAGAACGCCTCAGCCTCGTCCTCTGTAATATTTCAACAGGTCCAGTCAGGACAGGAGCGAGCACAGTACATCTCAACAAATCATAGCAGGTCAGGATATAAAATCATGCTAGAGATTAAGATATAAGAAACTGAAAGAAATAATATGATAAAAAGGAAGACTGTAAATAAATAGATACCATATATAAAGAACTATCAGTGACTAGTGATTCAGAGCACAAGACGGTTATGTAAATGGCACGATATTGTACACGAATAATCTACAGAGGTTGTACACGAGTAATCTACTGGATTGATTACATAACCACTTTTACTCCCCCACTCCAATCAATACACAAGGATCTAGCCAAGATATGTTATTGCACACAAAGTATAGTCGCACACGAAGATCATGTGAATACATGAATATACATGATTTTACACGATTTGTACACGAATGTCACGAATACAAGGAGTACACGATGCTCACGATAAAGTACACGAATACGAAATATCTGATATATCCGCTAAGGGGATAACATCGCACGACAAGATCCATATAGTACTAATCCGTGTTTCCAACATGTCAACATCATGTAAAGTAATCTAAAGCAGGAAATATACTCCTAATGCAGGATATAAAATGATCAGAGAATGTACTCGCATGTAACTTGAGAATCTGAAAAATATCTACTGTCCGAGGAGTGGTGTCTGTCTCCTATAGAACAGTACAAGTCACTATGAGTCTAAAATGATAATAAGATACAAGTCAATGCATTCTACATGAATCTAGGTCAATCTAGGCTAAAGTCAACTCTTGGTCAACTCTGGTCAACCCTAGAAGTCAAACTAGGTCAACCAAGTCTATACAAGTCTAACTAGTCTATTCTAGGTCTAACAAGGCTATACAAGTCCAATCTAGACTCTATGCTGGCATTCAAGCCACCCATAGGCTAAGAGCCCTAGTCTAGGCTATTAGGCAATACCATGCCTAAACCAACCATAATACACATATACACATAACAATATATATATATATCTAATACACACATAGATATATTTATATAATCTAATATAGAGATACACATAGCATATAGGTTACCTTTATGTATACCACACAAACATATATATGTAATATATATAATAGAACACACACATTATTATAGGATACATATATGTACATGCCACATACCCATATATATACCTGTGTATAGAGAATAAGAAGAAGGGAAATGTGGTGGTGACATGTGTGTGTGTGTTAGTGAGAGACAAGAGTGTGTGTTTGCAGGAAATTAGAAACAATTAATGAATAGGCAACCTGGGTACAAAATCAGTGAAGTTTAAAGGAAAAAACAGTAAAGGTTACATTGATACTTGTGTTAGTAACAGGAAAATGGTATCAGTGAATAGAAAACAGGAATGGTAATAACCTGTGTGTGTACAGGAATAGTGTGGCATGGCAGTGAGTAGTATAAAACAGTGCAGTACTATGAAACAGTGAGTGAGTGAAGGCTTGAGCCTGTGTGTGGTGTCAATGGAACAGTGTACATATGCCAAGAAAACAGGGAATCATTTCAGGATATTAAGGGTTGATTAAAACATTCCAGTACAGTTCCTTAAGGAAGATTAATCTCAGGTTTAGGGATGAATAACAGTTGACAGGAAAGGGAAAGGAAATCAGTTCAAGTTATCAAGAGAATCAATTCTCAGTTGACAGTTCATATGAAAACAAATCATAGCTTAGGAAATTTGGAAAAACAGTGAACAGGGAATCATTGATTTAGGAATTCAACTCATGTTATCAAGAACAAATCATTCAATTCAGTTAACCCATAAAACAAAATCAGTTCTACAAATGAAATAATATCATTCAAAAATCCCACGTGTCAGTCAACGTATTCGAGTCCCAACTCATAGTCCAAATTCTCATTTACAAACCAAAAGCCAAATTCGAATGTAATGTTAAGCTAAACGTGAACAAAAAATATGTGGGAAAAAATTTAACAATGAAAACATTACTTAAAACTGGGATTTAAATGTTTAGGAATTCGAAAGAACTAAGTATCAGAACATGGTATCAGTGTTTTGCCATTTAACCCGAATTCGAATCCCCATTCACATTAATAACCCAAACTAACATATAAACTCGATTAACAGAGATTATAAATCATGTTTAGGATCTATTTAACAATTAAAACATGAATTAAAACATTAAAAATTGGAATACAAACACAGAACAATCAACAGGACGTACACGCACAGTGCACGCCCAGTGCACAACCAACTGCGTGTCCGACACGACATGATAGGTCGTGTCACTATGGGAATCTCGTGTCAGTCATGACCCCAACAGGTGTGTCAAAAATCCCGTGTCCAAGTGGTATGTGCTGTGCACAGGAGACCCCAAACAGCAGGGGAAGAACACTGCGCGCGCGCGTGTGTTGCACCCGCATGTTCCCGTGTCCATTGCGACACGACACAACACCAATATCAACTCAGAACACCAAAAATTAATAAACAAGCCTAAACCCTAATTTCCTATTCAAAAATATTCCAGAAATCAAATCGAAATGTCCTTTGGGGCATTTCATCAAACACATATACGTATCCACTGATACGTGTCCGATACGGACACGTATTGGACACGAAACCTAGGGATAGCTATACCTACAGTTAGGGTAGGCCTAGGACTTCCTAAATATGCAATAATAACAGCATTTTATGGTGTGGATTAGAAATTACCTATAGGTTTGCAATATATCAAAAAAGCCCCAAATGAGAGTGGATCCTCAAGCTACCAAAACTCCTTCAAATTGTCCACACTCTGAAATTTCTCACCACAAACAGCAAGTAGAATAAATTTAAAACCTATTGCAATTGGTTTGAGGGAAAAAGGAATTAAATAGGATTTTCTATGAATTATTGAAGATGGAGCATACCTCTTTCTTAAACTTGAGAACTTTCTAAAGGAGGCTAGCCCTAACTTTGAGGAGGCATTAAATAGATGGGAGGAATACCCTAAGTGGTCGGCCAAGGGGGTGTTGGGCTAGGTTAGGGTTCCACTAGTGGTCTATGGGCCTCTATGGGCCTAAGTCATAAATCATGACTTGTGAAACCACAAGCCATTAACTAGCCTAATCAAATCCTAATTTTCCAAAATTAAATCTAATGACTAGGATATCTCTAACTTAGGTCAAGCTAGGGTTACACACTCTAACCAAGTAGTCATGACCTAGGTTTGCTTTTAGGACAGTCTCCTAAGTCACCCTGAGTCAAAGTTAATAATAGCACCAAATCAATTATACTAAAAATCACTGAAAATTCTAATAATTATAATTAATACTAAATAATTCCAAATAATTTCAAAATTTTAATAATGACCAAAATACCCTCAAGCTAGAAATGTGGTAGTGATATAAGGGAAACAATAGCTACCAAAAAATCAAATTGTGTGTCTGTAAGGATCCTATGGCCATGGTTACAGAAAAAAATGCTTTATCTACAAACAAAAAATGGGGTATTGTATAGACACGGTTACAGGGGTACGGCTACAAAAAATCATTTAACATAGTCACTCGAAGTGAAGAAATATGTCCAAAAATAGGCCCATGACCTTTTTTGACCGTATATATGGTAATCCTATATAAGATTGGATTTGACCATATATGTGGTAATCCTACATATATGGTAATCCTATATAAGATTGGATTTGATTATATGTGGTAATCCTACATAGGATTGTATTTTTTAAGCCTACATTGGATTGGATTTTTATGCTATATAAAGGGGTCTACGGGTGCTCTTTTACACATCTCATTATGCTCAAGTTGTTGAATAAGTTCAACACAAGACAGCTAAAGTTGTTGAATCAGTTCAATACAAATTTTGAGAGAGTTTTTTTCTTCTATCTTTGTGATAGAGATCGAGTTCTTGAGTGTAAGGAGAGAAGTGTTGAGAGCTATTGTAATTCCCTTTCTTCTTCAAAGTGAAACTAAATTACCCTCATTGTGGAAGTAGGCATCTTGGCCGAACCATGTAAATCATTATCTTTGTGGTTGTAAATTTTCTCTGAGTTTCCTGGGTTTATTTTTGCTGTGCCACAACAAATTGGTATCAGAGCTTTGGGAGTCTAGCAAAGTTTTAGACAAAGTTCTCAGAGAAAGTTAATTGGGTGGATTCTTGATATGGCTCCGTCAAGCAGGATCGGGAAGTATGAAATTGAGAAGTTTAATGGGAAGAATGATTTTGGCTTTTGGAAAAGCCAGATGAATGACGTTCTCATATCTCAAAAGCTTCACAAAGCTTTACAGAGAAAGTCCAAGAAGCCCACTGACATGACCAATGATGATTGGGATGGCATGGATCTCGAAGCATGTACCGCTATTCGCCTGTGTTTGGAAAGGGATGTCGTGTACTCTTTGAAGGGCGAAACCACCGCCGCTGGCTCTGGTTGAAGTTGGAATCACTCTACATAACAAAGAATCTCACCAACCGACTTTACAGGTTAAAGTCGCTCTACAGACTAGTGATGGAGGAAGGTATGTCAATTTGGGATCATATTTCAAAATTCAATCAAATTATTTTCGACTTGAAGGATGTTGTACATACATGAAGAAGATGATCGTTTGGCGCTAATCCTAATATTTTCTTTACCCGATTCTTATAAGAATCTTATTCAAACATTATTGTACGAAAAGGACTCAATTTTCGTAGAAGAAGCTACGAGTGCCTTATTATATACAAAGTATACCTTTCGATGTTATGACAGTTCCGTGATTGTACCACAACTGGCCACTTCACGCATGAAGCCATATTATATGGGTCTCGTGCATACACACGCTTCATTACAGTTATCCTATATGTTTCAATTCGTGCATTTGATACATGTCTCGCTACAATATTTTAATGTTCTATGCCTTAGTGTTCAACATTCTAAGGCTCGTGCACATGATGCACGCTTCGATATAGCCTTTCGATGTGCTACGACTTAGTGTTCAACCGTCCTCCGACTCATGCAATGAGGCACGCCTTAATTGGGTATCCAATATTCTATGTTAAGTGTACTGAGGCACTCGCTGATCTGGGAATTCGGTAATCTATTTCTCGTACACTGTGGCACTCGCCGACATAGTGATTTGATGTTCTACTCTGACTCGTGCACTTGATGCACGTTCCGATTCAGTTGCTCAATGTTCTAGGATCAATGTTCTACGATCAAAATTCAATGTTCTATCTTAGTCTTTAACACACATTACGACATCAACAAATACGAGCAACGCACATGAAAATCCATGACGTTTCAAGCATAAAATGGTACATTTTATTAAGGCATGACAGAGTAGTACAGAAGGGTCAGAATCCTCCTACCTTAGCCGATTCGACCATTCGTTTCGTCGAGCCGATGTGGTTTGATTTTTTAACTTCGTTGTACGGCCAACTAACCTGACTTAGCCATCCGAGCACTTTGTGCTTCGTTGAAGTACACGACTGATTAGCCTATCGTGCCCATGCCTTAGTCCGTTGCGAGCAATACTTTGATTTCTGTGGACTCTGTTGCAAAAAGAAAAAAAATGTCGAGCTCTGAAATTCAGCGTAAAAGCCTAGCATGTACATGAAATCAACCAAAATTAACACTCGTTCGGATCGGACTTATCATCTCTTCGAATCAACTTAGTACTTGCATCAATTCGTATCGATACTTCTTCGGGTCAATTTAACTCTTCGAGTCAATGATTCATCATAATGTACCGTGCGAAGCGGGACATTACACTCACCCCCATGTCGACGACGTCGCCATCCCCTCTATACTATTAATTCTTTCCATTTTTTCAAGACAAATTAATTTCAATTATTAACGCCACAACACACTTTTTCAAATTTCGGAAGTAAATTAATAACATACCAAGTGTCAACATCTTTACACCCACACATAATTTTTTTTAATTTTTCTAAACAATCACCATACTTGGAAATATTTTTTCAATTTTCCAAAGCAGCCATCATTACTTGAGAACTTTTTTTTCTTCAATTTTTCAAAGCAGCCATCACATATTAATCATTTCCAATTTTTCAAGATATTAATTTCAATTATTAACACCATCACACAACACACTATTTCAAATTTTGAAAATAAATTAATACCATACAAGTGCCAGCATATTTACACCCACACATAAATGTGCTTCATTACGTTTTCTAATAGCGTATAAACTTTTTATTTTTGAAATAAAAAATAAATTAAAAACAAACCCGCAAATCTTGCGGGTATGTAACTAGTGGTGTAGAAAAATCCACCACACCCCTTCATTTTCCATCATGTACATCCACTCTAGAGCTGCAACTCGGACGGGCTAAACCCGACCCCGATCGGATAAATCCGTTAGTGGGTTGGGTTATGACTGAAGATATCATGATTCGGGCTCAAATTTGGGTTCAAATATTTGAACCCGATCATAAATCGGATTGGGCTCGGGTTCATGTGTCGGATTACCCGAAGAACCCGAAATCCGACTTTTATATATATATTGTCATACTTCTTAAATAAAAAGTTTAAATCCTAAATTTCTTCACCCAAACTCTTTAATTCCTTATCCTAAATCTTATTTCAGTTTGCATTTTGTAATAATCAAGACTTGATTGTTATTTGATTATGTGTTTAATATTACTTTTATTCAAAATTATTTCAATTAGTATATTAGAGCCCGATAAATCCGGACCCAACCCGATCCGAGTTCAACCCGAGCCAAATCCGATCCTCCGGACTTGGTCTTGGACTTCATATATTGAACCCGAGGTCGGGCCAGGCTTAGGCTCGGACTAGGCTTATGATTCATCGGGTTGGGCTCGGGTTGACCTCAAGCCCGACCCAACCCGCCAGAATTGCACCCCTAATCCACGCACAATTTGATCAATTACCTCAACCCTCCACACCACGTCATTTCAAACCTCTCCATAATCAAGCAATTTGAAACAATACCATATATGCACTAACACGCATTTAATGTACAAAAAATCCTATACATATTTCCTAAATTAACCACCTCCCCATCACTCCTCCTTCTTTCATTTTATTCAAACCCACACTGGAAAGCTACCACCTA
Organism: Iris pallida; assembly: GCA_029216955.1. Lineage (NCBI taxonomy): Eukaryota > Viridiplantae > Streptophyta > Magnoliopsida > Asparagales > Iridaceae > Iris > Iris pallida. Next base: position 12,142,587 of record JANAVB010013397.1, read on the forward strand.
CACAGCCCTACATTCTCTTTTAGCGTGCAGGAGTAGCTATGCTACTGTCGTGGTCTAGATGAATGGATCAAATGGTTTCCGTTGAAAATAACTGGGAGTGGAATGGGGTTATATACAATTCATCTAATTGCTATATTAATTATTGTACAATTTTTTTTTTATTGATGCTGCTTTAGCCTTTAATTCAAAGTATTTGAAGTGAGATTGATCATATTAGTTGTCCAAGTCTATGCATGGTTAAACATAAAATGTTACAGAAAGAAGACAACTACGTACGTAACAAATATAAACAACAACATAGCTGAAGGGGCACGATGTCGCAAAGGACTTTGTGTCAAGCCAATAGATCGACCTAGTGAATGCTCTAATATAAAAAGGACCGACACAATCTTGTTCTCATGACACACACACACACACTCATAGTTGGGCTTCTTGTATCAACACTCGACCAGTGGCAATGGCACCATCCACAGCAGCTGCTACTAAACTCTTGGTTGCTCTCATCTGCCTAACTTCTCTCTCTGGCCTCGTGACCAATGCAGGAAAGATCGCCGTCTACTGGGGCCAAAACGGCAACGAGGGCACCCTTGCGGAAACTTGCGCCACCGGAAACTACGGCTTCGTGATCCTGGCCTTCCTCTCCTCCTTCGGTGCCGGCAGGGCTCCCCAGCTCAACCTTGCCGGTCACTGTGACCCCTACTCAATCGGCTGCACCGGTCTCAGCAACGACATCAAAGCCTGCCAGGCCCAAGGCGTGAAGGTCATCCTCTCCATCGGTGGGGGAGCCGGAGCCTACTCCCTTGCCTCCCAGGACGATGCAAGGCAGGTGGCCCTCTACATTTGGAACAACTACCTCGGTGGCCAATCTTCGAAGAGGCCGCTGGGCGGCGCTGTGCTAGACGGTGTGGACTTCGACATCGAGGGAGGGAGCCCCGATCACTATGATGACCTTGCCATGTACCTCTCGGCTTATAGCGCGAGGGGCAGGAAGGTGTACTTGACGGCGGCGCCGCAGTGCCCCTACCCGGATGCTTGGGTAGGAGGGGCACTCGACACGGGTCTGTTCGACAATGTGTGGGTGCAGTTCTACAACAACCCTCCGTGCCAGTACGCATCTGGCCAGGTGACCAACTTGGACGACGCATGGAAGCAGTGGACCTCCGGGATCAAGGCCACCAACATATTCCTTGGCCTGCCAGCGGCACCCGACGCCGCGGGCAGCGGCTACATTCCGGCCGGAGACCTTACGTCTCAAGTGCTTCCCATGCTCAAGAGATCGAACAAGTATGGAGGAGTGATGTTGTGGTCCAAGTACTACGATGATGAAACTGGATATAGCAAGGCTATTAAGCCTAATGTGTGATTGTTGCTACGAGGGTGTACTCTCTGAATACTTGTGAAAGTATGGGGGACAAGTTTGATTGTATGTATTTGTAAAACCAAGATGTTTCTCTAAGTGTCATATTTATTTTTGGAAGTTTCTTTCTCTTGTATATATATATATATATATATGTTCAAAGTGCTTGCTGGGGCTGTGTTGATGACCTGCACCTTAATCTAACTTCCATGCTATGGCCTATCAAACACCACGAAACGAACAATTGAGAATGCCATTAAGAATATATATATATATATATATATATATATATATATATATATATATATATATATATATATATGGAAATAGAGAGAAGAGCAAGTAACTGGCGATGTCAACGGGGCTAGGAGGGCCGGGATCATACTTTCCGTTTCCGAGCTTCGAGTAGGTTTGGGTTGTTGGTGTTTAATTGTTTAAGTGATGTGGCTTTGGGGAGGGACTGAAAACTGGGTTTCTAAAACTGATTTTTGTATTGAAATGTAAATCTGAGATTACACTGTGGTTTCAACCTGAGTTTAACCCATCACACGCACAGGGAAAACACTCACTATTCACAGGATATACACCCCACTTTAATTCCAATGTATTACACTAACTGTCATGTATCCTGAGCACTGTCACTGCCTATCTAGACACACCACACACATTCACATTCATGTACACACATGAACCCTCACACAAATCTGAGAATGGAATGGTTTTTGCATGAACACATGGTCTCCTTCACTGAATTCATGTAAATCTGAGAATCACTTAGATTTAATACATCACTCTTTCCTTGTTCACACACCCTCACATGACTATTCACTCTCTAGTATCACACACTCTATCCCACACTGTTTTCTGATTTTCCTATCACATGTTGCGCACACACACACACACATGTACTCTCTCCCTCTAGCACACATCTCACTCTTCACTCTTTCATTCTACACACACACACACAGTTACACATGTCCCTCTTTATGCCTATCTAATGTAAGTATATATATATATATATATATATATATATATATATATATATATATATATATATATATATATAATGTACACTCTAATATATGTATCTATATATATAATGCAATTTGTACTTTATATATATGAGTTAATAATGTATTGTGATATATAGAAATATCTATTTGTGTGTGGTATACGTATGGGTAGCCATGTGTATATACATATATTACTATGTGATTCCATATGTAGGCCTAGATGCAACTAGGTTGTGTGATGTTTGGTTTGACTTGTGTTGTATAGACTTAGTATACTAGCATAGGCTAATTTAGCCTTGTTAGACTAGTGTAGACTAATGTAGTCTAGTGTAGACTAGTTTGACCTAATTTAGACTTGGGTGACCTAGTTTGACCATAGTTGACTTAGGTTGATTTCTTGGTTGACCAGAGTTGACCAAGAGTTGACTTTGGCCTAGATTGACCTAGATTCATGTAGTATGCATAGTAGGACTTCGTTTTGCCATTTTAGACTTGTTGTGACTTGTGCTGTTCTGATTAGGAGCCAGACACCACTCCTCGGACAGTACTTTTCAGTTGGACACTCAGATACCAGGCGAGTACATTCTCTGATCATTTTATATCCTGCTTAGAACTATTTTCTACAGTAGATTACTTTACTTGTACTGTCACGTTGGTCACACGGATTGGTACTATATGGATCCCTTCTTGAGATGTTATCCTTAGGGAGCATCGGGTACTCTATGTTCTGTGCGTTTCACTTACATGGCGTATCACTATGCTTCATTGGTTCTTCGATCACTTGTGACATATACTCTTATGATCACAGAGTCTTCCTGGAATCCTTATCCCATTTATGGGTCTACTATGTACCACCCTTCGGGGGCTTACCACCCTTCGGGGGCTTATCACCCTTCGAGGGCCTTATATAGTATCATAACATAACCTGGTTGGATCCTTGTGTATTGATTGGGGGTACGGGAGAGTAGAATTGGACATATGAATAATACACCAGTAGTATCTTATCAGAATTATTTCGTAGTGTCTTATCAGAATCGTTCCATGCCATTTACATGTCCATGTTGTACTCTGACTCACTAGCCACATGTTAGCTCTTTATTTATAATAGATATTTCTATTACAGCTTTCTCTCTCTGTTTACATACTGTACTTCTTTCAGTACTTGTATCTTACTTTACTGCATGATTATATCTTCTAACCTGCTATGAACTGTTGAGATGTACTGTACTCGCTCCTGTCCTGACTGGACCTATTGAAATATTACAGAGGACGAAGAGGAGGCCTGCCTGGACACTTTCTACGGGGCAGCCATAGATGACACCTGCGAGCTGGACCCTCAGGAGGACCCAGCTCTAGCTGAGGATATCACCCCGATTGCCTAGACTAGATTAGTTAGGCTTATCTTCTTTTATGTAGTCTTGAGGCATGTTTTAGCTAGACTTTATTTGGAGTTCAGAGTTGTATATATTCATTCATTCTGTATCTGAGACCATGTACTTCTGGATATTGCTGGAATTATCTTAGACTACTTTTCATCTATTTATTTTCTTGAGTTCTATTTCATATCGTGCTATTTCTTCCTTAGTTGTGATTGAGTTTTACTGCTATGTTACCCCCATTCGGGGAGTATAAACTGTTTAGAGATATATTGCTAGTTGATTGTTGACCTAGGACAGCATTCTACCGCCGACACTGCGGCGTAGGCTGGACGTACCCACGTCTTGTGCCCTTACTCTAGGGTGCGGGTCGTGACACATTTTTAGTGGTGACCCATGCAGGTCTGCACTAGAAGTGTTGTGGTATTCGAACTAGAGTATCACTACAGCCTGCAGTAGAATATAGGATATTAATTTTTAAGGTACTCAATCACATTAGAAAAAATTCTTTTATTGCCATCTAAATCCTTATTGTCAGCTGATCCTTTTGAATTTTAATTGTCCGCCTTTGTTATATCGCTTCTTTCTCAGAAATTGATACTCTTGTTTGTCTATCTTCAGGATGGTAGAGACTCGATCGCAGCGTACCATTTATGAGCATGCTATGGAGGGGACTGCTACCTCTCAGCCAGTACAGCGGGGCCAGGGGACAGCAGCTCCTGCCACCTCTGCTCGTATTGAGACCCCGGCAGCAGCAGCAGGGGGTATGCTTCCACCGGCTCGGAGACAGGACCCAATTTTCCCAGAGGATCCATACCAGCAGCCACCTGCAGGGACAGTTGATGCCGTTCAGCTGTTGGCCTTCTTCAGGCAGTACATGGAGGGTCAGCAGACCCAGCAGCAGAGGCACACGGCAGAGCTCACTCGAGGCATTGAGCTGGCAGTGACGGCAGTGGAGAGAGTCATAGCTCAGCTAGCGGCAGCCCCACAGCCGCACCAGCCAAGGGAGAAGGGCATCCAAGACTTCCAGAAGATGCACCCAAGAAATTTCCGAGGGACAGAGGGGATCCTGTATGCCGATGAGTGGATCGAGCATATGGAGGAGATTTTCAGATTGGCTGAAATTCTGACGAGGCTCCAGATAGAGGCAGCGGCCGGCATGATGCAGGATCTGGCCCGTACTTGGTACCAGACCGACCCGAGGGTCGGCACAGCAGGACAGACTTGGGCAGCATTCAAGAAGCTGTTCAAGGAAAAGTTCTTTCCAGACGCAGCACTGGGAGCCCTCGAGACCCTGTTCGAGGCCCTAGTCTAGGAGAGCTGGTCCGTGGAGGGGTACGCAGGAGAGTTCTGCCGCCTGAGCAGATTTATGGAGGACTTGTCAGAGACGACGAAGGCCCGGAGGTTCCGGAAGGGCTTGGTAAAGGAGGGCAAGTCCTATACCAAGAATGCCCGCAGTGCTACATTCGAGGAGATCCTGGTGGACGCACTAGCTGCAGAGGATGATCTTGATCTTAGGCTCAAGAGGGGGTGAGACCCAGTTGGGGACAGCAACAGCAGCGGAGGCCAGGCCAAGAGGCCCCACTTTCAGTTCCAGCAGCCGAGGCAGTTCCAGCCGCAGCCGATTCAGCAGAGGCCAGTTCATCAGCAGCAGCAGCCGAGGCAGCACCAGCAGGGCCAGAGGCAGGTTATCACTTGTGCCTACTACAAGAAGCCCGGGCATGTCGCCAATGAGTGCCGGAAGAGGCTGGGCCAGTACCTAGTGTGTGGTTCAGCAGACCACCAGATGAGGGAGTGCCACATAGCTTGAACAGGCCCGGAAGGAGGAGCCAGAGCAGCAGCAGGCCAGCAGAGGGGACCAGCCCTGCCGACGCAGCAGTAGAGGTTCGTCCAGCACCAGCAGTAGGCCAGGGGAAGCCAGCAGGGGCGAGCTTTCGCCATGGCAGCAGAGGTGATCGGAGAGCTGATTGCAGGTTCGATCCTTCTCGACTCCAGTCCACCTTTTGCATTATTCGATTCCGGTGCTTCGCTTAGCTTCATATCAGTATCTTTTGCGATTAGACACGGTATCATAGCTGAATCGTTGCCTAGGACTTACAAAATCACGACCGGGGGTGGCATTATCCTCGTGAGTGATGTTTGTAAGGGTCGGAGAGTGGTTTTGGGAGGCCGTGAGTTAGAGGTGAGCCTGCTCGTAATGCCATTGCCGAACTACGATATAGTACTAGGCATAGATTGGTTGAGCAGGCACCACGCCAGCATTGATTGCAGAGGGTGTAGAGTTTTCTTCAGAGCATCGGGGGAGCCAGAGTTCGAGTACTCCAGACGTCAGGCAGAGCAGAGCAGCGGAGTCTTCTGTGGAGTCTCGGTCGAGGAGCAGACGATTCTACACCCCTTGATAGCAGAGTATATGGATGTTTTCCCAGAGGAGTTGTCGGGATTGCCACCAGATAGAGACATAGAGTTTTCGATAGACTTGGTTCCAGGAGCAGAGCCCATCTCTTAGCATGTCTATCGGGTGAACAACAGCGAGCTGGTGGAGCTGAAGAAGCAGGTGGATGAGCTACAGGACAAGGGCTTCATCCGCTCGAGTTCGTCGCCATGGGGTGCACCAGTGTTGTTCGTGCCGAAGAAGGATGGGTCAGTACGCATGTGTATTGACTATAGGGCACTCAACAACCTCACGATCAAGAACAAATACCCACTGCCGCAGATCGACGATCTATTTGACCAGTTGAGCGGAGCTCGGGTATTTTCCATGATTGATCTGAGGTCGGGATATCACCAGGTGAAGCTGAAGAGGGAGGATATTTCCAAGACCGCTTTCAGGACGCGGTACGGGCAGTTCGAGTTTTTGGTTATGCCGTTTGGGCTAACCAATGCACCAGCAGTATTTATGAACAAGGTGTTCCACCAGTATCTGGATCAGATTGTGGTGGTGTTTATTAACGATATCTTGGTATATTCCAAGACTGAGGAGGAGCACGAGGAGCATTTGAGGATCGTACTGGAGACTCTCAGGAAGGAGCAGCTTTACGGGAAGCTCTCCAAGTGTGAGTTCTTCTTGGACCAGGTGGACTTTTTGGGGCATGTGGTGACTGGAGATGGTATCTCAGTTGACCCCAAGAAGATTGTAGCAGTTGAGGCATGGGCAGCGCCGACTTCAGTTGCAGAGATCAGGAGTTTCCTGGGGCTGGCAGGGTATTATCGGAGATTTGTGCAGGATTTCTCCTGGATTGCAGAGCCGTTGACTCGGTTGACCCGGAAGGATGCTGAGTTCATTTGGTCAGAGGAGTGTCAGACAGCTTTTAATGAGTTGAAGAAGCGGCTTACGGCAGCTCCGATTCTGACATTGCCTTCAGGATCGGGTGGTTTCACTATTTATAGTGATGCTTTAGGGAAGGGGCTGGGTTGCATCTTGCAGCAGCATGGGAAAGTGATTGCCTATGCTTCCAGGCAATTGCGTCCCCATGAGAAGAACTACCCTACCCACGATCTGGAGCTGGCAGCAGTGATATTTGCTCTGAAGCTGTGGAAACATTATCTGTATGGTGAGAGGGTAGAGATCTTCACATATCACAAGAGCTTAAAGTATGTGTTCACTCAGAAGGAGTTGAACATGAGACAGCACAGATGGCTAGAGTTGATGAAAGATTTTGACATCCTACTTCAGTATCACCCGGGGAAGGCCAACGTGGTTGTCGATGCCTTGAGTAGGTATCCGACAGCCATGTGTTTGACCATGGATCCGACTTGGAGAACCTTGGGATTGAGGTGATCGTGCCCAGAGTGCAGATGCAGCTATGGGGGATGCAAATTCAGTCAGACTTGGTGGAGAGGATCAAGTCGGCACAGTTTAAGGACATTGCTCTGCGGTGTCTCCGAGAGCAGGTTCGAGCAGGATTACTGGAGGGCAAGTTTTCTCTTACAGAGGATGGTGCCTTGAGGCACAGTTCCAGGTTATGTGTGCCTAGTAGAGATCTCAGAGAGCAGGTTATGCAGGAGGCCCACAGATCTCAGTACTCTATACACCCGGGTGCCAACAAGATGTACCGAGATCTGCGGGAGCATGTTTGGTGGTCAGGGATGAAGTGGGAGGTGGCTCACTTCGTGGCTAGGTGTTTGGTCTGTCAACAGGTCAAGACAGAGAGACAGAGGCCCGGTGGATTGTTGCAGCCGCTGCCCATTCTCGAGTAGAAATAGGAGCATATTACAATGGACTTCGTTTCAGGATTGCCGCGTACTCCAGAAGGAAAAGATGCGATTTGGGTCATCGTGGACAGATTGACCAAATAGGCCCACTTTTTGCCATTCAAGGTGGATACGTCTACAGAGAGGCTGGCGGAGATATATATGCGGCAGATAGTCAGGATTCACGGAGTTCCGGTCAGCATCGTCTCAGATCGGGATAGCCATTTTACTTCCCATTTCTGGAGGAGTCTGCAGACCAGCTTGGGCACTCAGCTCAAGTTTAGTATTGCATACCACCCCCAGACGGACGGACAGTCAGAGCGGACTATTCAGACTCTTGAGGATATGCTGCGGACGTGCGTCCTAGACTTTGGAGGTTCCTGGGTGGATTATCTTCATTTGGTAGAGTTTGCCTACAACAATAGTTTCCAGGCCAGCATTGAGATGTCACCTTTCGAGGCTCTGTACGGGCGTAGGTGCCGTACACCCTTATCTTGGGATGATGTTGGTGAGCGAGCTTTACTGGGGCCAGAGATGGTTGTTGATGCGGCCGAGAAGGTGAAGCTCATCAGGGACAGACTTCGTGTGGCGCAGGACAGACATCGGCACTGGGCCGATAGCCACCGGAGGCCATTGGAGTTTGAGGTACAGATTAGAGTAGGATTAGATTTAGGTTTGTTTGTTTGTGATTTTTTATCATGTTTGTTTATTATTTTAATTGAGACCTTGCTTGTGATTAGGTTGGAGACCAGGTTTTCTTGAGGATATCTCCGACTCATGGTAAGATACGTTTTGGTGGAGGCGGGAAGCTTAGCCCGCGCTTCATCGGCCCTTTCGTTATCAGCGGGAGAGTCGGTGACGTTGTATACAGGCTAGACTTGCCGCCTGTACTAGTGGGGATCCACAACGTATTACATGTATCACAGTTGAGACGGTATGTGGCTGACCCTAGCCATGTGCTCGATCATTCAGAGATAGAGGTTGGGCCTTCTCTCAGCTATCCAGAGCAGCCAGTGGAGATTCTAGATCGACGGGAGAAGGTTCTGAGGAACCAGGTGATACCCTTGGTGTGCGTCGCATGGAGGCATCATTCTCCAGGAGAGTCTACCTGGGAGGGGGAGGATGAGATGCGCGAGCGCTACCCTTATCTTTTTGGACCGTGAGGTATGTTTTCTATCCTTCTCATCAGTTGTATTTCGCCTTTCAATTTCGAGGACGAAATTCTTTTAAGGAGGGTAGATTTGTCACTACCATATTTCTAGTGTGAGGATATTTTTATCTTTTTTGGGGTAATTTAAATTTATTAGAATTTATTTGAATTTATGGGAATTTTTAGGAATTATTTTGGAATTGTTTGGACAAGGTTGACTTTGACTAGTGTGGACCCTTGTAGACCAACCTAGGAGATAACCCTAGTTAGTATGGACTTGGTTAGGTTATATGACTCTAGTTTAGCCTAAGCTAATCCTTGGTTTGGTCATTATACACTAGTTAGCAATAGGAATTAGAAAGTCATAAGTCATGGCTTATGATTTGGAGCCTTTAATAAATCATTTAACACATAGCCTTGTAAGTTGGCCCAAAGCCCAAAACAACTACCAAACCCTAATCCCTAGGAAGTGATGGCCGGCCACCTATTGCATTGGGATCACCACCATATAAATACCCTCCTAAAATCTAGGGTTGCCTCCTCCTTAGGAAAGCTCAAGTTAGAAAAACAAGGTTTGTTCCTATCCAATAAATTCCTAGAATTCCATTCCTCTTCCTTTTCCATTCAAATCATTTCCTTTAGGTCCTAATCTACCTATTCTTGCTGTTGCTAAGGTCTCTTCTCAGTTTGAGGTTGTTTTGATTGGATTGGGATATCAAGAGAGGAGCTCACAAAGAAGGGTTTTCTTGAGAAGTTCAAGCTTAGGTAACTTTCTCTACACTCCATGAAATTTCGTTTTGTCTTCATCATTAGGGAGTCCTAGGAGTCCCCTAAGTATCAGTATAGGTTTTGTGTCGGGTATCCTAGGTTTCATGTCCGTTCTGGACACGTATCAGAGCTAGGGTTGAGTGTTTGACGAAATGCCCCAAAGGGCATTTCGATCTTGTTTGTGCATTACTTTTAAATAGGAAATTTAGTTTTAATCTTTCTTATTGATTACTGTTCTTATGTGGTAGTGTTAGTGTCGGGTTGTGTCGGAATCTTGGCTTGGACATGCGCGTGCACACGCTCGTGCGCGCGCTACAGTGTTCCCCTGTTACTCGGGGCCTGTAGCGGACACGACACTGGATGTTTGGACACGAGATTTTGGGGGAGTCTCGGGGCACCCACTGACACGCCATGTGTCAAATTTTGTGGGCCCACGTGGTGTGTCGAAGGATTTCTGGACAGTGCACTGATCGCCACTGTCAGTCCCAGGCTGAGTTTCTCGACACTGATACGGCCCTATTTCTATGGACACGACACCCTAGGACTCAGTACATGTGTTTGGACACTTAGCTGGACACTAGGTGTACCTACTGACATGACCACGAGACACAGTAGTGCCCCGTGTCGTGTGCACGACACATGTGCACACACGCACGAGCCTGTGGTCTACACAGTGTCTATGTGTGCACTGTTAGTGTTTATTCGTGTTTGGACACGTTTGTGTCCATCATAGTGGACACGAACAGGTTGTGGGACATATATATGTTGTGTATATACATTACCAACTCATTATTGTGTATTTTTAATGATTTTCGTGGGGTATTTATCAGTTAGCAAATTCTGAAACTTGATGTTTAGTTTCCTGATTTTTCCAGTTTATATATGTGAACTTTGCCATCATTTTTAAACCCACTTAATACTGTTAATGTTAGGTTAGAGTCCCTGAATGGGTTCTCCTATATATTATCTAACCATGGTTAGGATTTTGGGTGAATTGGCATTGAATTGAGTTCAAAATGGGATTTGGAAGTTGAGACAAAACTGAGTTTTCTGAACTGAGATTCATTGATATATGTAAACCTGAGAATTTATACTTATGGATCCCTATCTATGCACCTGTGTGTTAGCACCCTTTTGCATAAAATCTGAGAATAGGTTTGGGTTGTTGGTGTTTAATTGTTTAAGTGATGTGGCTTTGGGGAGGGACTGAAAACTGGGTTTCTAAAACTGATTTTTGTATTGAAATGTAAATCTTAGATTACACTGTGGTTTCAACCTGAGTTTAACTCATCACACGCACAGAAAAAACACTCACTATTCACAGGATATACACCCTACTTTAATTCCAATGTATTACACTAACTGTCATGTATCCTGAGCACTGTCACTGCCTATCTAGACACACCACACACATTCACATTCATGTACACACATGAACCCTCACACAAATATGAGAATGGAATGGTTTTTGCATGAACACATGGTCTCCTTCACTAATTTCATGTAAATCTGAGAATCACATAGATTTAATACATCACTCTTTCCTTGTTCACACACCCTCACATGACTATTCACTCTCTAGTATCACACACTCTATCCCACACTGTTTTCTGATTTTCCTATCACATGTTGCACACACACACACATGTACTCTCTCCCTCTAGCACACATCTCACTCTTCACTCTTTCATTCTACACACACACACACAGTTACACATGTCCCTCTTTATGCCTATCTAATGTAAGTATATATATATATATATATATATAATGTATACTTTAATATATGTATCTATATATATAATACAATTTGTACTTTATATATATGAGTTAATAATGTATTGTGATATATAGAAATATCTATTTGTGTGTGGTATACGTATGGGTAGCCATGTGTATATACATATATTACTATGTGATTCCATATGTAGGCCTAGATGCAACTAGGTTGTGTGATGTTTGGTTTGACTTGTGTTGTATAGACTTAGTATACTAGCATAGGCTAATTTAGCCTTGTTAGACTAGTGTAGACTAATGTAGTCTAGTGTAGACTAGTTTGACCTAATTTAGACTTGGGTGACCTAGTTTGACCATAGTTGACTTAGGTTGACTTCTTGGTTGACCAGAGTTGACCAAGAGTTGACTTTGGCCTAGATTGACCTAGATTCATGTAGTATGCATAGTAGGACTTCGTTTTGCCATTTTAGACTTGTTGTGACTTGTGCTGTTCTGATTAGGAGCCAGACACCACTCCTCGGACAGTACTTTTCAGTTGGACACTCAGATACCAGGCGAGTACATTCTCTGATCATTTCATATCCTACTTAGAACTATTTCCTGCAGTAGATTACTTTACTTGTGCTGTCACGTTGGTCACACGGATTGGTACTATATGGATCCCTTCTTGAGATGTTATCCTTAGGAAGCATCGGGTACTCTATATTCTGTGCGTTTCACTTACATGGCGTATCACTATGCTTCATTGGTTCTTCGATCACTTGTGACATATACTCTTATGATCACAGAGTCTTCCTGGAATCCTTATCCCATTTATGGGTCTACTATGTACCACCCTTCGGGGGCTTATCACCCTTCGGGGGCCTTACATAGTATCATAACATAATCTAGTTGGATCCTTGTGTATTGATTGGGGGTATGGAGGAGTAGAAGTAGACATGTGAATAATACACCAGTAGTATCTTATCAGAATCATTCCGTAGTGTCTTATCAGAATCATCCCATGCCATTTACATGTCCATGTTGTACTCTGACTCACTAGCCACATGTTAGCTCTTTATTTATAGTAGATATTTCTATTACAGCTTTCTCTCTCTGTTTACATACTGTACTTCTTTCAGTACTTGTATCTTACTTTACTGCATGATTATATCTTCTAACTTGCTATGAACTGTTGAGATATACTGTACTCGCTTCTGTCCTGCCTGGACCTATTGAAATATTACAGAGGACGAAGAGGAGGCCTGCCTGGACACTTTCTACGGGGCAGCCATAGATGACACCTGCGAGATGGACCCTCAGGAGGACTCAGCTCTAGCTGAGGATATCACCCCGATTGCCTAGACTAGATTAGTTAGGCTTATCTTCTTTTATGTAGTCTTGAGGCATGTTTTAGCTAGACTTTATTTGGAGTTCAGAGTTGTATATATTCTTTCATTCTGTATCTGAGACCATGTACTTCTGGATATTGCTGGAATTATCTTAGACTACTTTTCATCTATTTATTTCCTTGAGTTCTATTTCATATCGTGCTTTCTCTTCCTTAGTTGTGATTGAGTTTTACTGCTATGTCACCCCCATTCGGGGAGTATAAACTATTTAGAGATATATTGCTAGTTGATTGTTGACCTAGGACAGCGTTCTACCGCCGACACTGCGGCGTAGGCTGGACGTACCCACGTCTCGTGCCCTTACTCTAGGGAGCGGGTCGTGACAGGATCATACTTTTTGTTTTCGAGCTTCGAGTAGTGTTCGAATTTCTGTCTCCGTTCCCGTTTCCAATCGATTTCATTTTTTTTACCCTCATCTCCATTTCCGTCAAATAATGCACTCCATAGAACAACAATCTCTCTGTGTTTAATGGCATCTAATAGGATTTTGCAATCACCTTCGACGATGGACATTGAAATTTCTTTTTCCTTTGTAGATATCCAGCGCTAATCGCAAGTCTACGCCCTTTGCCTCCCTCAAGAGGAGAACCACCAACACATTTTCAAACAGAACTGTTCTGTTTGGAAATTCTACAATTTGGACCGAACTTTGTATAAGTCTAAATTGTACTCGTATAAGACAGAACGGTGTGTAGAAAATAATGGATCACAAAAAAAAGCACATTGTAGCGGAATAAACAGACAAATTGAAGTCACTATGTAATATGCGAAAAGAATCGCTTTATTGATTTCAATAGCGAAATACAAAGCTTACAACAAATTACAAGGGCTCTTAATGGCCATCAAACTTATGCCAATTTGTCTTACATTGAACTTGACGACTCGGCTTACAACTCACTAGAACAACAAAATTTTAATGTTCATTATATTATGTCCTTTATTATAGAAGATATCATTTTTTACAAGGAGAGCTTCTGTATATCCAACAAAGCTTCAATATCTCAAAAATGATCAAGCCAATCTCTGCGTACTACAAATCCCAATATCATAATCACTCAAAAATGAACATAGATTACAAAGGCGGCATGTAGCCAAGATTATAATTACTCAAGCTCACTTTTCTCTCTGATTACAAGTTACTCAGTTCTCTCTCTCATATCTCAATACAATTTGACGAGCCAGCGGATGCTTCAGATAGGCGATGTCCATACATTATGTCATGTATAAGTTCTGACTCCTTACGGCCACATGCCTCGAAATGCCAAGGAACTCTGTGCCTCGACGCATCCAAGCGAGCTCCGCGCCAACGAGCATCTACCCGTGCCTGCACATAAAAACTGTATGGGTGTCAGTACTCAACTATACTAGGAGAGTAAGCTCCTCGCCCACCCATACAAAACCAACACGTTCATTTACTTTGTGCAACATAATCCCTTTATGATTATCTTTCTATTCTTGCCTTAGAATCGATTTTAGGACATAGGCGCCTGGCTTATTTGTATCTCTAGACCATCATCGTGCTATCGCACCGATAACTTCCTTATCCTTGCCTCTAGATCATTCTCGTGCTTGCAAATTCAACGTACTGACTTGTGCTTACCTTTCGGCCTATACTTAGCGACGCAACGACATGGTCGTGATATACTCTATTCGTGCTTTAATATAATCGAGATAGTGCCTCCTCACATAGTGTTTTGCCTATGCTCGTGTCATAACAACGTGGTCTTGCCATGACGTATCGAGGTAGTGCCTCGCAACTCAACATGCCTTAACTAACTTGTCCTACGGTCCTTCCTGACTTAACTTTAAAATGACTCAAATCAAACTTATGCACTCTGTGCCAACGAACTCATTAGTCGACCCACATCCCGTGCCAAAGCATGTACCTTGGCTATAGCCAAATCTTAGGCTTAGCGACTGTGTTGCATACCAAGCTAATACTTCAAAACCTACTCAAACCGTGCTCACACATCTTGACTCCTTAAGGCAGGCACGCGGATAGCCGCTCTTTTGTTAACTCATCTACATGAAATGGTCACTAGCACCACAAGCTATACTTGGACCTTAATTGGGTAATATGGTACGTTCGTATACAACGAGGCACGATATCGTCGAATTTTTTATCCAAAAGCTGCAGAAACACCAACTCCTGAGGGCTGCACTGGCCCTGTGGTACCGGAAGCTGGCTACTGGATACGAGAGGTGGCAGACCCCTCCCCAGCGTCTCCCGTCCCGGGACGATGCGATCTCGTCTCAACCATCCTGGAGACACAGATCAAACAAGAAACAATTACTGAGAATGAGTCGGATATATCAAAGGAGGACAGTTTAAAATTCTAAGGAAGACAATAAGCAGCAAAAGTAGATATACGGAATCTGATACGGAGTTTTTCCTAGTGTGATTGAGTACCTTCAAAAAAAAATACTAATTTCTACTGCAGGCTACAGTGATATTCTAGTTCGAATACCACTACATTTCTAAACTAGACCTGCATGGGCCACCACTAAAAACGTGTCATGACCCGTACCCTAGAGTAAGGGCACGAGACGTGGGTACGTCCAGCCTACGCCCCAGTATCGGCGGTAGAACGCTGTCCTAGGTCAACATCTAACAATATAAAGGTACCTGTACAGTATATACTCTCCGAATGGAGGTGACGTAGCAAATAAAGTCTCAATCACAACTAAGGTAAAACAGGATAAAGATAGATAGATAAATATCCAGAAATGAAAACACAGAGATACAATCCAGAATTCTAAGTGTCTAAATAAGTACATATCCCAAAATATCTCAGAATCCATATACAGTAATCCATGAAAAGTAAAGACATCCTAGTCTAAGGGAGTGTCATCTACTGCTAGTGGATCCAGCTGCTGGTCCAAGTCCAAGCACTCATCTAGTGTAGCACCGTAGTAGGTAGGGCAGAACGCCTCAGCCTCGTCCTCTGTAATATTTCAACAGGTCCAGTCAGGACAGGAGCGAGCACAGTACATCTCAACAAATTATAGCAGGTCAGGATATAAAATCATGCTAGAGAGTAAGATAGAAGAAACTGAAGGAAATAACACAATAAAAAGGAAGACTGTAAATAAATAGATACCATATATAGAGAACTATCAGTGACTAGTGATTCAGAGCACAAGACGGTTATGTAAATGGCACGATGTTGTACACGAGTAATCTACAGAGGTTGTACACGAGTAATCTACTTGATTGATTACATAACCACTTCTACTCCCCAACCCCAATCAATACACAAGGATCTAGCCAAGATATGTTATTGCACACGAAGTATAGTCGCACAAGAAGATCATGTGAATACATGAATATACACGAATTCACACAATTTGTACACGAATGTCACGAATACATGGAGTACACGATGCTCACCATAAAGTACACGAACAAGAAATATCCGATGTATCCGCTAAGGGGATAACATCGCACGACAAGATCCATATAGTACTAATTCGTGTTTCCAACGTGTCAGCATCATGTAAAGTAATCTAAAGCAGGAAATATACTCCTAATGCAGGATATGAAATGATCAGAGAATGTACTCGCATGTAACCTGAGAATCTGAAGAATATCTACTGTCCGAGGAGTGGTGTCTGTCTCCTATAGAACAGTACAAGTCACTATGAGTCTAAAATGATAATAAGATACAAGTCAATACATTCTACATGAATCTAGGTCAATCTAGGCCAAAGTCAACTCTTGGTCAACTCTGGTCAACCCTAGAAGTCAAACTAGGTCAACCAAGTCTATACTAGTCTAACTAGTCTATTCTAGGTCTAACAAGGCTATACAAGTCCAATCTAGACTCTATGCTGGCATTCAAGCCACCCATAGGCTAAGAGCCCTAGTCTAGGCTATTAGGCAATACCATGCCTAAACCAACCATAACACACATATACACATAACAATATATATATATATATATATATATATATATATATATATATATATATATATATATATATATATATATATCTAATACACACATAGATATATTTATATAATCTAATATAGAAATACACATAGCATATAGGTTACCTTTATGTATACCACACAAACATATATATCTAATATATATAATAGTACACACACATTATTATAGGATACATATATGTACATGCCACATACCCATATATATACATGTGTATAGAGAATAAGAAGAAGGAAAATGTGGTGGTGACATGTGTGTGTGTGTGTGTTACTGAGAGACAAGAGTGTGTGTTTGCAAGAAATTAGAAACAATTAATGAATAGGCAACCTGGGTACAAAATTAGTGAAGTTTAAAGGAAAAAACAGTGAAGGTTACATTGATACTTGTGTTAGTAACAGGAAAATGGTATCAGTGAATAGAAAACAGGAATGGTAATAACCTGTGTGTGTACAGGAATAGTGTGGCATGGCAGTGAGTAGTATGAAACAGTGCAGTACTATGAAACAGTGAGTGAGTGAAGGCTTGAGCCTATCTGTGGTGTCAATGCAACAGTGTACATATCCAAGGAAACAGGGAATTATTTCAGGATATTAAGGGTTGATTAAAACATTCCATTACAGTTCCTTAAGGAAGATTAATCTCAGGTTTAGGGATGAATAACAGTTGACAGGAAAGGGAAAGGAAATCAGTTCAAGTTATCAATAGAATCAATTCTCAGTTGACAGTTCATATGAAAACAAATCATAGCTTAGGAAAATTAGAAAAACAGTGAACATAGAATCATTGATTTAGGAATTCAACTCATGTTATCAAGAACAAATCATTCAATTCAGTTAACCCATAAAACAAAATCAGTTCTACAAATGAAATAATATCATTCAAAAATCCCACGTGTCAGTCAACCCATTCGAGTCCCAACTCATAGTCCAAATTCTCATTTACAAACCAAAAGCCAAATTCGAATGTAATGTTAAGCTAAACATGAACAAACAATATGTGGGAAAACATTTAACAGTGAAAACATTACTTAAAACTGGGATTTAAATGTTTAGGAATTCGAAAGAACTAAGTATCAGAACTTGGTATCAGTGTTTTGCCATCTAACCCAAATTCGAATCCCCATTCACATTAATAACCCAAACTAACATGTAAACTCGATTAACAGAGATTATAAATCATGTTTAGGATCTATTTAACAATTAAAACATGAATTAAAACATTAAAAACTGGAATACAAACACAGAACAATCAACAGGACGTACACGTACAGTGCACGCCCAGTGCACAACCAACTGCGTGTCCGATACGACACGATAGGTCGTACCACTCTGGAAATCTCGTGTCAGTCATGACCCCAACACGCGTGTCAAAAATCCCGTGTCCAAGTGGTGTATGCTGTGCATAGGAGACCCCGAACAGCAGAGGAAGAACACTACGCGCGCGCGTGTGTTGCACCCGCGTGTTCCCGTGTCCATTGCAACACGACACGACACCAATATCAACTCAGAACACCAGAAATTAATAAATGAGCCTAAACCCTAATTTTCTATTCAAAAATATTGCAGAAATCAAATCGAAATGCCCTTTGGGGCATTTCATCAAACACATACACGTATCCACTGATACGTGTCCGATACGGACACGTATTGGACACTAAACCTAGGGATAGCTATACCTACAGTTAGGGTAGGCCTAGGGATTCCTAAATATGTAATAATAACAGCATTTTATGGTGTGGATTAGAAATTATCTATAGATTTGCAATGTATCAAAAAGTCCCAAATGAGAGTGGATCCTCAAGCCAACAAAACTCCTTCAAATTGTCCACACTCTGAAATTTCTCACCACAAACAGCAAGTAGAATAAATTTAGAACCTATTGTAATTAGTTTGAGAGAAAAAGGAATTAAATAGGATTTTCTATGAATTATTGAAGATGGAGCATACCTCTTTCTTAAACTTGAGAACTTTCTAAAGGAGGCTAGCCCTAACTTTGAGGAGGCATTAAATAGATGGGAGGAATGCCCTAAGTGGTCGGCCAAGGGGGTGTTGGGCTAGGTTAGGGTTCCACTAGTGGTCTATGGGCCTAAGTCATAAATCATGACTTGTGAAACCACGAGCCATTAACTAGCCTAATCAAATACTAATTTCCCCAAATTAAATCTAATGACTAGGATATCTCTAACTTAGGTCAAGCTAGGGTTACACACTCTAACCAAGTAGTCATGACCTAGGTTAGCTTCTAGGACAGTCTCCAAAGTCACCCTGAGTCAAAGTCAATAATAGCACCAAATCAATTATACTAAAAATTACTGAAAATTCTAATAATTATAACTAATACTAAATAATTCCAAATAATTTCAAAATTTTAAAAATGACCAAAATACCCTCAAGCTAGAAATGTGGTAGTGACATAAGGGAAACAATAGCTACCAAAAAATCAAATTGTGTGTCTGTAAGGATCCTATGGCCATGGTTATAAAAAAATGCTTTATCTACAAACAAAAAAGGGGGTATTGTATAGACACGGTTACAGGGGTACGGCTACAAAAAATCATTTAAAATAGTCACTCAAAGTGAAGAAATATGTCCAAAAATAGGCCCATGACCTTTTTTGACCATATATATGGTAATCCTATATAAGATTAGATTTGACCATATATGTGGTAATCCTACATATATGGTAAATCTATATAAGATTGGATTTGATTATATGTGGTAATCTTACATAGGATTGTATTTTTTAAGCCTACATGGGATTGGATTTTTATGATATATAAAGGGGTCTACGGGTGCTCCTTTACACATCTTATTATGCTCAAGTTGTTGAACAAGTTCAACACAAGACAGCTAAAATTGTTGAATAAGTTCAATACAAAAATTTGAGAGAGTTTTTTTTTCTTCTATCTTTGTGATAGAAATCGAGTTCTTGAGTGTAAGGAGAGAAGTGTTGAGAGCTATTGTAATTCCTTTTCTTCTTCATAGTGGAACTAAATTACCCTCATTATGGAAGTAGGCATCTTGGCCGAACCATGTAAATCATTGTCTTTGTGGTTGTAAATTTTCTCTGAGTTTCTTGGGTTTATTTTCGCTGTGCCACAATAAATTGGTATCAGAGCTTCGGGAGTCTAGCAAAGTTTTAGACAAAGTTCTCAGAGAAAGTTAATTGGGTGGATTCTTGATATGGCTCCGTCAAGCAGGATCGGAAAGTATGAAATTGAGAAGTTTAATGGGAAGAATGATTTTGGCTTTTGGAAAAGCCAGATGAATAACGTTCTCATATCTCAAAAGCTTCACAAAGCTTTACAGAGAAAGTCCAAGAAGCCCACTGACATGACCGATGATGATTGGGATGGCATGGATCTCGAAGCATGTACCGCTATTCGTTTGTGTTTGGAAAGGGATGTCGTGTACTCTGTGAAGGGCGAAACCACCGCCGCTGGGCTCTGGTTGAAGTTGGAATCACTCTACATAACAAAGAATCTCACCAACCGACTTTATAGGTTAAAGTCGCTCTACAGACTAGTGATGGAGGAAGGTATGTCAATTCGGGATCATATTTCAAAATTCAATCAAATTATTTCCGACTTGAAGGATGTTGACATACATGAAGAAGATGATCGTTTGGCGCTAATCCTAATATTTTCTTTGCTCGATTCTTATGAGAATCTTATTCAAACATTATTGTACAAAAAGGACTCAATTTTCGCAGAAGAAGCTACGAGTGTCTTATTGTCTAAAAAGGTGCGAAGGTTGGCATCTAATGGCAGAAACGATGGAGGCCAAGCCAAAGGTTTGACGGTAAGAGAAAGGACAAACGATAAATCATCTTTTAGCAGAAGGTCAAGATCCAAGTCCAAAACACCTATTGAGAAGGTGAAGTGCTTCAACTATAATGAGAAAGGACATCATACAAATAAGTGTTCTCATCCAAAGAAGAAGAACAAGAAAAAGAAAAATAAGACACAGAGAGAAGGTGATGAAGCAAACTGTGCTTCAGAAGCTGATAGTGACGGAGTCTGTTTTTCGGTGGCACATGACAACATGAGTGACCGTTGGATTCTCGATTTCGGATGCTCGTACCATATGTGTCCAAAGAGGGAGTGGTTTTCTTTCTACAAGGCGACAGATGGTGGTTCTGTGTTGATGGACAACAATAATGCATGTCGAGCTGTTGGAATTGGATCTATCAAGGTAAAAATGTATGATGGAATTGTGCGAACTTTGATCGATGTCAGACATGTTCCCGACCTCAAGCAAAATCTTATTTCTCTTGGTACGCTTGACTCGAATGGTAACAAGTTCGTCGCCGAGGGTGGAGTCTTGCGAGTTGTTCATGGTTCTTTGGTGGTGATGAAAGGTCACCGACAGGGTAACCTTTATATCTTATTAGGAAGCACTGTGACTGGGACTTTAGCAGTCAATACATTTAATTTGTCTGATAGCACGCATCTCTGGCGTACGTGGCTTGGGCATATAAGCGAGAAAGGCCCGTCCTTACGGAGCAAGCAAGGGTTACTGAAGAACTTGAAGAACCCAAGTATGGATTTCTGTGAGCATTGCATTAATGGCAAGCAGCATAGGGTGACCTTCAGTACAAGCAAGCAGAAGACAAGAGGTATTCTCGACTATGTGCATACAGATGTATGGGGACCTAGTAGGATTCCTTCCAAGAATGGAGCAAGGTACTGTCACTTTTATTGATGATTATACACGTTATGTTTGGTTGTATTTTGTCAAAACCAAGGATAAAGTGTTCAAAAAGTTCAAGCAGTGGAAAGCAACAATGGAGAACAGAACGGGCAGAAAGGTAAAGATGATGAGGTCTGATAATGGTACTAAATATATCTTTGGACCTTTCAAAGATTTCTGTGCTCAAGAAGGTATCGTTTGACATTGGACTGTTAGAAACACATCGCAGCAGAATGGGTTAGCTGAGAGGATGAACAGAACCTTGCTTGAGAAAGCAAGATGTATGCTCTCCAATGTCGATTTAGGCAAGGAATGGTGGGCGGATGCTATACACATGGTGCGATACTTGGTTAATAGATCACCAACTCCGGCTATAGATTGTAAGACTCCATATGAGGTGATGACCGACAAACCAGAATATTACAGCACTTTGTGCGTGTTTGGATACAAAGCTTACTATCATGTCAATGGGTGTAAGTTGGACCCGAGAGTCAAGAAAGAAATATTCTTGGGATATGCACAAGGAGTGAAGGGCTACCGTCTGTACTGCTTAGAGGATAAGAAGTTCTTAATCAGCAGGGATGTCACATTCGACGAGTCTTCAGTGTTGGCTTCGAGCAAGAAGAGTGAGTCCGATCATAATGGCGGTGTATCTAGCAAATCTCAAATAATTGAGATTGAGTTGTCTGAGATGCATCAGATGAGGTGGAGGTTTCTGAAGATGTTCATCAAGCCCCATAAGAGCAACAACCAAAGGATGAGTAGCACCAGCAGTAAGATTCCTTGGCCACCACTAGGCCAAGGAGATCAGTCAAGCCAGTACATATGTATGGATTTGAGGAACCGGTAAAGCATTATGGACAGCTAAATATGGTGGCATATGCACTACCAGTAGAGGATGACGAGCCTATCACATTCAGACAGGCGGTCAAAGATACTAGCAGCAAGAACTAGATGGTGGCTATGCAGGAAGAGATTGAGTCTCTCCACAAAAATTGTACATAGGATCTGGTTCCATTGCCCAAAGGCAAAAAGGCTATAGGCTGCAAGTGGGTGTACAAAAAGAAGAAAGCTTCTCCAGAGTCAGGTGGCACTCGGTTCAAGGCAAGATTCGTGGCAAAGGGCATCTCGTAGAAGGAGGGAGTGGACTACAATGAGATCTTTTCTCCGGTGGTCAAGCATACTTCTATTCACATATTGTTGATCTTAGTAGCTTATTATGATCTCGAGTTAGAGCAACTCGATGTGAAGACAGCATTCTTGCATGACAATCTTGACGAAGAAATTTATATGCATCAACCGGAGGGCTTCAAGGTGGTTGGCAAGGAAAATCATGTGTGTTTGTTAAAAAAATCGTTGTACGGGTTGAAGCAGTCACCTCGACAGTGGTACAAGCGGTTCAACACCTTCATGACATGGCATGATTTCACCCGAAGTAAGTATGATTGTTGTGTTTACTTTCATAGACTTCGTGGTAGAGACTATATCTATCTATTGCTTTATGTGGATGATATGCTTATTGCCTCAAAAAGCTTGGTAGAGATAGATAAACTGAAATCTCAACTTAGCTCGGAGTTTGAGATGAAAGACTTGGGTGGAGCCAAGAAGATTTTGGGGATGGAGATTAAAAGGGAGAGGAAGAAAGAAAAATTGTCTTTGTCTCAGAAGTCGTACATTAAAAAAATTATTGCTCGTTTTGGTATGGAAGATGCAAAGACTGATTTTACTCCCTTGGCTGGCCACTTTAGGCTCTCAGCCAAGTTATCCCCTACTACAGATGAGGAGAAGGAGCACATGGTTCGAGTTCCTTATGCGAGTGCAGTTGGCAGCTTAATGTTTGCTATGGTGTGCACTCGACCAGACATTGCATAATCTATAAGTATGGTTAGTCGCTTTATGGCTAATCCAGGAAAATAGCACTGGGAGGCTGTGAAGTCGATATTCAGGTACTTGAAGGGCACCACTGATGTGGGATTACACTTTGGTGGAGACTTTAGTCAAGTCAGTGGATATGTGGATTCGAACTATGCTGGTGATCTGGATAGGCACAGGTCAACTACTGGATACGTGTTTATTTTACATGGTGCACCAGTCAGTTGGAGGTCTATGTTGCAGGCTACAGTTTCACTATCGACTACGGAAGCAAAGTATATAGCGGTAAAAGAGGCAGTGAAAGAAGGCCTATGGCTTCGTGGTTTGATTAATGACTTGGGGGTGAAGCAGGATATAGTTGATGTGCATTGTGATAGTATGAGTGCTATCCACTTAGCAAAGAATCAAGTCCATCATGCAAGGACCAAGCATATTGATGTTTGCTACCACTTCATACGAAATATTGTAGAAGACGGTGATATTGTACTTGAAAAGTTGCATACCAAGGACAATCCCGCTGATATGTTGACTAAGGTTGTTCCTGGAGCTAAGTTCCAACATTGCTTAGACTTGCTCCATGTCCTACCAATTGTTTGAGAGCCCTTGACGAGTGGTTGATTTGGTGAAGCTGTGCGGTGGAGAAGTGTCGGCTCGATTTTGTGGCAAAATCTTGCCGAGGTGGATATATGAAGAAATATGTCCAAAAATAGGCCCATGACCTTTTTTGACCATATATATGGTAATCCTATATAAGATTGGATTTGACCATATATGTGGTAATCCTACATATATGGTAATCCTATATAAGATTGGATTTGATTATATGTGGTAATCCTACATAGGATTGTAATTTTTAGCTTACATAGGATTAGATTTCTATGCTATATAAAGGGGTCTACGGGTGCTCCTTTACACATCTCATTGTGCTCAAGTTGTTGAATAAGTTCAACATAAGAGAGCTAAAGTTGTTGAATAAGTTCAACACAAAAATTTGAGAGAGTTTTTTTTCTTCTATCTTTGTGATAGAGATCGATTTCTTAAGTGTAAGGAGAGAAGTGTTGAGAGTTATTGTAATTTCTTTTCTTCTTCATAGTGGAACTAAATTACCCTCATTTGTGGAAGTAGGCATCTTGACCGAACCACGTAAATTATTGTCTTTGTGGTTATAAATTTTCTCTGAGTTTCTTGGCTTTATTTCTGCTGTGCCACAACACAAAGTTTATGTAGCCGTAGAGGTACCCTTTTGTTACGTCACCTACGGTAACGATTTTAGAGTAAAAAAACATCCATGGCTAAAAGCCTATGGACACATTTTCTAAATGTGGCCTATGTGACTTTTTGTACTAGTGACGATCGCACGCAACAAAACGGTAAGGCATTTCATGCCACAACGTGTCCAAGCAAAGATCTGCCACGAGTAAACCATTTCATGCATCCCGCAAGCAATCTAGTAAGGGATCAGTACTAATCCACTCGCATACTGATGAGACCTACTTGCCTAAAGCGACATTAAGTAGTCCTGTCAATCATGCATCTTATTTGATTATCTTTCTGTTATTGCCTTAGGATCGATTATATTGTAATGAAAGCAGTAAAACATACACTCTTATGAACATGTTATGTTTGATTCATAAATAAGCAAGCAACATATATAATTCATGTCGTTTCGTGGCAACTTCTTATCAACTCAATGCAATCACCCTTGTACCGTTGCACGGTAAATATGTCAACCATCTTTCCCTATCATATTAAATGTGATATTTATGCATGATCTGTGTACTTGCACCATTTAGCCCACTGGCCCCTATCTCTATGAAGTTCACTGGCATATCTAAGCTAGAGTGGACTATATTCTCAATGGCAGTGCGACGCTAACCGTTCAATCTAGGTTGCAATCCTTACTGAAGGTCCGGTAATATCGTGCACCCTTGGCACCATAATTTTCTCCTAGGCCGAATGGACCCGGTGCCCCCAACGAATACACGTTCGAGGAAAGACTAGTGCACAGGTTATCTAACTCCATTTGACCATGCACTACGCATCTAACTCATGCAACTAAACATTGTCTTAGTCTGAAACTCAGCAATCATATCATCTCAACATTCAATTCTTCCATCTAAAAATTATTGGCACTATGCTCCAACTAAATGTTCTAATAAACGACCCGAAGGTCTCGGATATTTTGAGGCAACATACCACATAGAACAGTTTCGTAGTTTTGACCAATAATTGTTTATTTCGACGATGAACCCTATCATTTGCATATTGGCAGTTCTGTGACAATTGTGCCATAACTGCTCACTTTGTATACAAAGTATACCTTTCGATGTTATGACAGTTTCGTGATTGTACCACAGCTGGCCACTTCACGCATGAAGCCATATTATATGGGTCTCGTGCATACACACGCTTTATTACAGTTATCCCATATGTTTCAATTGGTACATTTGATACATGTCTCGCTACAATATTTCAATGTTCTATGCCTTAGTGTTCAACATTCCAAGGCTCGTGCACATGATGCACACTTCGATATAGCCTTTCGATGTGCTACGACTTAGTGTTCAACCGTCCTCTGACTCATGCAATGAGGCACACCTCAATTGGGTATCCAATATTCTATGATAAGTGTACTGAGGCACTCGCTGATCTGGGAATTCGGTAATCTATTTCTCGTGCACTGTAGCACTTGATCGCCGACATAGTGATTTGATGTTCTACTCTGACTCGTGCACTTGATGCAGGTTTCGATTCAGTTGCTCAATGTTCTAGGATCAATGTTCTACGATCAAAATTCAATGTTCTATCTTAGTCTTTAACACACATTACGACATCAACAAATACGAGCAACGCACATGAAAATCCATGACGTTTCAAGCATAAAATGGTACATTTTATTAAGGCATGACAGAGTAGTACAAATGGGTCAGAATCCTCCTACCTTAGCCGATTCGTCCATTCGTTTCGTCGAGCCGATGTGGTTTGATTTTTTAACTTCGTTGTACGGCCAACTAACCTGACTTAGCCATCCGAGCACTTTGTGCTTCGTTGAAGTACACGACTGATCAGCCTATCGTGCCCATGCCTTAGTCCGTTGCGAGCAATACTTTGATTTCTGTGGACTCTGTTGCAAAAAGAAAAAAATGTCGAGCTCTGAAATTCAGCGTAAAAGCCTAGCATGTACATGAAATCAACCAAAATCAACACTCGTTCGGATCGGACTTATCATCTCTTCGAATCAACTTAGTACTTGCAACAATTCGTATCGATACTTCTTCGGGTCAATTTAACTCTTCGAGTCAATGATTCATCATAATGTACCGTGCGAAGCGGGACATTACACTCACCCCCATGTCGACGACGTCGCCATCCCCTCTCTACTATTAGTTCTTTCCATTTTTTCAAGACAAATTAATTTCAATTATTAACGCCACAACACACTTTTTCAAATTTCGGAAGTAAATTAATAACATACCAAGTGTCAACATCTTTACACCCACACATAATTTTTTTTAATTTTTCTAAACAATCACCATACTTGGAAATATTTTTTCAATTTTCCAAAGCAGCCATCATTACTTGAGAACTTTTTTTTCTTCAATTTTTCAAAGCAGCCATCACATATTAATCATTTCCAATTTTTCAAGATATTAATTTCAATTATTAACACCATCACACAACACACTTTTTCAAATTTTGAAAATAAATTAATACCATACAAGTGCCAGCATATTTACACCCACACATAAATGTGCTTCATTACGTTTTCTAATAGCGTATAAACTTTTTATTTTTGAAATAAAAAATAAATTAAAAACAAACCTGCAAATCTTGCGGGTATGTAACTAGTGGTGCAGAAAAATCCACCACACCCCTTCATTTTCCATCATGTACATCCACGCTAGAGCTGCAACTCGGACGGACTAAACCCGACCCCGATCGGATAAATCCGTTAGTGGGTTGGGTTATGACTGAAGATATCATGATTCGGGCTCAAATTTGGGTTCAAATATTTGAACCCGATCATAAATCGGATTGGGCTCGGGTTCATGTGTCGGATTACCCGAAGAACCCGAAATTCGACTTTTATATATATATTGTCATACTTCTTAAATAAAAAGTTTAAATCCTAAATTTCTTCACCCAAACTCTTTAATTCCTTATCCTAAATCTTATTTCAGTTTGTATTTTATAATAATCAAGACTTGATTGTTATTTGATTATGTGTTTAATATTACTTTTATTCAAAATTATTTCAATTAGTATATTAGAGCCCGATAAATCCGGACCCAACCCGACCCGAGTTCAACCCGAGCCAAATCTGATCCTCCGGACTTGGTCTTGGACTTCATATATTGAACCCGAGGTCGGGCCAGGCTTAGGCTCGGACTAGGCTTATGATTCATCGGGTTGGGCTCGGGTTGACCTCAAGCCCGACCCAACCCGCCCGAATTGTACCCCTAATCCACGCATAATTTGATCAATTACCTCAACCCTCCACACCACGTCATTTCAAACCTCTCCATAATCAAGCAATTTGAAACAATACCATATATGCACTAACACGCATTTAATGTACAAAAAATCCTATACATATTTCCTAAATTAACCACCTCCCCATCACTCCTCCTTCTTTCATTTTATTCAAACCCACACTGGAAAGCTACCACCTACACAGCCCTACATTCTCTTTTAGCGTGCAGGAGTAGCTATGCTACTGTCGTGGTCTAGATGAATGGATCAAATGGTTTCCGTTGAAAATAACTGGGAGTAGAATGGGGTTATATACAATTTGTTAGTCCCTTGGCGAACAATCGATGGAAAAATACGAGTTCAAAAACAATTGTAAAGACAATGTTTCCAGCAACAACACCCTAAAGAAGGTGATGTTGTATTACGAGAATCTAAAGCGATTTCGTAAGATTTCTCGAAGGCAACAGAACCGTATAACTTCTAAAGAGAAGCGATGGTATTCTCGAAGGCAACAGAACCGTATAACTTCTAAAGAGAAGCGACGGTATTCTCGAAGGCAACAGAGGAAGAAGAAAGCCTGCTGGGGTAAAAGATCACCGGCGCTCAAAGCTATATCCGCCTTACGGACAAGCCTCCAGGAACCAGCAAGTTCGAAGAGAACTTTAGAACGCTGGCCAAAAATGTCGACGACTCCTCGGAATAGCAGCAGCACTCTCTCTCTGCAAAGTGCCATCAAAAAGCCACATTAAGCCTCAAAAGCCCATTAGCCCAAGTCCGAGCCCGAGTTCGAGTCCGAGTCCGAGTCCGAGTCGCTAAGCCCCTTCGGGGCTTAGCTCCAATCTATTTTCATTTTGGCCAAAAGTTGGTTTCTTATTCTCACCTCTATGTAAAATCCCCCCACATGGCACCCTCCATTGGGCCTCAACCCATGTGCATCTCTCTATTCCTTCATAAGTAATATATAGAGATACATATTGGTGTGATTTTCCGATGTGGGACTATCTTTTAACAATAGAATATTGTGAACACATACAACACATAGAATAAAACACCAACAATCCCCCACATATCTCTATATATATGAGTTAAGCGTTCCACATAATAACTGTCCATTATGCATTAGGATAGATGTCGCTGACGACTTGAATCTTCCCGCATGGGTTGAACAACAGTATGATACATGAATGGACTACGCCTTGAATTCTGTACCACAACTGTAATTTTTCCTACTCACATAATGTAGTTATCTGTGCTTCTGGCTGCACATTAAAGGCCTTGTGCCAGCCTGGATTTCAATGTATATATTTTGGGCGTCTACAAATTTACCCTCAAGAAACGGCCTATTTTTCTGTCCATACATTATAGGTGAGTTCTTTATTAAAGAGACATGGCATAAAGCGTCCAACGCTTCCTTTGCGGTGCTACGCCGCTATGACATGGCCTTAAGCCGAGGACCTTACCCCGAATCACCGGGAACCTCATCGTAGTGTCATACTACCCGTAGCATGAGGTCTAGCCCCTTTGTAGTGCCAAACTACCCAGCATAAAGCCTTACGCTTCTGTGCGGTGTTACGCCGCTACGACATAGCTTGCAAGGCCGAGGCTTTATCCCTAGCCAGGTTTACCTCATTGTGGTGTCGTGCCACCCGTAACATGAGGAACACCTCCTCTTTGTAGTGCTGACTACATTCCTCTTTAATTCAATATACAGCATTAGGCCAACTACCTATTTGTGGCGCTATGCCGCTGTGACTTGGCTAACATAGCCGAGGATTTACCTCTTTCGAGAACCTCATGGTGGAGTCACCGCCACACATAGCATGGAGTCATACTCCTTGTAGTGCTGTGCTACCATGCTTCCTGTAAAGCATAACAGACCTTCACTCAGTCTGAGAACTCATTAAGGCATTATGCCATCCTTCCCACAGGATCAATTTTCTGTAGAAAATTCATAGTAGACAACAGTGGTTCTGGGTCCGAAACCCTTCCATGTTCCGCAGAACAAGTATCCACTGTTAACTAATATTTTTCCAGTCAATAGTCCTCCCTTGAATCAAAAAATTAGATATCTGGTAGATTTCTCTTTGAACCAATAACATAAAATTTATTGATAGGATTATAATGACACAATATTAGAATGCCTTCAAACCCATCTTCCTTGCTGTGTCCTCGACCAGCTGTCGTTTGAGGCCTTTCGTGAACGGATCCGCCAGGTTCTCCTGACTCCGAACATCGATCACTGCAATGACGCCTCGTTTGATGAGATCGTTCACTGCTCTGTACTTTAACCGCACAGTCCTCTTCTTCCCGTTAAAGAGTTCATTTGATGCTACTGCTGCTGCCGCCTGGTTGTCACAGTATATCGGGATTGCCGGTATCTGAGCTCCAACCACTGAAAGATCATACATGAGCTCCCGAAGCCACTCTACTTCATCTGCAGCAGCATCCAATGCAAAGAATTCAGATTCCATGGAGGAGCAAGATAACATTGTCTGCTTCTTCGATTTCCACGATATAGCAGCTCCGCCCAAGGCGAATATGAATCCACCTGTAGAATACTCGCTCTCCACCTCTGAACACCAGCTAGCATCACTGAAGCCTTCCACTACTGACGGATCTCCGCTGTAGTATAGTGCAAATGTCTGAGTCCTTTTTAGATATCTCATAACACGCTTCACAGCGTTCCAGTGTTCAACGCCTGGGTTGCTAGTGAACCGACTCAGCATTCCCACCGCAAAAGCTATGTCAGGACTTGTGGCAGTAGTAGCGTACATCAAGCTTTCGATGATGCTGGCGTACTCCAATTGCTTGACGCTTTCTCTCGAATTTGGCTCCAGCTTCTGATCACTCCGGTACGGTGTATCAATTATAGGAAGATCTTGATACCCGTATCGAGTGAGCATTTTCTCAATGTAATGAGATTGTGACAGTGCTATTCCCGTGCCTGTCCGGATGATCTTGAGCCCCAAGATAACATCGGCATCCCCCAAGTCCTTCATACTGAACTTGGTCGAGAGAAATTTCTTTGTCTCCGTGACACAGCTTAAATCCGTACCTAGGATTAGCATGTCGTCAACGTATAGACAAACGATAACTCCTCTTCCGTCAGCAAACATAGTATAGACAGACTTGTCTGTTTCACTGACCTTGTAGCCATTTGACCTTATTACTTTGTCAAACTTCTCATGCCACATTTTGGGAGCTTGTTTTAAACCATACAGAGACTTCATCAACTTGCAGACTTTGTCTTCCAGACCTCTGACGACAAAACCTTCTGGTTGTTGCATGTAGATCTCTTCTGTCAGCTCGCCATTAAGGAATGCCGTTTTTACATTCATCTGATGTATCACTAGTTTGTGTATTGCTGCTAGAGCAATTAACAATCTGATGGTTGTCATCCGAGCTACTGGAGCATAAGTATCAAAATAGTCGATCTCCTGTTTCTGAGCAAACCCTTTGGCCACTAGCCTGGCCTTGAATTTGTCGATGGTTCCATCTGCTTTCATCTTCTTCTTGAAGATCCATTTGCATCCGATGGGTCTTGCTCCTTCTGGCAGGTCAACTAACACCCATGTATTATTAGAGGTGATTGAGTCAATCTCATTGTCTATCGCCTTCTTCCAGAATACAACATCTCTGGTCTTCATCGCTTCATCATAGGTAAGCGTATCTGCTTCCACATGATAAGTGACGAAGTCATCTTCGAATTCTTTCGGCCTCCTTACTCGCTTAGTTGACGGCTCAGCGAGTTCTGGTTCAACTGGTGTCTCTTCGACAATAGCTTCTTCTTGGACTACTGGTTCTTTAAGGACTTCTGTCTGCTTTGCACTCTCATTATCCTCCGAAAGATCCACGAGAACAATATTTTTGTGCCTTGCAAACTTGTCTTCAAAATATTCAGCATCGCGAGATTCAATGATATGATTTGATTCTATATCAAGGAATCTCCGAGCATCACTCTTCTCGGCATAACCCAAGAAGATAGCCTTAGTGGTCCTAGTCCCCAGCTTCTGAATCTTCAGATCTGGGAGCTTCACGTAAGCCAGACACCCCCACACTCGAATGACATTCAAGTTAGGTCTGATTTTGAACCAGATTTCATGAGGTGTTATGTTCGAAGTTGCATACGGTACTCTATTGAGAATGAAAGTAGCCGTTAATGCAGCTTCTCCCCAGAAGCTCTTTGGAAGACCCGCAGTCAACAGCATAGAGTTCATCATCTCTGTCAACGTTCTGTTCTTCCTTTCTGCTACTCCGTTGGATTGAGGAGAGTACGGAGCCGTCGTCTCATTTATGATTCCATGTTCTTTACAGAATGATGAGAAATCATGAGACCGATACTCCCCGCCTCGATCACTCCTTAGCCTTTTGAGTTGTTGTCCAGTTTGCCGTTCAGCCTCGGTCCTGAACTCCTTGAACTTCTCGAATACTTCGTCTTTAGACTTGAGCAGGTAGACAAAAGCATACTTTGAGAAGTCATCGATGAAAGTAATAAAATACTTCATCCCGGCTTTTGTAGAGAATTGCTTGAAATCACAGATATCTGAGTGAACCAACTCCAGAAGATCTGTGCTTCGATGGACCCTGTGAAAGGGTTTCCTTGTGATCTTCGTCTGAGCACACACTTCACATTTCTCTACCTTACCCCCACACTTGGAGATAAGTCCTAGGCTAGACATCTTGTTAATCCTTTTACAATGAACATATCCTAGCCTATTATGCCACAACTCAAAAGAATAGTTCAAAGTAGAAATAGCATTAATATCATTTTTCTGGGTTACAACAAGCTGAATTTTGTACATTCCTTCAGTCTGGAAAGCTTTTCCGAAGAATATACCCTTCTTGGACATCACCATCTGGCCAGCATTGATGTCCATCCTCAAGCCTGCGTTACAAAGCAGGCTCCCAGAGATCAGGTTCTTAGCAATTGTAGGAACATGCTTCACTCCTTGAAGCGTCAGAGTGTTCCCCGATGTGAGTTTCAGCTCCACCGTCCCGATCCCCAGTACTTCAGCTTGTGCCTGGTTTGCCATTATGACTTTCTCGGAAGTTGGCTCATAGGAGTCGAACCATTCCTTGTCTGAGCATACATGACATGTCGCACCAGTGTCTATCCACCAGTCCGAGTCAACCCCCACATTTGCAACCTGCGCTATCATTGCAACCAGATTAGTAACCAAAGAAACCTTACTAGGCTCACCTTTTTCTGGTTCCTTGCAGTCACTTTTGTAGTGGCCCTTCTTGCCACATTTGTAACAAGTCACATGGGACTTGGACTTCTGATTCTTGAATGAAGGACTCTTCACTTTCAGATTAGTGAAGTCCTTCTTCTTCTTGTGAGGAGAAGCCGCTTGCTTCCCCTTGTACTCTCTGGTTTGGACCAGATTTGCTTTCGCCAGTTGTTTGGACAGAGAATCCATCTTCTGTTGAGAGCGCATCTCGTCCTCAACATGGATCTCTTGCAGGAGATCTTCCATACATATGTCCAGCTTCTTGCGGTGCATCCTTGCATAGAAGTTGCTCCAACCCGCAGGAAGTTTAGAGACGATTCCTCCAACGACAAACTTGTCGACAAGAGGCATCTTCTCGTCATCCAACTTTTGGCACAGCTTCAGAAACTCCTTTACTTGGGGCAGCATAGCCTTCTCATCTTCGAAGGTCCACTTGTGGTATCTTTCAACCAAGAAGATCTTGGACCGATTCTCGTCATCTTCGTACAATTTCCCCAAGGAGTCCCAAATCTCTTTGGCAGAATTCTTCTTGGAATAGGACTCTGCCAGTGAGTCTTCCATGCTATTGAGAATCAACAGTTTACAGATACTGTTTTCTCTAATCCATTTTGCCTGCTTGGACTTAGCAGCTGCAATAACTTCTGCGGTTCCGGTTGTTGGAACGATCGGTTCTTCCTCATTCAGCACGTGATCAACTTCCACGAGTTGAATGTTTAAGGTTACTTTCCGTTTCCAGATTTGGAAATGTTCGCCGTCGAATTTCTCCAACTTGTTAAAGTCGGTATTGACGAGCGATGCACGTGAGTTATCCATCTTTTCGATATAGCTTTGAGATTGTTAGTCCCTTGGCGAACAATCGATGGAAAAATATGAGTTCAAAAACAATTGTAAAGACAATGTTTCCAGCAACAACACCCTAAAGAAGGTGATGTTATATTACGAGAATCTAAAGAGATTTCGTAATATTTCTCGAAGGCAACAGAACCGTATAACTTCTAAAGAGAAGCGACGGTATTCTCGAAGGCAACAGAACCGTATAACTTCTAAAGAGAAGCGACGGTATTCTCGAAGGCAACAGAGGAAGAAGAAAGCCTGCTGGGGTGAAAGATCAACGACGCTCAAAGCTATATCCGCCTTACGGACAAGCCTCCAGGAACCAGCAAGTTCGAAGAGAACTTTAGAACGCTGGCCAAAAATGTCGACGACTCCTCGGAATAGCAGCAGCACTTCTCTCTCTCTCTGGAAATTCTCTGATTATTTTCTGTAACCTTAGAGAGAGGAGATGCTTCTGATATTATAGGCACGAGATGGGCTTTTCAAATTCTGAACGCACGCCCTGGTTTAATATATATTGGTGTGATTTTCCGATGTGGGACTATCTTTTAACAATAGAATGTTGTGAACACACACAACACATAGAATAAAACACCAACACAATTCATCTAATTGCTATATTAATTATTGTACAATTTTTTTTTTATTGATGCTGCTTTAGCCTTTAATTCAAAGTATTTGAAGTGAGATTGATCATATTAGTTGTCCAAGTCTATGCATGGTTAAACATAAAATGTTACAGAAAGAAGACAACTACGTACGTAACAAATATAAACAACAACATAGCTGAAGGGGCACGATGTCGCAAAGGACTTTGTGTCAAGCCAATAGATCGACCTAGTGAATGCTCTAATATAAAAAGGACCGACACAATCTTGTTCTCATGACACACACACACACACTCATAGTTGGGCTTCTTGTATCAACACTCGACCAGTGGCAATGGCACCATCCACAGCAGCTGCTACTAAACTCTTGGTTGCTCTCATCTGCCTAACTTCTCTCTCTGGCCTCGTGACCAATGCAGGAAAGATCGCCGTCTACTGGGGCCAAAACGGCAACGAGGGCACCCTTGCGGAAACTTGCGCCACCGGAAACTACGGCTTCGTGATCCTGGCCTTCCTCTCCTCCTTCGGTGCCGGCAGGGCTCCCCAGCTCAACCTTGCCGGTCACTGTGACCCCTACTCAATCGGCTGCACCGGTCTCAGCAACGACATCAAAGCCTGCCAGGCCCAAGGCGTGAAGGTCATCCTCTCCATCGGTGGGGGAGCCGGAGCCTACTCCCTTGCCTCCCAGGACGATGCAAGGCAGGTGGCCCTCTACATTTGGAACAACTACCTCGGTGGCCAATCTTCGAAGAGGCCGCTGGGCGGCGCTGTGCTAGACGGTGTGGACTTCGACATCGAGGGAGGGAGCCCCGATCACTATGATGACCTTGCCATGTACCTCTCGGCTTATAGCGCGAGGGGCAGGAAGGTGTACTTGACGGCGGCGCCGCAGTGCCCCTACCCGGATGCTTGGGTAGGAGGGGCACTCGACACGGGTCTGTTCGACAATGTGTGGGTGCAGTTCTACAACAACCCTCCGTGCCAGTACGCATCTGGCCAGGTGACCAACTTGGACGACGCATGGAAGCAGTGGACCTCCGGGATCAAGGCCACCAACATATTCCTTGGCCTGCCAGCGGCACCCGACGCCGCGGGCAGCGGCTACATTCCGGCCGGAGACCTTACGTCTCAAGTGCTTCCCATGCTCAAGAGATCGAACAAGTATGGAGGAGTGATGTTGTGGTCCAAGTACTACGATGATGAAACTGGATATAGCAAGGCTATTAAGCCTAATGTGTGATTGTTGCTACGAGGGTGTACTCTCTGAATACTTGTGAAAGTATGGGGGACAAGTTTGATTGTATGTATTTGTAAAACCAAGATGTTTCTCTAAGTGTCATATTTATTTTTGGAAGTTTCTTTCTCTTGTATATATATATATATATATATATGTTCAAAGTGCTTGCTGGGGCTGTGTTGATGACCTGCACCTTAATCTAACTTCCATGCTATGGCCTATCAAACACCACGAAACGAACAATTGAGAATGCCATTAAGAATATATATATATATATATATATGGAAATAGAGAGAAGAGCAAGTAACTGGCGATGTCAACGGGGCTAGGAGGGCCGGGATCATACTTTCCGTTTCCGAGCTTCGAGTAGTGTTCGAATTTCTGTCTCCGTTCCCGTTTCCAATCGGTTTCATTTTTTTTACCCTCATCTCCATTCCCGTCAAATAATGCACTCCATAGAACAACAATCTCTCTGTGTTTAATGGCACCTAATAGGATTTTGCAATCACCGTCGACGATGGACATTGAAATTTCTTTTCCCTTTGCAGATATCCAGTGCTAATCGCAAGGCTATGCCCTCTGCCTCCCTCAAGAGGAGAACCACCAACACATTTTCAAACAGAACTGTTCTGTTTGGAAATTCTACAATTTGGACCGAACTTTGTACCAACCAAACTTGGACCGAATGTCAAGCCCCGATCCTGTAAAACCTATAAGTAGCTACGGGCGTGATGTCGTACAAGTCTAAATTGTACTCGTATAAGACAGAACGGTGTGTAGAAAATAATGGATCACAAAAAAAAGCAAATTGTAGCGGAATAAACAGACAAATTGAAGTCACTATGTAATATGCGAAAAGAATCGCTTTATTGATTTCAATAGCGAAATACAAAGCTTACAACAAATTACAAGGGCTCTTAATGGCCATCAAACTTATGCCAATTTGTCTTACATTGAACTTGACGACTCGGCTTACAACTCACTAGAACAACAAAATTTCAATGTTCCTTATATTATGTCCTTTATTATAGAAGACATCATTTTTTTACAAGGAGAGCTTCTGTATATCCAACAAAGCTTCAATATCTCAAAAATGATCAAGCCAATCTCTGCGTACTACAATTCCCAATATTATAATCACTCAAAAATGAACAAAGATTACAAAGGCGGCGTGTAGCCAAGATTATAATTACTCAAGCTCACTTTTCTCTCTGATTACAAGTCACTCAGTTCTCTCTCTCATATCTCAATACAATTTGACGAGCCAGCGGATGCTTCAGATAGGCGATGTCCATACATTATGTCACGCCCCGATTCATAGAGTCATTTATTCACATATTTTATCTCTTGGAATCGATCGTACTTGCTTGGGCGTGATGCCGTACAAGTCTGGTATTGCACTTGTACAAGGCAAAGATGGTACATAATCGATTATTCTTCAAATAGGAACACATCGCAGCGGCAGAAGCAGATAAATTGAATTTAATGAGGACAATCTTTCTTATGGAATAGAAGTACATCACTTCTTTATAGCAGCGGAGAAAAAGAGTAACTTGAAGCCACACAGAGATATGTAGAACTTTATTCTCTTTATTGATAATTGAAGAAGAGTACAAGACTTGTATTGAAGTACAATAATTATAGCACATCTCACTTTACATTGGAAACTAACTGAACAATGCTATACAGCTGACATTTGATATTTGGATACAATGGATTACAACTCGAGATACCGACTTGGCTTACAATCTCACTGGTACAACTGATTACAATGTTCCATACATTATGCCCTTTATAAACAGAAGACATCATCTTGTGCAAGGAGAGCTTCTGTATGCCCAACAAATCTTCGATGCCGCGGGACCAATCCAGCTAAACTTCGTGTGTAGAACATTCCAAGCACAAGCACCTGCCCACAAAACGTGGGTCAGCACATCATCTATGTACTGGCGAGCAGAATCCAACCCACTCGCATAAACCAACATTTAAGTGATCATTTAAGCATGCATTTATTAGAGTGATCTTTCTATTTGGGGCCTAGCATCAGTTTACAGTTCATGGGCAATAATCAGAGTGAAGCATGTAAACATATTCTTTGTAGCATTCATGTGGACATATCTTTTTAGCATTCTTGTGTTATCATGCAAAGGCATCATTGAGGCATACTAGGTGTTATCATGAAAAGGCATCATTGAGGCATCGTTAACATTAACATCTTAAACATTATGACAGTTCTCACTTCAAGCATCACTTAGCATGGATGTTATGTTTGAGCACTATTTGTAGCAAGGCATCTTTCTAGCATAATGAATTGAACATGTTAAGTAGGCAAGTTAAACCAACTTATACAATATCACAATTATGTGATTTCTTACCGATAGCCGACTTCTCGTACCTGCATCAAATACAGGTTATCTGATATACTTACTCTGCCTGCACAAAACATTCATTAGCATGCATCCTGACTACATGGTCACTGGTGTTGTTAAACCATATGGACTCTTCTCATTTCATTTCATTTTAAGATAATGCGGTCAGCATAGTAGGTGGCGAGCCTCTATGCCACCCCGTCTTATCCGTGCTCCCATAGCACTCATCATTATTTCCTCCTAGGCCGAATCGGTCCCCAGGGCCCTAGGAACCGTTCGAGGAAATTATTACTCAAACCTTGTATACAAGTTGTCCATGACCATGCGAATGCGTGTCCGACTCGATTGTGAACATAATCGCATGGTAAAATATATTAAGGAAAGTAAAGGCAACAGTGCATCATTAGTCATATTCAATGACTTATTCATTTCATCATTTCCATCATTTCATTTGGTGATCTCAACGATCCCAGCTTTATCATTTCTCATTCATTGCTTCATTGCAACGTATCTCATATCATTCCTTTCTTAAGAGGAATTTAACATTCATTCATTTCATAGGGACATTTATTCATTCATTCATTTCTTATAAGGGACAGGCAACATTTCATATTCTTGCAACAGTTATACAGATAGTACATGATTCTAGTGTTTCATTCAGTTCATTGGTTCGATAGCATAGCCAGTTCATTTCTTATTCTATCATTCATAAGGCATCTCATTATTCAAGTGTCTACTTGTTCCAGCAGTGTTAAGCATAAGGGGCAATGTTATCAATTCATTCTCAGGCAGCGAATCACATTAACAGTTCAATGTGTTATACATTTCAATAATTCTCAACAAAAGCATCTCTATTATTCAGCAACTAACATAAGGGACATTTAGGGGCAGTTCATAGCATTTCAATACTTCATCTATTAAGCATGAAGGAGTAAGGAGGAGGAAGGACAGTTCCACTCACCCAAAATTCCACTAAGCGTAGCTCCTCCAGCGAGCCACGTTCCAATATCCATTCCGTCTAGCCAGCTAAGAGAGACTGCATCAGTCTCAATTCTTCTCATTCCCAACATAAGTCACGGTCCAATATTCTGATCCCATCCAATAAGCCAACCAAATGCCTCGTACGGAGCGGGGCATTACACATTATGTCGTGTATAAGTTCTGACTCCATACGGCCACATGCCTCAAAATGCCAAGGAACTCTGTGCCTCGACGCATCCAAGCGAGCTCCGCGCCAACGAGCATCTACCTGTGCCTGCACATAAAAATTATATGGGTGTCAGTACTCAACTATACTAGGAGAGTAAGCTCCTCGCCCACCCATACAAAACCAATACGTTCATTTACTTTGTGCAACATAATCCCTTTATGATTGTCTTCCTATTCTTGCCTTAGAATCGATTTTAGGACATAGGCGCCTGGCTTATTTGTATCTCTAGACCATCATCGTGCTATCGTACCGATAACTTCCTTATCCTTGCCTCTAGATCATTCTCGTGCTTGCAACTTCAACGTACTGACTTGTGCTTACCTTTCGGCCTATACTTAGCGACGCAACGACATGGTCGTGCTATACTCTATTCGTGCTTTAATATAATCGAGGAAGTGCCTCCTCACATAGTGTTTCGCCTATGCTCGTGTCATAACAACGTGGTCTTGCCATGACGTATCGAGGTAGTGCCTCGCAACTCAAAATGCCTTAACCAACTTGTCCTACGGTCCTTCCTGACTTAACTTTAAAATGACTCAA
Source organism: Iris pallida (assembly GCA_029216955.1). Classification (NCBI taxonomy): domain Eukaryota; kingdom Viridiplantae; phylum Streptophyta; class Magnoliopsida; order Asparagales; family Iridaceae; genus Iris; species Iris pallida. Next base: position 12,182,585 of record JANAVB010013397.1, read on the forward strand.
ATCAAACTTATGCACTCTGTGCCAACGAACTCATTAGTCGACCAACATTCCGTGCCAAAGCATGTACCTTGGCTATAGCCAAATCTTAGGCATAGCGACTGTGTTGCATACCAAGCTAATACTTCGAAACCTACTCAAACCGTGCTCACACATCTTGACTCCTTAAGGCAGGCACGCGGATAGCCGCTCTTTTGTTGACTCATCTACATGAAAGGGTCACTAGCACGACAAGCTATACTTGGACCTTAATTGGGTAATACGGTACATTCGTATACAACGAGGCACGATATCGTCGAATTTTTTTATCCTATTTGCTCTACGGTGCACCCCTCAGGTCAGGTCACACACGATCCGAGGGTCCCGTAAGCATGTTCCTCGTAGGCCAGACCGGTCCTGTGACGACAGGTACCGTCTAAGGAACAAAATCATCCTTGTCGACAAGTTGTCAAATGACCATGCAAGACTCAACTCATCTTTTCTTGTTTCTTGACCATTTTATTTCAATTCTTTGATTCATTTTTCTACTTCACATACTTCTTTGCAGATCCCAAACCATGGTTGCCTCGGCGACTGACCTACATTCCCGACATCTTTTTTAGTGTTTCCAATACTCTTATTGACTCAACTCATGAATGGCTAAGTGATAGCCTTCAAGCATAACTTGAACAAAGCATGTTTTTTAGGTACCGTAGACCGTGGCTAACTTTTTTATTGAACCAACTGTGGCTCGTGCCTCAAATCGACTTGTCTTCTACGTGACACTACTGCCCAAGTCATACTCTATAAGACGATCCTTAAGATCATGGGACTATGTGACTTGACAATCACAAAAAATATGGTACAGTGCTTGTTATGACTTCGATAGCCCAGCAATACTCTGCCTAACTTAATCATGCAACAACTTGACCAGCAAAGACTGTGTCAAGCCTTGAATCATGGTAACGTGTCGTGCACGCGTTCGACTTGAACAACCAAGTTCTTTGGGTGCCTAGACTTATGCCACAAGCTATGCGATACAACTTAACTCGTGGGGCGAGCAAAGGCTATGCCAAGCCTTGGAAGATGGGACTGTGCATGCTTTATCAAGCATTTATGTGGGTGACGCCTATAACTTAGACTAATTCATAGCATTGAGGCAAAGACGAACTTCCTTTCTCCCAAGCCACGGGACGAAGGATCGAGTGTCATTTAGAAAGCACGTCGTGTAACACTTCTAAGCTGACCGTGGGACCTTTTCCATGTTCTAACTCAATCCGGCCCAACTTGGAATTATTCACTTAGCTATGTGGATTCGTCTCTTTTATTCAAGCCTACTTGTGCAGTTGAAAACTTTTATTTTATTAGTGTGAAGGCCAAGCTAACACAAGTTCACCGAAGTAACCTACCTGAACGAGGAAGTATGCGTAAAGAGTAACATTACGCGTGAAGGAATAGCATTACGCGTAAAGGGACATGCGTAAGGGAAGTAATGTTATGCGTGAACTTGAAATACGTAAAGAAATTAGCATTACGCGTAAAACATTATACTCGTAAAGAAAATACGCCAAGCCAGAGTAGACTTTGCGTAATCCAGATTCACGCTGACACGAATGATCGTGGGCGTAGAGCTTGATATTACGTGGGCACGTATAAACGTGGGCGTAGAGAACTTTCATAACTCAGAATTCCATGAAACCTTAAATCGAAGCCAAAATAGGACTTCTATGGATCAAAATGGGGTATAACACAAATCTCAACAACCTGGAATGCCCAAAATTTAGAAATAAGGAAGTTTGGTAGATCAAAACCAGCAAAATTCGAAAACGGCCAATTTCTAGGTCTACAAAAATAAAACTTTCAAAATGGAAAATACCAAGTTCTAAACTATCTTAGAATCATGGGAGGAAGATAAATGAACCATAAAAATGGGTTCTCATGTAGAAGCAAGATATACTTGCCTAAGCTCTTGGTAGGTGGAGAGAGTTATGAGGAAGAAGAAGAGTAAATGAGAAAAAGAGAAGTAATGAAGAGAGAGAAAGGGTTGGGCTTTAAATGGAGATGATGGTAGGTAGGGGGTTGGTTGGGTTCATGTTGAACCATCCTAAACCAAAACAAACCAACCCAAGCCAAACCTAAGGCAAAGCAAAAGCAAAAAATAAAATACAGAAAAATAATTAACGTGAAATTAAAGGAATTAAATACAAACAAGTGCATGATAAATATTAAATAAATACATTCAAGCAGTACACGTATTAAAATACGCATTCTGGGAACGGGGAGTGACAGCATGGCTAAGTCCGAAAGCCGTTGGCATTTCGATTCCTCCGATTAAGCTGAGCAGGACGGGACAATACATTATACACCACTCAGAAAAAGTTTTGTCTTCGAAACTAACTGAGTACACTTATCGACTTATGTCAGATCCCTATTTTGAAAATAGGCATCCGACTGTATTTAATATTTTTGGTTATTTTAAAATTTTGTATTGTTTAAAATTTTATTTATTATGGAGATAGCATTGTTAACTTCCTGGTCAGGATTATTCCTATTTCTATTTTTGCTATTATTATTATTATTATTGCTATTGTTGCTATCATCATCATTATTATTTATTTATTTTAATAATCTAACCTACCCAAACCCCTACCTAACCTCTCTCTCACCTACCCCCTTATTTTCTTCTTACAGGAGAACACCCCCCCATTTTTTCCTCCCTCTCTCTCTCTTCACTCTCCGTCCGATTCTCTCTCTTTCTCACCCTCTCCCCGGCCCAATCTCCCTCTCCCTTACTACTCTCTCCCTCTCGGCCTCTCCCCGACCTCCGGCCGCCCATCTCCACCGCAGCCCTGTCACCACCATTTTCCACCACCGCCGCCATCACCCTCCAGCACCGCCACCACCACTGCTTTCCTCCACCACCATCTTCATGGCCGGCCACCGCCGCCTCCGTGGCATCCGCGACGACCACCACCATCATCGTCGCCATCACCTCCGCCTTCCCTCGCTGCTGCCAGCACCACCCTCGCCACCATCATCGCCGCCACCGCCATGGACTCCGGCCACCTTCGCCTGGCCGAGCCCCCAGCTCCGGCCGCCTCCCTCTCCGCCGGCAACCCCCTCCGGTGAGCTCCTCCGTCTCCCCCTCTCTGTCCTCCTACCGCCGGAAGCCCCGACCTCGCCTGGCCGGGCTTCCCCGACGGCCACCGCCTGTTCCTCTGCCTCCTTTCCTTGGGCTGTGAGCTCCTCGGGGAGCGAGCCCCTCGATTGGCGCACCTCGGGCAGCGTGTTTCCTCGAGCAGTGTACTGCTTCGTACAGCGTGACGCCTCGGGCAGCGCACCCTCATTTGGTGCGCTCTTCTTCGTCTTTTATGCCTTTTTGGACACGTGCACCTCGGTGTACGTGTTTCCTCATTTTTCGCGTGCCTCGGTTTGCGTGCGCCTCGATTTGCACACATTCTTGGTTTTCGTGCACCTAGATCTAGGTATTGCCTTGGGCAGCGGGATGCCTCGAGCCCCGCGCTGCCTCGGGCAACGTGCCATCTCGGTTTGTGCACCGTCTCGTTTTCCGTGCCTCGGCCTTTGTGCTTTTCTCGATTTTCATGTCGCATCGATTCGCGTGTATGTATCGATTTGTGTGACCGTCTCGGTTTGCGTGTCGCATTGGACTCTGCACTGCATCGATTTACGTGTGCATCTCGAATTGTGTGCCGTATCGATTTACGTGCTCCTTGGACCTTGGGTCGTTTCGATTTACGTGCTCGCCTCGATTTGCGTATCGCGTGATTCATGCGCCATTCTGATATTCGTGATTTTCTCGATCTACGTACATATCTCGATTTACGTGCACATGTTTCCCGTTTATCTCGATATTCGTGCCATCTCGACATTCATGCCATCTCGATTCATGTGCGCGTCTCGATATACGTGCACGTCTCGGTTTGTGTGTCCGTATTGATCCGTGTACCTCGGTTTCCATGCCAGATCTCTGCACTGCTTGCGGGACCCACACGGTATAGCCTTCTGCCGTCTCTTGTGATTATTCTATTATTTTATTATTTGGTGCTGATGATTATTTATTGTGTGTTCTGAGGATCTCGATTGGCGTGCTAGCGTGGATCGCAACTGCTGAAGACTTGCTTACCTAGCCGAGCCCTCTAGGCAAGTATCCCTTGCTCATCGGCGGCTCTTGCCCTCTCTCTCCTGGAATTTTATTGCATTTAATTAATTTGTACTTATAAATTTTATTACCATGATTAGTGTAGCCTAGTAGTAGATCTGCCATGATGATAACTTAGGATAGCTTGGTCCGATACCAGGATAGACCGTATCGGGCAACTCGGATGGGTCATCCACACCTCCGAGGACACGAGCACGACTCACACGTATGGATTGTTCCTATATGCCCCGTGTCCGACTCGCGGTCGGGTAACGGCTTGGCGAACTATTCTTGTGGCTGTGGTTACGCTTGGGTTAGAATTATGAACATGTGCTGTGATGCGCCCTACGAGGCGGTTATTTTATTATTATGCATGTTGGCTTGGCGCCCAGTACGCATCGTAGCACTGCTGGAAGCCGGGACCTAGTGGTCTCGGGTTCGATTAATTTTCCAGTACGCCTCGTAGAGCTGCTGGATGTCACGCCCCGATTCATAGAGTCATTTATTCACATATTTTATCTCTTGGAATCGATCGTCCTCGCTTGGGCGTGATGCCGTACAAGTCTGGTATTGCACTTGTACAAGGCAAAGATGGTACATAATCGATTATTCTTCAAATAGGAACACATCGCAGCGGCAGAAGCAGATAAATTGAATTTAATGAGGACAATCTTTCTTATGGAATAGAAGTACATCACTTCTTTATAGCAGCGAAGAAAAAGAGTAACTTGAAGCCACACAGAGATATGTAGAACTTTATTCTCTTTATTGATAATTGAAGAAGAGTACAAGACTTGTATTGAAGTACAATGATTGTAGCACATCTCACTTTACATTGGAAACTAACTGAACAATGCTATACAGCTGACATTTGATATTTGGATACAATGGATTACAACTCGAGATACCGACTTGGCTTACAATCTCACTGGTACAACTGATTACAATGTTCCATACATTATGCCCTTTATAAACAGAAGACATCATCTTGTGCAAGGAGAGCTTTTGTATGCCCAACAAATCTTCGATGCCGCGGGACCAATCCAGCTAAACTTCGTGTGTAGAACATTCCAAGCACAAGCACCTGCCCACAAAACGTGGGTCAGCACATCATCTATGTACTGGCGAGCAGAATCCAACCCACTCGCATAAACCAACATTTAAGTGATCATTTAAGCATGCATTTATTAGAGTGATCTTTCTATTTGGGGCCTAGCATCAGTTTACAGTTCATGGGCAATAATCAGAGTGAAGCATGTAAACATATTCTTTGTAGCATTCATGTGGACATATCTTTTTAGCATTCTTGTGTTATCATGCAAAGGCATCATTGAGGCATACTAGGTGTTATCATGAAAAGGCATCATTGAGGCATCGTTAACATTAACATCTTAAACATTATGACAGTTCTCACTTCAAGCATCACTTAGCATGGATGTTATGTTTGAGCACTATTTATAGCAAGGCATCTTTCTAGCATAATGAATTGAACATGTTAAGTAGGCAAGTTAAACCAACTTATACAATATCACAATTATGTGATTTCTTACCGATAGCCGACTTCTCGTACCTGCATCAAATACAGGTTATCTGATATACTTACTCTGCCTGCACAAAACATTCATTAGCATGCATCCTGACTACATGGTCACTGGTGTTGTTAAACCATATGGACTCTTCTCATTTCATTTCATTTTAAGATAATGCGGTCAGCATAGTAGATGGCGAGCCTCTATGCCACCCCGTCTTATCCGTGCTCCCATAGCACTCATCATTATTTCCTCCTAGGCCGAATCGGTCCCCAGGGCCCTAGGAACCGTTCGAGGAAATTATTACTCAAACCTTGTATACAAGTTGTCCATGACCATGCGAATGCGTGTCCGACTCGATTGTGAACATAATCGCATGGTAAAATATATTAAGGAAAGTAAAGGCAACAGTGCATCATTAGTCATATTCAATAACTTATTCATTTCATCATTTCCATCATTTTATTTGGTGATCTCAACGATCCCAGCTTTATCATTTCTCATTTATTGCTTCATTGCAACGTATCTCATATCATTCCTTTCTTAAGAGGAATTTAACATTCATTCATTTCATAGGGACATTTATTCATTCATTTATTTCTTATAAGGGACAGGCAACATTTTATATTCTTGCAACAGTTATACAGATAGTACATGATTCTAGTGTTTCATTCAGTTCATTGGTTCGATAGCATAGCCAGTTCATTTCTTATTCTATCATTCATAAGGCATCTCATTATTCAAGTGTCTACTTGTTCCAGCAGTGTTAAGCATAAGGGGCAATGTTATCAATTCATTCTCAGGCAGCGAATCACATTAACAGTTCAATGTGTTATACATTTCAATAATTCTCAACAAAAGCATCTCTATTATTCAGCAACTAACATAAGGGACATTTAGGGGCAGTTCATAGCATTTCAATACTTCATCTATTAAGCATGAAGGAGTAAGGAGGAGGAAGGACAGTTCCACTCACCCAAAATTCTACTAAGCGTAGCTCCTCCAGCGAGCCACGTTCCAATATCCATTCCGTCTAGCCAGCTAAGAGAGACTGCATCAGTCTCAATTCTTCTCATTCCCAACATAAGTTACGGTCCAATATTCTGATCCCATCCAATAAGCCAACCAAATGCCTCGTACGGAGCGGGGCATTACATAATATACCACTCAGAAAAAGTTTCGTCCTCGAAACTTAAGGAACAAGTCTTCCACAAGATTCACTTAATCACCATGAGTTTACTCATTCAGCTTCAAATCAATATTCATTTCAGCCCACTCGCCATTTCAAAATATATATCCCACTGTACCATTTAAATCCATCAACGATTCGATCTGTCTATCTCTTTTTCAATTACTTGTAACTTCTCATTGATTCGCCAACATTTTCCTTGTATTTCTATCTCGGTCGCAACATATCACTTCGTTTGGATCCATACACATATTTTAGGCGTCCCCAAAACATATATATTTCAGCCAAAGTCCGCGCTAGTGCGATAATTTCTTCCCATAATGTTATCTCAGTCGCAACCAATCACTTCGGCTGGATCCATACACATATTTTAGGCGTCCCCAAAATATATGTACTTCAGCCAACTTCTATGTTAGTGCGATTCGATCAGCCACAATATAATTCTCTTTCCCAATCAGACTTAGTATCCTTTCAATTGACTTATCACTTTATTCACTTTGCCACAATCACTATTTTCCAGGCCACCACTTAACATCAGGGACAATCTCCATCCAAGCATAACATTTTCTAACATTCGATCAAGGGTCTAACTTAGAGCCAATTATATCAGGGTTCACAACAACAATCATTTTCCTTCCCAAATCCAACAACATTTTTCACCGAGGCAATTCATCTTTTCTAAAAGGCACAATCCAACATCACCAACTATCGATTATCCGAGTCAGGGTATAAATCTATGCAACAGTCAAGGTTAACCCAGCTATCCGACTATAGATACTTATCCAACATTTCCGTCATGAGCAGTCAATTCCATCTCATATAATAATTCACTATTCGATACATACAAATCAAGTCTCATCCCACGATTCCATTTCCCGCTATAGGCCGACACATAATCCTCAAGGGTCAAACATCTCTAAGGTTCATATTGGAGCATATACTTACAACTTATCATTCTTAGATCATACTCATCACCATCTCTCGTTCAATGCCACAAGGTCATTCTATGGGTCGCCAACGGCCATCTATTATTCGGTCCAGTCTCAATGGTTAGCTATACCGACAGCTACACCTAATCATTCAGGTGACTCCCCTAGAGTGGACGGCTACTAGGGTTATACTAGTTTCTTATTCTTAAGGCCAACAAGCAACCAACAGTTCTAAGGAACTCTACCCAAACCTATGGGTTTTAACTCAGTCTGAATAACTAATCGCCAATTGGGCTAAGCCAGCAATTGGTAAATCAACAACTGGTCGCTAGGGTCAAGTCTATCTATTCAGGGTCTTCCTCAAGGAAATAATTCCCCAGAGGCTCATTCTAGACTTACCCAACAATCGACTAAGATCGATCTATCAACATTACGGTCAATTTCCAATCTGACATACGATTCTCATCATTCCAATAATCCATCAAGTAAATTCCTAATAATCCACATTTCTATTCAAATTCCTTTGTACCCACACGAACCCATAAGCCAATGCTAACTATTCAAGGGTCATCGATTCTGATAGTTTAACATAACTATGGAATCATACTATTCGGTCTGTATAACAAAGTCATACCACTAAGTTATAAGCCAACAATCTATATCCCAACCATCAATCACCTATACCGATATTATCCAACATGTTTGCAATTTCTCGTTTCCATTTGTTTCTCAATCATCAACTATCTTACGGCATTCTTAATCTCATGCAGTAATGGTCAAGTAGTTCATCCCATTCAATCCGACAATTTACGTATCACTTAACCATCCTCTAGGCAACAACAGTATTCGGAGTCACTACTTGTTATTTTTCTAGTACAATTCAATTCTTCAGCATCATGCATCTATGCAATGACTATCCTTTGGTGATCCAGATGGATTGACATCCATTACACCTTAGGATCAAGGCACAGATTTCTAATATCCCTTTGATTCACCGACAATATTTTTAAACTTTCAGCTTAGCAACCAACTTTGTATTAGCCACATTTGATTTGTATCCAACCAATCGAAGTCAACATTCAGATGTTCTAAGCCACAACATTTTCTAGCCAAATCCATTTACCCATAGCATACTAACGGTCTTACAAGTCTCAGTCAGCACTCGACTAAACAATTTCTAACCATGCCACCGATTACAATTTCGACAATCTCGCTATCCAACATAACATCACCGTCAAGGGACACTCGAGTCATCTAGCCACAATACATGACTCCCAGTTAAGTCTCGGCACTACCTAGTACCCACAAATAGTCTCATTGCTATTCTATGGAAAGGGTCAACATACATCTCGTTCTGAGGTGGTAGAGGTAATATACCACTCAGAAATGAAGCCATCCTTAAACAATACCAACTCAATCTATTCCGGGCATTCCTGATCTATAACGATCACAACAGTTAGCCAACATCTTAGGATCTCAATAGTATAAGCCAACATTCTTAGCGTCTCTAAAGCACTTAGCAACACACATGAGTCAATTCACCAGTTCTGTCAAACTCATCCATCAATTATTTCATTCACAATTCTTTTCCAACATCACATGTAATTCTCATCTTGTCGCAGCATACATAGCCACCTTTCTTTTATTCCCACATTTCCAAACAGTATTCACAATATAGCATACTATGGCATCGAGTCATTGTTGGGTTATTTGTGTCCAAACCAACAACAATCATTCATTCAGGGGCATCACAATGTATATAGACTTATTGTATGGAACATCCAGTGAGCAGCCAAGAGGGTCAATAATCTTTCAGACACGAACAACATAGAATGATTACATAACAACAACAACATAATCGCGGAAGCAATCTTTGATTTAATCGCGGAAGCAACGTTGAGTGATCGCGGAAGCATCTTTGGTTAATCGTCGATGCAACTTTGATTTGAAACGAATCAAAGAAGAGACCAAGGACGTAAAGCCGTGCTCTGATACTAATTTGTCACGCCCCGATTCATAGAGTCATTTATTCACATATTTTATCTCTTGAAATCGATCGTCCTCGCTTGGGCGTGATGCCGTACAAGTCTGGTATTGCACTTGTACAAGGCAAAGATGGTACATAATCGATTATTCTTCAAATAGGAACACATCGCAGCGGCAGAAGCAGATAAATTGAATTTAATGAGGACAATCTTTCTTATGGAATAGAAGTACATCACTTCTTTATAGCAGCGGAGAAAAAGAGTAACTTGAAGCCACACAGAGATATGTAGAACTTTATTCTCTTTATTGATAATTGAAGAAGAGTACAAGACTTGTATTGAAGTACAATGATTATAGCACATCTCACTTTACATTGGAAACTAACTGAACAATGCTATACAGCTGACATTTGATATTTGGATACAATGGATTACAACTCGAGATACCGACTTGGCTTACAATCTTACTGGTACAACTGATTACAATGTTCCATACATTATGCCCTTTATAAACAGAAGACATCATCTTGTGCAAGGAGAGCTTCTGTATGCCCAATAAATCTTCGATGCCGCGGGACCAATCCAGCTAAACTTCGTGTGTAGAACATTCCAAGCACAAGTACCTGCCCACAAAACGTGGGTCAGCACATCATCTATGTACTGGCGAGCAGAATCCAACCCACTCGCATAAACCAACATTTAAGTGATCATTTAAGCATGCATTTATTAGAGTGATCTTTCTATTTGGGGCCTAGCATCAGTTTACAGTTCATGGGCAATAATCAGAGTGAAGCATGTAAACATATTCTTTGTAGCATTCATGTGGACATATCTTTTTAGCATTCTTGTGTTATCATGCAAAGGCATCATTGAGGCATATTAGGTGTTATCATGAAAAGGCATCATTGAGACATCGTTAACATTAACATCTTAAACATTATGACAGTTCTCACTTCAAGCATCACTTAGCATGGATGTTATGTTTGAGCACTATTTATAGCAAGGCATCTTTCTAGCATAATGAATTGAACATGTTAAGTAGGCAAGTTAAACCAACTTATACAATATCACAATTATGTGATTTCTTACCGATAGCCGACTTCTCGTACCTGCATCAAATACAGGTTATCTGATATACTTACTCTGCCTGCACAAAACATTCATTAGCATGCATCCTGACTACATGGTCACTGGTGTTGTTAAACCATATGGACTCTTCTCATTTTATTTCATTTTAAGATAATGCGGTCAGCATAGTAGGTGGCGAGCCTCTATGCCACCCCGTCTTATCCGTGCTCCCATAGCACTCATCATTATTTCCTCCTAGGCCGAATCGGTCCCCAGGGCCCTAGGAACCGTTCGAGGAAATTATTACTCAAACCTTGTATACAAGTTGTCCATGACCATGCGAATGCGTGTCCGACTCGATTGTGAACATAATCGCATGGTAAAATATATTAAGGAAAGTAAAGGCAACAGTGCATCATTAGTCATATTCAATGACTTATTCATTTCATCATTTCCATCATTTCATTTGGTGATCTCAACGATCCCAGCTTTATCATTTTTCATTCATTGCTTCATTGCAACGTATCTCATATCATTCCTTTCTTAAGAGGAATTTAACATTCACTCATTTCATAGGGACATTTATTCATTCATTCATTTCTTATAAGGGACAGGCAACATTTCATATTCTTGCAACAGTTATACAGATAGTACATGATTCTAGTGTTTCATTCAGTTCATTGGTTCGATAGCATAGCCAGTTCATTTCTTATTCTATCATTCATAAGGCATCTCATTATTCAAGTGTCTACTTGTTCCAGCAGTGTTAAGCATAAGGGGCAATGTTATCAATTCATTCTCAGGCAACGAATCACATTAACAGTTCAATGTGTTATACATTTCAATAATTCTCAACAAAAGCATCTCTATTATTCAGCAACTAACATAAGGGACATTTAGGGGCAGTTCATAGCATTTCAATACTTCATCTATTAAGCATGAAGGAGTAAGGAGGAGGAAGGACAGTTCCACTCACCCAAAATTCCACTAAGCGTAGCTCCTCCAGCGAGCCACGTTCCAATATCCATTCCGTCTAGCCAGCTAAGAGAGACTGCATCAGTCTCAATTCTTCTCATTCCCAACATAAGTCACGGTCCAATATTCTGATCCCATCCAATAAGCCAACCAAATGCCTCGTACGGAGCGGGGCATTACACTGGAGGCCGGGGCTTAGTGTTCTCGGCTATCGATTTATTCCCAGTACGCATCGTAGAGCTACTGGTAGCTGAGACTTAGTGCTCTCAGCTTGCGAGCCTGCGATTCTGCGATTCTGCGGCGGGTTACGCCGAGTGGATTTTAGCCCCAATTCGTAGGGTGCTCCCGTCCATGATACAGAGGAGACTCTGCCGGATTCTTCCAAAATTCCCGATCAGGAATTTGGTTCGAAGGACTGGGCAGAACCACTCCTTTGGTTTGCTGGACTAGGCTCGTGCCTGTTTACCTTGGTATAGTATACCTGATCTCATTGCTTGCTAGGTAGACTCCAGATTAGATTAGTCGCCTAGCTCCAGACATGTCTTGTCCGTCGGGTAGCGTAAGGAGAACAGTTCCACTCGGGGGACGGTCTACAACCCTGGTCCTTGTTTGGTTTAACGGTTGTGGATTTACTCCAGAGCGGCTCATATAATCCTTGCCTTACCGGCAACACTTATTGTTAGACTCTGGTCCCTGACCATTCCTTCTAGGAGTTGTCCTAGTCTAGTCAGATAGAGCTGACAGTTGTTCTATGTATTGGGAATTGTGACTTGTGGATATGACTGAGGATTGAGTATTATGGAGAGTACGATCTCGGGATATTGACTTGGTGGATCTATGTGGATTCTTGGAATTTGGTGATTTCGAATATTTCGTGGAACGAGGAGAATATCGAGGGTATTATTATATGATTTTTACTCGACTTCCCAAACGCCCAAAACCTGGTACCTTTGTGTATTTCGGTAGTTGGGGAACCTGGTTTGATTGCTATGTCTTGGTAGTTGAGGGGCTCGTTTTCTAGTGACTGGTGATTATTGACTTGGAGGATTCTTGTGAGTTAGAGGGCCTAGCGTTGCTTTTAGTAATTAGCTTGGTATTTGGTTATTGACCTTCCTGACATGATATTGATTTCCATCGTAGATAGGAGACTCCTGATAGTTTGATAAGGTGGATGGATCGACTTGATGACTTGAGCTATAGGTTCCCATGTGTACTTGACAGGCTATTATAGTGGAGATTTTGATCTTGTACCCGACTTGTTATCTATATTACGATTTGGGTATGTGACTTCTTGTGACTGATAGGTTGATCTTGTTCCTGGTATTACACGATGACCTGGGCCTGTCTTGATCCTTGATTAGTGGCCCGTAGAGGCGCACTCCTGACTAGCACTCTGGACATGACGAGTAAACCTGACATGTATATCTTGATTCCTGATAGTGGCCCGTCGAGGCGCACTCCTGACTAGTACTCTTGACATGACATGTTTACTCTTGACCACTGTTGCGACAGCCAGTCCTGACTTGCTAGGTATGACCCCGTCTTGATACCGTGGTTGATTTTCCTGATTGTGCTTGTACAAACTACCTGTGTCGTCTTGCATCATGTCTAGGACATGGATTCCTGGTTACCACGGTCAGGAATTCATAATGAATCTGACTAGGTTAACAACTAGATTGATCAAGTAGCTCATATAGATCGAGGTATTCCGGCTATAGGCAATCCCGTTATCTGGGCGCTCATGGGATTTGTAGCCTGCCGTCGAGTAGGGCACATTTCCAGCACACTGTCATGTGTTGCACCCCTCCAGCTAGCTATTAGGGTACATTTGTCTCCCGGGCGATGTACCCACTATATATATATTCGTCCTGGATAACCTGGATAGTCTGCAGGGCTTGTGGCTATAGGAATACCTCAACTGCATCTTGTTAGTAATTAGGCCTGTGATAACCCTAGTTAGTTAATAATAGCAAGCCGTAGGCATTGTGTGGCCGCTTCTCCTTCTGTGTTGATTGGTTTGTTGCCTACTAGCCAGCTGATATTGATTTCCAGCGGGCAATGGAGGTGTTAGTGGATGCTAGGGAGATTGTGATTGTGTTAGCTTCTCTATACTTGTGGATTGTTATCGTGCGTTGGTACCGCACGATCCCTTACCTTTATTTACTGTTTTTTTTATGTTATTCTCGTCTTATTTTATCCTGCTGGTTTTCTTCGCCCGTCCTTGAGCCTTCCTTTCTGGTACTTGCTACGGTTGGCCTGACCAACCCTGGATTGTTCCCAGATTATCTGAGACCGACCCGGTGGATCTTCCAGACTTGACTTGGAGGGTGTGCTTCAGTTCCCGACCATGCTAGGAACTGTAGGAAGGTATATTCGTCTACACTATTATCTCGTACTGTAGATTCCTGATTTTTATATGAGTATTTCCTGTTTTCATATGATTACCTCTCTTGATATTGTTTCATTGTGATTTACCTGTGGATATGAGATCGGATTAGGCCATAGATTGATTGCATGCTAGGATACCCAACCAGACTGGACAGCCGTCATCACCGTATAGTGTATTCGTACCTTATACGGTGTAGCTGGCCGTGTACGTTCCCGTATTTCGGAACTGGGGCGTTACATGGTTTTATTGGTGGCCCATGCGGGTCTCGTTTTGAGATTTTGTTGGGTATCACATGATTATTGATCTCAGTCCACTATTCCTTGGTATTTCCACTTGTTACACTTGTCCTTCGCTCCCTTGAACCTGTGAACTGGTCCTCATCTCTACTTGGACCTATCTTGCTTGGCCATGTCTTATTCGTGTTATCTACCTCTGATCCTTGTTTGATAGATATGATCCTATAGTTGGTCATGTCGATCACCTTATTTGATGAGATGTTATCTTATCTCCATTATTTGGGTTATATGATTATTTATCTTGGGTTCTGTACTCTCTACCGGTGTTTCGCCTTGGTTGATTTTTTGTTATCCCTTTCGTGCGTTGACTTCGTGTTGACTTAGTTTCATTATCGCCCTCTTCGTGCGTTGGCTGGATTGCTGCAGAATGAAGATTTCATCAGGACTCTGAGATTGGATATTTTAATATTTGTTGAGTATTTGAGGGATATTCTTGTATCGATTCGGCTTCCTTGATTCCGGAAAGTTTCGCACTCATGATTATCTATTTCAGATATTATTTTTTATAGATATACTTGCTATACATTATATTTTGATATAGATCCTTGATTTGGAGTATTTTCCTACGGATATGGAGTATTTTTCTAGAAAAGCTATCTTGTGGTTATTATTGAAAATATTTTTTTGAATGTGTGTTACGATTCACCTGGATTTTGGATTTTGGATTTTGATGGTTTTCTAGGACTTGATGTATTGCTGGAGATTTTGTGATTTTAGTGATTCGGATGTTTGGGTTATGGATTTGATTCGTTTTGGGTATTTGTCAAGAGTACCGGGTGACCCTAGTATACCTTGACGGCGTGGTAACGAAAGTTGCAGCCGCTCGATTATAGTGTCCTGATGCATCTTTTGCAGCCATTCCGGATGGCACGGCAAGGAATGATCATGACACACATTTTTCGGATATTAGGAACTACGGTCATCGGTTCGAGACAGATATCCTGTATTTTATGATTTGTGAGGATTTTATGCAGTTGGGATTTTACGTTTTCTGACATTATTTTCGGCATTTTATACTTGTTTCGATTTATGGGGTTATTTCGTGTATGCGAGACCTTGATTTTCGAGATCTTCTCGGTGTTTTGGATTTACCTTGCGAGTTGATTTATTTAGCTGGACCTTGTTTCCTTTGATGTTTTTATATTGAGATTTTGTTCATTCCTTGTTATATTACTTGATTTCTGTAAGGTGGGTAGAGTTTTCATGGCATATATATGAATATATGTACTAGTTTTGAAAACCCTATTTTGATAATTTTGAAATTTCGAGGACGAAATTTTTGTAAGGTGGGTAGGATGTCAGATCCCTATTTTGAAAATAGGCATCCGACTGTATTTAATATTTTTGGTTATTTTAAAATTTCGTATTGTTTAAAATTTTATTTATTATGGAGATAGCATTGTTAACTTCCTGGTCAGGATTATTCCTATTTCTATTTTTGCTATTATTATTATTATTGCTATTGTTACTATCATCATCATTATTATTTATTTATTTTAATAATCTAACCTACCCAAACCCCTACCTAACCTCTCTCTCACCTACCCCCTCATTTTCTCCTTACAGGAGAACACCCCCCCATTTTTTCCTCTCTCTCTCTTCACTCTCCGTCCGATTCTCTCTCTTCCTTACCCTCTCCCCGGCCCGATCTCCCTCTCCCTTACTACTCTCTCCCTCTCGGCCTCTCCCCGACCTCTGGCCGCCCATCTCCACTGCAGCCCTGTCACCACCATTTTCTACCACCGCCGCCATCACCCTCCAGCACCGCCACCACCACTGCTTCCCTCCACCACCATCTTCATGGCCGGCCACCGCCGCCTCCGTGGCATCCGCGACGACCACCACCATCATCGTCGCCATCACCTCCGCCTCCCCTCGCTGCTGCCAGCACCACCCTCGCCACCATCATCGCCGCCACCGCCATGGACTCCGGCCACCTTCGCCTGGCCGAGCCCCCAGCTCCGGCCGCCTCCCTCTCCGCCGGCAACCCCCTCCGGTGAGCTCCTCCGTCTCCCCCTCTCTGTCCTTCCACCGCCGGGAGCCCCGACCTCGCCTGGCCGGGCTTCCCCGAAGGCCACCGCCTGTTCCTCCGCCTCCTCTCCTTGGGCTGTGAGCTCCTCGGGGAGCGAGCCCCTCGATTGGCGCGCCTCGGGCAGCGTGTTGCCTCGAGCAGTGCGTTGCTTCGTACAGCGTGATCCCTCGGGCAGCGCACCCTCATTTGGTGCGCTCTTCTTCGTCTTTTATGCCTTTTTGGACACGTGCACCTCGGTGTACGTGTTTCCTCGTTTTTCGCGTGCCTCGGTTTGCGTGCGCCTCGATTTGCACGCATTCTTGGTTTTCGTGCACCTAGATCTACATATTGCCTTGGGCAGCGGGACGCCTCGAGCCCCGTGCTGCCTCGGGCAACGTGCCATCTCGGTTTGTGCACCGTCTCGTTTTCCGTGCCTCGACCTTTGTGCTTTTCTCGATTTTTATGTCGCATCGATTCGCGTGCATGCATCGATTTGCGTGACCGTCTCGGTTTGCGTATCGCGTTGGACTCCGCACCTCGAATTGTGTGCCGTATCGATTTACGTGCTCCTTGGACCTTGGGTCATTTTGATTTACGTGCTCGCCTCGATTTGCGTGTCGCGTGATTCATGCGCCATTCTGATATTCGTGATTTTCTCGATCTACGTGTACGTCTCGATTTACGTGCACGTATTTTCCGTTTATCTCGATATTCGTGCCATCTCTACATTCGTGCCATCTCCATTCATGTGCACGTCTCGATATACGTGCACGTCTCGGTTTGCGTGTCCGTATCGATCCGTGTACCTCGATTTCCGTGCCAGATCCCTACACTGCTTGCGGGACCCACACGGTATAGCCTTCTGCCGTCTCTTGTGATTATACTATTATTTTATTATTTGGTGCTGATGATTATTTATTGTGTGTTCTGAGGATCTCGATTGGCGTGCTAGCGTGGATCGCGACTGCTGAAGACTTGCTTACCTAGCCGAGCCCTCTAGGCAAGTATCCCTTGCTCATCGGCGGCTCTTGCCCTCTCTCTCCTGGAATTTTATTGCATTTAATTAATTTGTACTTGTAAATTTTATTACCATGATTAGTGTAGCCTAGTAGTAGATCTGCCATGATGATAACTTAGGATAGCTTGGTCCGATACCGGGATAGACCGTATCGGGCAACTCGGATGGGTCATCCACACCTCCGAGGACACGAGCACGACTCACACGTATGGATTGTCCCTGTATGCCCCGTGTCCGACTCGCGGTCGGGTAACGGCTTGGCGAACTATTCTTGTGGCTGTGGTTGCGCTTGGGTTAGAATTATGAACATGTGCTGTGATGCGCCCTGCGAGGCGGTTATTCTATTATTATGCATGTTGGCTTGGCGCCCAGTACGCATCGTAGCGCTGCTGGAAGCTGGGACCTAGTGGTCTCGGGTTCGATTGATTTCCCAGTACGCCTCGTAAAGCTGCTGGAGGCCGGGGCTTAGTGTTCTCGGCCATCGATTTGTTCCCAGTACGCATCGTAGAGCTACTGGTAGCTGAGACTTAGTGCTCTCAGCTTGCGAGCCTGCAATTCTGCGATTCTGCAGCGGGTTGCACCGAGTGGATTTTAGCCCCAATTCGTAGGGTGCTCCCGTCCATGATACAGAGGAGACTCTGCCGAATTCTTCCAAAATTCCCGATCGGGAATTTGGTTCGAAGGACTGGGCAGAACCATTCCTTTGGTTTGCTGGACTGGGCTCGTGCCTGTTTACCTTGGTATAGTATACCTGATCTCATTGCTTGCTAGGTAGACTCCAGATTAGATTAGTCGCCTAGCTCCAGACATGTCTTGTCCGTAGGGTAGCGTAAGGAGAACAGTTCCACTCGGGAGAAGGTCTGCAACCCTGGTCCTTGTTTGGTTTAACGGTTGTGGATTTACTCCAGAGCGGCTCATGTAATCCTTGCCTTACCGGCAACACTTATTGTTAGACTCTGGTCCCTGACCATTCCTTCTAGGAGTTGTCCTAGTCTAGTCAGATAGAGCTGACAGTTGTTCTATGTATTGGGAATTGTGACTTGTGGATATGACTGAGGATTGAGTATTATGGAGAGTACGATCTCGGGATATTGACTTGGTGGATCCATGCGGATTCTTGGAATTTGGTGATTTCGAATATTTTATGGAACGAGGAGAATATCGAGGGTATTATTATATGATTTTTACTTGACTTCCCAAACGCCCAAAACCTGGTACCTTTGTGTATTCCGGTAGTTGGGGAACCTGGTTTGATTGCTATGTCTTGGTAGTTGAGGGGCTCGTTTTCTAGTGACTGGTGATCATTGACTTGGAGGATTCTTGTGAGTCAGAGGGCCTAGCGTTGCTTTTAGTAATTAGCTTGGTATTTGGTTATTGACCTTCCTGACATGATATTGATTTCCATCGTAGATAGGAGACTCCTGATAGTTTGATAAGGTGGATGGATCGACTTGATGACTTGAGCTGTAGGTTCCCATGTGTACTTGACAGGCTATTATAGTGGAGATTTTAATCTTGTACCCGACTTGTTATCCATATTACGATTTGGGTATGTGACTTCTTGTGACTGATAGGTTGATCTTGTTCCTGGTATTACACGATGACCTGGGCCTGTCTTGATCCTTGATTAGTGGCCCGTAGAGGCGCACTCCTGACTAGCACTCTGGACATGACGAGTAAACCTGACATGTATATCTTGATTCCTGATAGTGGCCCGTCGAGGTGCACTCCTGACTAGTACTCTTGACATGACATGTTTACTCTTGACCACTGTTGCGACAGCCAGTCCTGACTTGCTAGGTATGACCCCGTCTTGACACCGTGGTTGATTTTCCTGATTGTGCTTGTACAAACTACCTGTCTCGTCTTGCATCATGTCTAGGACATGGATTCCTGGTTACCACGGTCAGGAATTCATAATGAATCTGACTAGGTTAACAACTAGATTGATCAAGTAGCTCATATAGATCGACGTATTCCGGCTACAGGCAATCCCGTTATCTGGGCGCTCATGGGATTTGTAGCCTGCCGTCGAGTAGGGCACATTTCCAGCACACTGTCATGTGTTGCACCCCTCCAGCTAGCTATTAGGGTACATTTGTCTCCCGGGCGATGTACCCACTATATATATATATTCGTCCTGGATAACCTGGATAGTCTGTAGGGCTTGTGGCTATAGGAATACCTCAACTGCATCTTGTTAGTAATTAGGCCTGTGATAACCCTATTTATTTAATAATAGCAAGCCGTAGGCATTGTGTGGCTGCTTCTCCTTCTGTGTTGATTGGTTTGTTGCCTACTAGCCAGCTGATATTGATTTCCAGCGGGCAATGCAGGTGTTAGTGGATGCTAGGGAGATTGTGATTATGTTAGCTTCTCTATACTTGTGGATTGTTATCGTGCGTTGGTACCGCACGATCCCTTACCTTTATTTACTGTTTTTTTGATGTTATTCTCGTCTTATTTTATCCTGCTGGTTTTCTTCGCCCGTCCTTGAGCCTTCCTTTCTGGTACTTGCTACGGTTGGCCTGACCAACCCTGGATTGTTCCCAGATTATCTGAGACCGACCCGGTGGATCTTCCAGACTTGACTTGGAGGGTGTGCTTCAGTTCCTGACCATGCTAGGAACTGTGGGAAGGTATATTCGTCTACACTATTATCCCGTACTATAGATTCCTGATTTTCATATGAGTATTTCCTGTTTTCATATGATTACCTCTCTTGATATTGTTTCATTGTGATTTACCTGTGGATATGAGATCGGATTAGGCCATAGATTGATTGCATGCTAGGATACCCAACTAGACTAGACAGCCGTCATCACCGTATAGTGTATTCGTACCTTATACGGTGTAGCTGGCCGTGTACGTTCCCGTATTCCGGAATTGGGGCGTTACAACTTATAACTTGATTCAACATCCAACTTTTCTCGCACGTAATCCTCCTATGTGCTTCTTCAATCCGAGCCATGCTCGTGCGTTGGTTATCTTTCGACATGAACAATAGTATCTCAACTTGGGTAACTTACACTCGTCGTGCATACGGACTACTCAGTTCTAGGCAAACAACCCGATCAACCAACACTCAAGTTCGTCTCAAATTTAATAGTCATACAACCATCAATATTTCTTCGAAACATGAATTTAAAATTCTCGATACTTTTAAATTCCTGTAGTCTCACTTGATTTCAACGTATCACTTAGTTAGATCGTGCACATATTCCAGGCATCCCTAAAATACATGCATTTCAGCTAAGTCTCGTGATAGAGAATCCGCCATCACCACTCGAGTTGCATCATGCACATATTCAAGCATCCCTAAAATATATGCATTTCAGCCAAGACTTGGGATTGGTGTCTCCATAATTCCTATCTCTCCGTACCGGGACGTCTGCCTAATCGCTAGGCTATCTTTTCCGGCTATAGTCAACCGTCAGTATTGGAATCATAGTTCTCAAATAATAATATCAACACTGACCCCAATCTTAAGGTCAAACCAAGTTGATAGTACGATATTTTCTATCCAAGCTCGCATCACTCTGATTTCTAAACATCGAGCACAGATTTATCCTATTCGCATTCATAACGTTCAATCTTAGGGGTCCGAGTCATTCAACAAAGCCATCTTATCGTAGATTCTGCTCGACCAAATCTCTGCTTATTATTATCGTACGTCCAAACTTGCAATTCGTATAGTCTATCTCTTCAAACATGTTCGATATAATCCACCTATCCATTCTTTCCAAGTCAAGCACGCTACGACTCAATATGTCGCTAAACCATAATTCTTATTCCATATTCCCTAAGTCATTTATCATAATTTACGTAATCGATCACAAGGTCGCCTAGCTCAACAATATGTCATGCCCCAATCTCATGCAAGTCCAATCATCCACGCAAGATATGAAATCACCATGCATTCCCTTAGGATAATCGTTCTTATCGGTGCACAACTCTTGCTTTGAGTCTAGACTAATTCATTCACGATTTGTAGATTGGATCTACTCAATCCTCAATTTTTACTTAATCATCAATCACAAGTCCGACCAATCCTCGAATTCACCTTTGCATCAAACCACAAGTCAAAGTAATCTAAATTGCCATACCGTGATCTTCCAAGTTCGATCATTCCCGCGACATGAATTACCATGTCAGCGCTCACACCGAACAATCGTCCCAAATTCGACGTGACACATATGTGAGGCTGAAGTTGCTTTTGTACAAGACAAGATCGTCGATATTGTGATTATCATCAAAAATCAAGACACGATCATTTTTATCCAAGCATTTATTTTAATCAAAATCCTAAGTATAGCATCCATCAAAATAATAACACTTTGCACGATCATCATTCCTCAAATTAAAGTACCCCCGAGTTTTCGCACATCGATCTTTGATACGTCTCACTACCATCGATGATATGCATAACCTGACGATCTTCCTCTTGCAACAAACTTCAAGTCGTGCAACTGATGCTATCATTCAAACTGGATATGCCACAATCTCTTCGATATTCAAGATCAAAATTTGATCAATAATCCCCAAACTGTTCACATGATCAAATCGTTCAAACCCATGATCACATATGTTTATCTGTCTATCTTAAGTCATCGAGCAACTTATTTCCTCAATTCGTATCGTATTATGCTAACTCAAATCATCGAGCAACATCTATTCCAATCCTTAGATTCATTCTCAAATATTTGAATCATTTTCATGCACGCTATCATCCAATCATGCTAACTTTTCACATACGATTCATATCGATTTCCTCGATCGAGTTATCTATTCGTTATACCTTACTTATCCTCGATTCAGTTTTATTTAAATTGTTTTTGCATTTCATACTCGGCACAATCTTGTCGACGTGCGTCGTCTTTTCATTTTGTTCGAATCATCTAGTACTAGTTATCTAAAATCATAATTTCTTTGAAACACTCTTTCTAAGGCTTTGTGTACTCGTCACTTGCTGATAGACTCATTGGAACCCCATATCTTCAATTGATCGACATCCCCGAGCCTATCCCATACACCACTCAGGGATGAAGTTATTCGACAAATCTTCAAAATAATTTTTGAATAAAAATCGATTACTTCGAATTTCCGTCCGAACCATTCCTCAATTTCAAGCATGTTCCTTTATATGACATCGGCGATAACATCGTCTGATGGCATCCCTATCGATAGTCATCCTACTTACTCAATCGAGTCCAACACATTTTTGTCTAACACAGATTAAATCCCGCACACGACTTTGCTAAGGCCGACTCAATTCTTGGTGTATATGTCCAGCCTGACTTAGCCAACCGTTCTTACTTGAAGTTAACTTATTCAACCAATTGTTCCTTCATGGTATTTTTCAAAATATATAGACATATTATATGGACATCCCGTGGGACGTTTGAGAGAGAGCGCACCAATGATATCGATTATGGAACATCAGAGTTTGCGAAACATCATCGAAGTTAAAGAATTTAATCGAAAGTCCAAAGATGCAAAGCCATGCTCTGATACCATTATGCCACACCACGGTCCCGTAGGACCGATCGTCCTCGCTAAGGCATGATACCACACGAGGCTAGGTTGTGCTCGTGCAAGATGAGTTCCATAACGACCGATTACAACATCTTGCGACGGAATCGTCGCACAAAAGTCCCAAGAAGAAACATTGAATATACGAGGCAATACAAGCATTAAAAAAATCAGAGTCTTTATTGATATTGAACATAGATTACAAAGGCGACATATAGCCAAGATTACAATCACTCAAGCTTACTTTTCTTTCGGATTACAAGTCACTCAGCTCTCTCATCTCTCGATATAATAGCCAGCAGATGCTTCAGATAGGCGATGTCCATACATTATATCTCGTATAAGTTCTGACTCCATGCGGCCGTACGTCTCAAAATACCATAGAACTTCGTGCTACGACGCATCCAAGCGAGCTCCGTGCCAATGAGCTTCTACATGTCCCTTTATGATTGTCTTTCTATTCTTGCCTTATGATCGATTTTAGGACATAGATGCCTGGCCTATTTGTATCTCTAGACCATCATTGTGCTATCGCATCGATAACTTCCTTATCCTTGTCTCTATACCATTCTCGTGCTTGTAACATCAATGTACCGACTCATGCTTGCCTTTCGATATATACTTAGCGACGCAACGATATGGTCATGCTATACTCTATTCGTACTTCAATATAATCGAGGCAGTGCCTCTCCACTTAGTGTTTCGTCTATGCTTGTGTTATAACAATGTGGTCGTGTCATGACGTATGGAGGTCGTGCCTCGCAACTCAACATGGCTTAACCAAGTTACCCTACGACCCTTCCTGACTTAACTTTGAAACGACTCAAATCGAACTTATGCACTTTGTGCCAACGAACTCATTAGTTAACCTACATCTCGTGCCGAAGCATGTACCTTGCCTATAGCCAAATCTTAGGCTAGCGACTGTGTTGCATACCAAGCTAATACTTCATAACCTACTCAAATCGTGCTCACACATCTTGAATCCTTAAGGCAGGCACGCAGATAGCCGCTCTTATGCTGACTCATCCATATGAAAGGGTCACTAGCACCATAAGCTATACTTGTACGTTATTTGGGTAATACGGTACGTTTATATACAACAAGGCACGCTCTCGCCGAATTCCCCGTACTACCCGCTCTATGGCTCACCCCTTAGGTCACGTCGTACACCATCTGAGGGTCCCGCAAGCATGTTCCTCCTAGGCCAGACCAGTCCTGTGGTCGCATGTACCGTCTGAGGAACAAAACAATCCTTATCGACAAGTTTTCTAATGACCATGCAAGACTCGACTCATCTTTCCTTGTTTCATGACCATTTTATTTCTTTGATTCACTCCTCTACTTCATATACTTCTTTGCAGAGCCCAAACCATGGTTGCCTCGGTGACTGACCTACAGTCTTGACTTCTTTTCTAGTGTTTCCATACTCATATTGACTCAACTCATGAATGGCTAAGTGATAGCCTTCAAGCATAACTTGAACAAAGCGTGTTCTTTAGGTGCCGTAGACCGTGGCTAACTTTTTATTGAACCAACCGTGGCTCGTACCTTAAATCAACTTGTGTTCTATGCGACACTACAACCCAAGTCATACTTTATATGACGAGCCTTAAGATCATAGGACTATGTGACTTGACAACCGCAGAAAATATGGTACAATGCTTGCTATGACTTCGATAGCCCAGCAATACTCTGCCTAACTTAATCGTGCAACAACTTGACGAGTAAAGGCTGCGTCAAGCCTTGAATCATGGGAACGTACCATGCACTCGTTCGACTTGAACAACCAAGTTCTTTGGGTGCCTAGACTTATGCCACAAGCCGTGCGATACAACTTAACCCGTGGTGCGAGCAAAGGCTATGCCAAGCCTTGGACGATAGGACCGTGCATGTTTTATCAAGCATTTATGCGGGCGACACCTATGACTTAGGCTAATTCATAGCTTTGAGGCGAAGACCAACTTTCTTTCTCCCAAGCCATGGGACGAAGGACCGAGTGTCATTTTTAAAGTATGTCGTACAACACTTCTAAGCCGACCGTGGGACCTTTTCCATGTTCTAACTCAATCCGACCCAACTTGGGATTATTCCCTTAGCTATGTGGATTTATCTCTTTTATTCAAGCCTGCTTGTGCAGTTGAAAACTTTTATTTTATTAGTGTGAAGGCCAAGCTGAGGCAAGTTCACCAAAGCCACCCACCTGAACGAGAAGTCATCTCGATCGAGTGGGTCTTCGAGCAGCCATTGCATGGCTAAGTCCGAACGCCGTTGGCGTTTCGATTCCTCCGATTTAGCTGATCAGGATGGGGCATTACATTGTCCTCTATATACAAGGTAAATACATCCACGATGTAATGCTTCAAAAGCCAACTTTTATATCTAACATATTTGCCGCATCCAAGCAAACTCTGTCCTATACAGATCTGGTAGGGTATCAGTACGATGCATACTGGTGAGTGGTTATCTTACCGATGCCTTATATTTTTTGCATGCATATACTATAAGTGGTCTTTCTAATCTTTGCCTAAGGATCATTTACATGGCATATGAAATTTAAAGCATACTTGTGTAGAACTATAAGTGTGTCACGTAAACTAATCATGTGTCTCTCGAAGAACCGTATCCAAGCCTTAGCCTTAGCCAAATTTACAGGCCTAAGCATAATTTTCATGCCTTAGCCAAATTCATGGAATAAATATACCACCAAGCTCAATCAAACAATATCCAACCCTACCCACACCCTCTACTCTTACTAATAATGTGCCTATCACAGAACTGTACTATTCAAATTCACTAGGCAAGCTATGACTCGAAGCACAAAGGACCAAACTTAGAACTAGGGCCTAACTAAATACACTCTATCAGACTATAAAACATAAAGATTGTGTCATACCGCGTGTCCCTACAATAGACAATCATTAGCCCCACAAAAATGTGTTGAGTGCGCAATCTGCCTCAAATACGTAGCCTACATGCAATGGGACCTAACTACATGAAAGTAACTGACGATACGCCATCTTGGACTATTTTGGTTTAGACGGCTCCCTCTTAGCCTGGGTAGCTAGCCTCTGAGAGTTTTTAAATCATCATGTATGGTCCCGCACGCTTCAGTCTGACTATTGAAGGTCCCACAATAACCTTTGCCAGTATGTCGGTCATGACGTCCTGGTTTCTCTTAGGTCGATTCGATCCTGGTGCCCCGGCCGATGATCTTTCGAAGAATTCATAAAACCTTGTGCACAAGCTGTCCATGACCTCACAATTCTCGTAGAATACTAAGCTATGACTCAATCATGGAGTAAAACTGAAACATAACTATTCATCTTGCATGCATCTCAACACATCTCAGCATAATCATAAATTTTGATCCATTGCTCATATCAAACTCTTCATTCCAGTGATATAGCCTTGGCGACCCAAAGGTCCCTATCATCACTCAAAAATTAACTTTGAAACATCACCTAGTACTCATCCACCATAAAATATTTCCATCACAACTCATAGGATATTACTGCAAAAGTATGAGAAACTACATATCTATAGTATCAATCAAACTAGTTCGTATAAAACATAAGGCAGTAGTATGAATTTTATACTACACCATAACTTACAATTCCATGTTCTATAGTAGCAGATACAATATGAGAGTACTCTCATAACTACGTTGGTTTGTCTATTTTATTATTAGCATGTACAGGTTTGTTATATGAGGAAAGCATACGACTATCGGTCCATTTTATTAGTGTGCTAGCAAAGAAGCAAAGGCTCAACGAAGCCACCTACCCGAAAGAGGACTTGTCTCGACTGAGCAGATCATTGCAATAGATCCTCTGCAATATTGCACCAAACTCGCTAACTTTGCACGACGAAATTCCAAACAGCTGAACAACTTGGAAGTCATACCGTGCCTCTACCTGAACCCAAATCCAAACGGCTGACTCGTGCGAAGCTCCATCTCTACACTTGTGCGCGTGGGGCACCACAGTAGTTAGCTTCAATAAATGTCCCATAATACCTTTTGCTATATAGGACTTTATAGGGTAATATAGTATGCCATTCCACTGTAGGTTTTAAGGCTCATAGAAGTCCAGTAATTATTTTGTGCCACCGTAGCATGACCAATATGTCTCCCAAGGTCGAATCAGTCCCAGTGTCCTATGTACTGTCATGCCTTGCTTCCAGAATGAGACGAATCAGGTTCATAACATCAACCCCAGGCTACACGACATATAAATAATCTAGTACCCATATTCACGATTGTCGTCCATGAAGTTCTAGGATATGTTTATCATAGGTCATAACTTGTATAATAAATCATTATCATTCTAAAAAGGACATTCTAAGCTATAAATGGGAAAATGGACAGCTCTACCCAGTACAATAATTAACCCAAATATAATTGTATATAATATAAATGTATACCTAAATTTACGATTAAGAAGATATGATTTCAATATAATTGCCTTCAATTGTCAAATCTCATTTTTGTTCTCCACCAGCTCTTTAAAAGTAGGTCAACAAATCTAGTGAACAATACTAGGTCATCAAACGACAAACAAGCCCCAGTAAAGGATGAGGAAATAAAATAAATTGAGAATATGAGAGGTGATCAATTCTCGTAATTCAAAAGTAAAAGAATTAAGAAATTAATTCGGAGTAACTATTGCATTAACTTGAAATATAACTCTGATTAGATTTTATTCTAGTGAATTCATTAGTGTTTGGCCTAGGATTAAATCCTGATAATTCATAAATGACAAGTACAATCATAATAAAACAACCTAAATTCACTCCCACAATCACAATCAAGTTTCCTATATGTTGATGCAGTTTAGAGAACACATGTGGATCACATGCATCCTATTTTTTTGGCAAAATCTTATGACTAGGGATCATGTTGTGGCAGGATGGCATGGTTCTTAGAGTCCAACCCCACATATCATGTATAGAATTGTATCTTGATTCACCTAATCGATCTTTTTAATCGAATTTGATAAGAATTCAGGACATGTAAGTGAGCTAAGTAGGGGTGAGCATATAATGGTTGAAAACTAAAAATCGAAGAACTGAACTGAAATACGACAAACGGTTAAGTTTTTCGGTTCTTGACCTGAGTAACGAACTGAACTGAAAATCGATTTAGATTTAGTAATTTCAAACTATCCTCAATCTATGCATACTAATGTTTTTTCTAACCCTTAACTGAGTGCACTCCCTCCTCATATTATTTATCGGTGCTTCTTTGAGCACTTTCTCTATCTTCAATCTATATAAGTAATTTTTTAGTCTTTGTTTTGTAATAATTCATAAATACAACATTGTTAGATTTTTTAAGATATGTTATTTAAGTAGACCCATTTGCTAAAACTTTGAAGGCTCGACCCATTAGTCCATGAAATCGAATCGTGAACCGAATTAATTCGGTTCAGTTTTGTTCAGCTTTTATAAAAAAAAGGTTTGGTTTCAGTTTTAAGAAACACGGTTTACATGTTACCAAAATAAGTCATTTTAGTGACGTCGAGAAATGCCACTAATATGCAAAAAAAATGTTGTTAAACTAATTTAGCAACGTCATTAGCGACGTTTTCGTGATGTCGCGTAATCCATGGTTGCTGACAAAAAATGTCTTTATTCATCGCTGTAGCGACGTCGTGTAGTGATGAAGTCACGACGATGATTTTTTGGAAATAGCAGCGTTTAGCGGCATGCCTTTGCTAATCAGCAACGTCGACATTCGTCGCTAAACATTGCAGATTATTTTGTATTTAGCGACAATATTAGCAACATTTTACTACAAAACTGTTGACATGACAAACTTTGCCATGTCAGCTTAGTAGTGACAGTTATCAACGTTATGTAGATGTTAGCGATGTCGACGATACATTTTAGTATTGTTATGATACACGGTTAGCGACGTACTCTTATGCCGCTAGATGTTGCAGAATGTCACTAGACGTTGCTAAACTACAAAAAAAGCAGTTTGTTTCCAACCAATATCTGCCTGCAGTTATAAAATCACAGTTTATAAAGAAGTAAACCCGGAGCAACCCTTCATTGAATTCGGGTTCGTCGACCCCTTCGATGGAACACACAACATCGATAAGTGCATATAGAGTTTTAAATATAAATAATAAAGTAAATATACAAAGTTGGACAAATTAAATATATAGAATGTGACATCAATTACTGTCTAATAAAGATCCAAGAATGGACCAGCACATCAAATCACATACTGTCACTAAAAGTATAAAAAATAAATAAATATCCAAGAATTCAACACACAAACAATGAAACACAATCTGTCCAATGAAGGACTACGGCTGATCAAGAAGAGGAGTACCATCACGCATCTGGGATAGAAGGAACTCCTAGTGCTCCTGTGAAAGAGTTATCGATGACGATGGAGGAGGCAATATAATCGATGGAGGTGGTGTCGATGTCGACAAACTAGGAGGACGTATCTACTCCAATGCTAACAGTCGAGTATTGCATGAAACCATTGCAGATACTAGTCTCGTACTGCTCTGAGCCATTGGATCCTGCATCCTTAAAAGTTGATTGCTCATGGCCACATGTGTCCCCTGCAGTGTTGTAATGCTACGATATGTCCTCTCGCACAGAGCCCTCATCTCTGTGATGCTGAGCTCGAGCATACCAAATCGTACGGAGGGCATCGCATCGTTCGTCTACGGGTGAGACACGGATTGCTCTACAATCCTCCTCAATATCTCGTCACACAGATCTGCAACTTAGTAGGCAATGCTCTCGTCGACTCGGGTCAACTCCTGTAAGGGTTATAGAGAAGCACACTAATAGAGGGGGCCCTGGATGACTACGTCACAACAAAGACACCTTAGGATTCTGTACCAAAGTATGTACCTCTCTAAAGACTACCAACGACGGTCATTTAGAGCTCGTCCGTCAGCAGTGCTAGATAGGGCTGCGAGGAAGTACCAACCCCTCCCTCTATAGGTGCACTAACAGCGCCCGCTCACATAGCCTAATATACTCAACCTAGAAAAGTACGCATCTTGATAAACATACTTTTTATTATTCAATCATTGTAGTTGCTAATGTCTGTGGTATTTATTACTAACTATATAGATTTCTATTTGCATATTTTCTAAGTTATATTAAAGTTAACAAAACATAATGTACTTACATAGCTCTGCCTGACCCTCTAATAAGATTTTTGACCTTCAGATGGGTGGCCAGAAAGATGGTCACCATATTGTCATCCTCATCCCTCTATCCTCGTTAAAAATATTATATTTGTTATTAATTTTATCCAACCTTTATTATAATTATATATATAATAAAATACATACCAGATGAGGGAAATGTTCCATCATGAGAATAGACTTACCACACCACTTTTTTGCCCTCATCCTATCCGCCTTTACCTTCTCCGACCTTTCCTTGTACATAGGATCATCGAATCTAGCCCTTATCATATTCCAGTACTCAGGCGTGATCTAACCTTGGATCAATTTTTTAGAGCGATAACGAGCATTCTGGTCGTCGGTAACATCACGGATCAACTTGGCGGCAATGACAGAAAACTCTTTCCTAATATTCGCGGCCTGATGTGGTGGATATAAGTATGTTTTATACAAGGAAGTAAAATAGTAAGTTATAAAATATGCATAAAAGATGATTGATATTAAAAGAAAACATACTTTAATTGCCTTGAAGTGGGCAAACCAGAATGCCTTTATATCTTCAGGAACATCGGAGTAGTTGATCCAAGCCCCACAATAGTTCTGCCTCAGAAATTTTCCAAGTGCTCTCTGTACGAGCGTGAGATGATATCTATTCAACAATAATTATATTCATGAATATATAAATATATGTATAAAATAATACTAACTAATTAACTTACTTTGTAGGCTCATCGGACCAAATCTTTATCCTAGCCTCCTCTGGAGATGCGCATGGAGGAGCACTGATACGAAGGCAAAGTTGGCTCGACCTCCTTTATCTTCTCCTCTGTCTCCATGGTGCCAACAAAAGGAGAAATGCTAGATGGGGGAGTTGTCTCATGCCTAAAATTGCTCGTCCCAGGAGTACTGTCGTGTACCCTTGACGCTGTCGAAGATATGACTGTTTGGTATACTAGAATACTAGGAGACGAGGATTCGTAACCAGTATCCGGTACCAGAGGAGCACCCCGTCTACCGGAGGAGCCTCTAGCTCGGGGCTGACTGATGTACGATCCGTGTCGTCCTGCCATACCTAATAATAATATATAATGACCAAAAAATAGACATATATATATATATATATATATATATAAAATATATAATGTATATATATATATAACATGGATACAAAAACAAAATAAAGAAGAAAAATAAAATACATCTCATAGTCTTAGTGAAATTGCACAAGAAATAACTAGTACTAGAAATATATTCATATCTAGTGCTCTCAAAATATAATACATGTCGCTAGTCTAAATGGATTTTTTTTTTAATCCTCCTTTGAAAATTCATCTTCTTCATCTTCTTCGTCCTTTTCTTTCTTTTCCTCCTCATCTTCACTTTTATCTACTTTGTCTTCATCTTCGGATACTTCTACTACTTCTACATGATTAGACATGTAAGATTGCTGCTTGATAAAGTAAGATATTGTTCACATGTTCTCAATTTTTATGATGTCAAAGGTATAATGATATGCTAAATCTGCATAGAACTGATTATTATGTTTCAAAGAGATGAATGATTGCTTATCCCTCAGAGATGTTCTGAATGTTAGACATGTAAAGACATTACAAAGAAATGAAATATGTAGGAGCTTCGGCTCAGAATTATGTAAGAGCTTCGACTCTGAGTTAAACAAAAGAGAGAGGGCACAGTCATAGCTCTATCATTTAAAGAGAAGAAATAGAAAAAGGAAAAAATGTTGCCTCAAAAGAGTTTATCGGATAAATGTTGCATTCATGCATTGGTTTCAAACAACTTGTGCACAAGGTTGCTAGATCTTTCGACAGTTTTTAGGCACTGGAAACCGATCGGTCTAGGAGAGATGGTCTAGACATACTGAGGTACAAGAAACCTCACGATCAAGGGGTATTGCATCTCGTCCACTAGCAACGAGCTGAACCCAAGAGCTACAACGGCTAATATAGGAAACGATCCATAGAACATCATATAGATAGGTGCAGAGCTGAACCCAAGAGTCACAGCTGCCAATCAAGTCTGCATGTGTCGATATTGATTTTGCTAAGAGCTAACTTTGCAAAGACGAACAAGGAACAAGATTGGATATGTTATGTTGTCTTGTGCAAGGATAAACCGTCGGCTGTGGTAAGAATCACCGAAAAAGTGATATATGTGTTGCTTAAGTTTCTGAATAAGAATATGATTATAAAGAATAGCTAGCATGTGCAAATGAATTGTGAATGTCCCGATAATAGAACAAGAAGTACGAAACCTGGATTGTTGCTACATGTTTAAAGGAGAGAATGTCATTTATTAAGCTAATGCTAAAGATTCAGAGATTTTGAATATGACTATTGAATATGCTGATGTTCGTTTCATAGATCCTAAATGTGTGCTCATATGTCGTTATCTGTCTTGAAAAGAGAAAAGAATTTCTAATAATATTGTCCCTGAGAATAGAGTATGGCTCATGAATATGCTGCGCACTTTACATGAATTGAATAGTCGCTTGAATGCTTGAATGAACTGAACTGTGGCTTTTCAAAGGTGTTTTCAAAAGATGTAATCTGACTCTGATATGTATATAATAAATATAGGTAAAAGTAGCAAGATCAATATCACAGAACTATTTTCTCACTAAATGAATTAGTGATCATTTCAGACGATGTAGCCTTTGTTCACATTCACTAGTATGTTGATATAATGACCCACCATCAGTCTATGCACAGATGCAAGATGCATCAAGATAGATAGTTCGAAGCAATAGCCCGAACCTCATCCTTAGGAGCCAAAAATCAGAAGAGATACCAAGAGATGGTCATCTGTTACAAAGAGTTGGTTTTTTATATAAGGCAATGTAATGTATGGAACAGGATCTTTGTAATATGTAAAGTGTCTGAGAGGTTGTAAGCCAAGTATAGCATTGTATCAAAGAGAATTGATAGCCTTGTAATCTGTTGAAAGAATTTCAATAAAGAGAATTGTTTCTAGCAATATTGTGTTAAATTCATGTTCTGCAATATGTCCACTGGTGCTTCAAATATCGGCATTATATTTTGCTGTGTTATTGTCTATCTTATCTATTTTGTCATTGTACAGGTCATGGCCTTGTGTAGGCCCAACTTAGGCTTATACGGCATCACGCCCAAGTAAGGATGAATGGTTCCACAGAGTCCGTAGCGAATCAAACCAATCACACCTAAATAACAAGATCTTAGCAGGCTATATGTCATAATTATATGTCAACTCCATAATCTCTCATAAGATGCCACATAAATTATTGCATAGATCGACATCTTTCTAGTTTAAAGATTTGATATACAAACAACTATTTTTCATGGAATTGACATCCTGAAAGCTCTCTATGATCGGGACATTTTTTACTTGAACCTAAACCCATTTACATAATAGCTTGGCCAGATTTTGACAGAATAAATTGGCCCCTGGCTAGAGTTCTAATAGATTCATTCTTAAGTGTTATGTCTGGACGATCGACTTAAATACCAAAAGATACAAAATTAAGTTCAAGATTTTGTTATTTATTGCGGAAGTGCATATAAAAATAATAATTATTGAGCGCTTAACATATGCACTCAACAAGAAAGAAAATGATGTCTCTTTCTTTTTCTACTTATTCATCTGTTATGTATGGTCTACTCGACCTCACTTTATCATTAAATGTGCTAAAAACCACAAAACCTCAATTAATTAGTGTAATAATAATAAGTATACTATTATATTTAGATGACGTGAATGTGGACATATTAATTACTTACCCCTCTAGTTTTTTCACTTCATCCTTGTCGCAGTTAAGTAATATATACAATTGAGCAATCCTTAGTTCATCGTCATTCAGATATCTCTTCTTTACTTTTCCTGAAGGCTTTTTGAAAGCATTAAAGACTTTCAATATTGCATTATTAGATTTTCGATATCCATCGTCGTTTCTCGGACCTCTCGTTCTATTAGTAGCAACATGAGGCTTGAAATACATCGAACAAAAGTTTGTAATCTCCTCATGAACATAGGCTTCACAAATAAAACTCTCGATGCGTGCCTTATTTTTTACCTTTCTCTTTAGGTGGTTCGATGTCGCTCGAATGGGTACATCCACCGATAACTAACGGCCCACCAATACGTACTTCATATGAAAGATGAATTGGAAAATATTCCATGGAGTCAGAGAATCCAAGTGGGAACATCCTCTCAAGCTTACACAATATTACTGCAATGTTCTTCTCTTGCTTTTCTAAATGATTAACGAGCAACTTAGTAGAACAAAGATCTCTGAAGAATATGTTAAGCGTTGTCAATGGATCCTAAATGACCTGTGGTTAGAATTTTCAAAATGTAAAAGAAATTAACCTCTTAATAAATATGTCATAGTCATAGCTTTTCATACACATCAATTTGTTCTCCTTTGGATTGACGCATTTTTTCAGATTCGATATGTACCCATCTTAAAATTTTAGGCCCTGAACCCACCTGCGAAGTCTTATTTTATCCTTCTTGTCTAGTAAACAAAATTGCCTTAGGCTGCTCATACTTTTGATTGCCTTCCTTTAGCAAATGCAATACAGGATGTCTGCATATATCTTCTATGTCCAACCGGGACTTGGGATTATCTTTTGTCTTTTCCTATACTTCCATAACAATATTAATTATATTGTCAAATACATTCTTCTCGATATGTATGACATCAAGGTTATGCCTAATCAGATTGGTTCTTCAATATAGCAGGTCCCAGGATATACTTATTTTCATCCAGTTATGAGTGTTACCAATCCATCATACTTATACCCCTTTGTAGGCTCTTCGATAGCACATGGAAAATCCTTGACCTTCTTCTATATCGTGTATCTGGACTACCTTGGCGGTGGATTGGCCTTCTCCATAACATCAGCACGGAAATAATTTCTGTTCCTCTGGAACGGAGGATACTTCGACAAGAATGTTGATGACAATCAAAGAAGCATGATTTTTCTTCGTGTTTCAGACGAAAAGCCTTAGTACGGTCAGTGCAATATGGAAATTTAGAGACGACATGAGGACTCCATCTCGATAACATTCCAGAGGCCGGAAAGACGTTGATGGTCAAATAAGTGCGACCCTCATTTTAAAATTATGCTTTATAAAAACATCATACGTATTGGCGCCTACTTTTCACAGCTGATTCAACTCATCTATCAATGGTTGTAAGTACACATCGACGTTCCTCTTCGGGTTATTTGGATCTCATATGATAGCGGTTAGGAACATACAAGAAGTCTTCATACACATCCGTAATGGTAGGTTGTACGGAGTGACAATCATAGGTAAACACGAATACTGGAAGTCCGAATGTTCGAGGGAATAAAACCGACAGAGGAGATCTCAAATCTGATATTATGTGGATCCGAAGCAAATTTAATCGGAATACTCTTGATCAAAGTGCTTACATGCTTCTCCATCAGATGGATGATCCAATACTCCTTCGATCTGTTTCCGGCTGTGCCAACTCATGTTTTTGGCAGTCTCCTTTACTATAAATAACCTCTACAACCGTAGCGTCAAATACAAATAGTGCATCGAATCCATCGGCTTTCTTACACCATGAGTCCTTCCTGTACCAGTTTTCTTGTAGAAAGCAGCACCACAAAATCTGTACACTTCTTCATCCTTATCATTTTTGTAGTACAACATGCACCCGTTGTGACGTGCATCAATTTTCTTATATCCCATCTAAAATGATCTCACTATTCTCTTAGATCGGTAGAAGTCCATAAGTAGCTTGACACCCTCCGGCAAGATCTTTATAGTCAACTCGATCAGTCGGTTGTAGTACTCTTACGACATGTTGAAATCGGACTTGATGCTCAACACCCTTGTAACCACCTCCAACGGTAAATGATCCTCACATAGATCCTTGCATTCTTCAGCAACTCCATAAGCTTTGCGGCATCGGCATTCAATGCCTCATCAGCCGCATTATGATTGTCTGAATCGAAACTAGGCCCCGTAGCATCGAAAACCATATTCACCCACCCATTATTGTAATCATCATGGTCATGGACATCCATATACGACTCTGCATAAGGCTCATGCTCTAATGTTAAAGGTACAAGCTCTCCATGTGAGGTCCACTAATAGTAGTTCCATGTAAAATCCCTCGAGTACAAATGAAATATCATATACACTTCTGGATGATATTTTAAGTTGCAACATTTCACACACGAATACTTAATTTTGATGTTGTACATATACTGGGGAAACACCTTGGCGAATTACAGAAACTTTGCTACCCCTTGTATGAATTCATCCCGCACACCGCACTTGTCATCAGGATGACGGTTGTACATCCACAAACGATGCCGCAAATAGTAATTCATATCCATTTTTAGATACTTCTACAAAGATTGATCAATACACATTTTTAGATACAAATGTTACAGAGAAGACATGAGTTTCCCGTTATATTAATGAGCTAATGCTATCTTCTGAGGTGACTACTATTTCTTCGTAGGTACAATATATATGTATATATTTAGATACAAACGAATATATTTTAAGTAAACCAATCGACAAGGTTACTACTATTTCTTTGTAGGTACGTTATATAAACCGAACTTCAACCAACATACATATCTATTAAGTAAACTCATGCACCAACCATGATCATAGGCACGATCATAACTATTCTAAACTTATTAAATCAGTACGAGTGTAACCATATACATCACTAATAACATCCTTAAATCCAAATCAAGCATAAATGATTATCACAAAACTAGTTCCAACATGTGTATCGGTTACAACTTATTCCTTTCCGATATACTATAACATATTTTAATTTTCGTATATCCATTGGTAGGAGATGTGACAAGCCTATATCCACACCCTAAACTATATATATATATATATATATATATATATATATATATATATATATATATATATATATATAAAATATATATATATATATAAATATAAAAAAAATTATATATAAATATAAATATATATATATATATATATATATATATATATATATATATATATATATATATATATAATATATATATATATATATATATATATATATATATATATATTTAATATA
Source organism: Iris pallida (assembly GCA_029216955.1). Taxonomy (NCBI): domain Eukaryota; kingdom Viridiplantae; phylum Streptophyta; class Magnoliopsida; order Asparagales; family Iridaceae; genus Iris; species Iris pallida. The sequence continues at coordinate 12,219,903 of JANAVB010013397.1, forward strand.
TATATATATATATATATATATATATAAATATATATATATATATATATATATATATATATATATATATATATATATATAGGATGTAAGGACATATCTTGTATAGAATTCTAGGATTCAAGTAGATACCTTGTTTTAGATTCCAAGTTCAAGTACATATCTTGTCACGAATTCCATGATTCAAGCATGAATCGAATTCAAATATATTATCTTGCTCTCCTATCTCGAGATAACACAAGGATACAAGTTCAGGTAATAATTTTCCAATTATATATAAATATATATATATATATAGGATGTAAGGACATATCTTGTATAGAATTCTAGGATTCAAGTAGATACCTTGTTTTAGATTCCAAGTTCAAGTACATATCTTGTCACGAATTCCATGATTCAAGCATGAATCGAATTCAAATATATTATCTTGCTCTCCTATCTCGAGATAACACAAGGATACAAGTTCAGGTAATAATTTTCCAATTGATATAGGGATCCAAAATACTAAAAATTTAGTTATTATTCGAATATTCGAAAACCAAATTCAGTTGCTCTATTTGAGCCCTTTCGTCTTTTTGTTAAAAATTCCAAGAATGCTCAACTGACTTGCTCTACATATTGCTCTATTTGAGCCATTTTATCTTTTTTGAAAATCCCAAAAATGCTCAATTTGAGCCGACTATATATATATATATATATATATATATATATATATATATAAATATATATATATATATATATATATATATATATATATAAAATAATATATTGGCATCCTTTCGGCATGGTTAAATCAGAGTTGAGGTTCAACAGCCACATCACCAATGACAAGACAGAATAAGAATCACTACCTGGGTACAAAAGAGAATTGGCATCCTTCACATATCATAGAACTCTTTGTATCAGGATTCAGATCCTCCTGATCGAATAGGCCCTGTTGTAGTAAATACCATCTTTTGTGCCAGGTTTTACTGTTGAAATTCAAAATCCAAAAGTAGACTCTCCCACCTCCGTATTGAATATAGCTGATACTGCAGAAACGAAGTTTCTCCTTGAGTTGTCCACTCCTAGTAGTTCGGTATGAAATCCTTCTTATAGATATGCTACCTTACGAGATCCACCTCTTCGAATGGGTTATTATGACATTTGACCCAAGGACACTTGATGAACCTTCCATCCATGAAATAAGGTTGGTTACTAGTTTATTTGACAAAATTCTCAACGTCCACCTTGAAATCATTCGTCAAACCAATCTGACTCTTATGCCACCAGTTGTACATGCATCCACAAACGGTCAACTAAGTGTCGACTCATTGCTTTCTTATACATGAGTAATTCTACATGTACCATATTTATTCAAACAATATGGACTAGATAGAAGTGTCGAAAGAAAAAAAGCATAAAGAATAAGAACATGCAGTTTTCTTAGTTGTCAAAAGTTATCACGATTCCTATGCGACACTTCATTTTACTAGCATCTTATTCAAACATTACAAGAAAAATGACTTTTGGTGACGATTTTTTCCCGTCACCAAAGGGTTTAGTTGACGGTTTTTCTTCCATCAGCTAGGTCAGTATCAGCAAAAGTCACTTTAGTTGACGGTTGCCAGAGTGACTTTATTGACGGGTTTTAGCCGTCAACTAAACATAATTTTTTTTTACCGTCAATATAAGTGCATACTTTTTCTGACTATGGCCTAGCTGACAGTTAATGACCGTCAACATAGGTTATTTTTGTTGACCTTTTTTTTTGCCATCAAGAGACCCTATTTATCAATTCTCATTTACGTTGTCGGTTCCTGTTGGTTCCCATTTACGTCACCAGATACACGCATAATGTAAATTACATAAATGCATAATATAAATTCAGAAACTCTCACAAACATCAAATAACTTATAACACATTTCACATTAACAAAAACAAACATGTTCATACAATATTCAATGAGTGCATCAACAAAAAGAAACTTGTTTATAGAACCACATTTGATACATGATGCCAAACCCATCACCAAAGTCTAAAGTGCTAAAGTACAACAAAATACCATTAAGCGAAGCTCGCAGCTTCACAAACATAAGATACCCGAAACCAAAGCCCGTAGATTTACAAACACAAGATACCAACCGAAGCCCGCAACTTCACAAACCATCATTCATCGAATCCCTGTATCCAATTAAAAATTAACACATTGTTAGCTTTAGAGTTTAGTGAAGTAGAAGTATCAGAGCTAATATATACTAGGTATAGTTACTATCAAAGTATTAGAGCTAATATCTACTAGTAGTGGCTTCAAGGTAAAAAAATTGATATCAAGTAATACCAATCAGATTTGCTTCCAGGTCTTTCTTTCTATTACTATAACTGCAATTTCTATATCATATCGAAAAACGAAACAATGAATAGCACGAGAAAATAAATGCTTCAAGGTAGGAGTCAAGCTGGTATCTCAAACCAAGATAAACCAAAAATAAATTTATGGGTTTAGGCGTCCCGAGCACTTGAAATTTTCTTGACCATTTGCGAAGAGTGCTCGTAGAGGCCAATGCTAACATTTTAGCCCACACAAAAACAAAAATGACCACAGATGGATAGTAAAATGTGTTATACCAATTGAAAAAATGTATATCAAGCTTTGTAGGTGAAGTTGAAACTGCTCAGTGATCAGCAAAAGCAGCATCGTTTACTCGTACTTCATATCAAACTAATCAAAGATCCAATAAGACTCGACACATAACTACATATAGTGGACTAATGAGGATACTTTTAAAAACTCGTACTATGAAACCCTGAAGATGAATGAGTTGCCTGCAAATAGTATTTGTAACAAAAATCTAGGGTTGGTGAAGCTAACCCATAAATTTTTGATGAAATTTTTGTTCTTGTTTATTATAACCATGCTCTAAAAAAACCTCCTCCATTGTGAAAGATTGGTGCAGCTAGCTGGCCCCCAATATTTCAATGAAGCCTTTGTCCTTGTTTGTTATAACCAAAGATGTACATGTACAAAAAAGCCTGCTTAGTTGATAAGGGATTAGCATGGTGAATGCTCATATAGAGTTTAGATGTGCAAACTACAATCCACCTGAGACTACACTAATATATCTTAGCAGAGATGAAGTGAAATAGATTTGGTGCAAGGAGATAATAAAAGCTTCATTGTTGTTATGATTGTTGACAGGCATTACAAAATGCACGCTCAAGTACAGATAAAACAATTCCTTTATGCTAGGTGCACCCAGAGAAAGGCGTATCGCCTAGTGAGGTGCAAGGCACAGGTACAGCTGTTGTGCCTTTGTGCGAGGTACGTCTTAGGCACACCTTGACTATCATGGTTGTACTATCATGAGAAATATTGAAATTTGGACTTGTACAAGTTCAACTTAGACATTCATGTCATAACATCACAAGGAAGATAGATTATTGAAATTGGGTCGTGACAATTTCTTTACACAGGTTGATATATATCACATACATAGGCTTCAAACATTGTTAAAAGAAATATTGAAGTGCAATCGACCATTAACCAATATGCTTTACACCATCTAAGTAGGGTTCCAGCATACTGAATGTACTAAGCTTCAAGTAACTTGAAAACATTTAATTATTTTAAACTTGGACATCTCAGGAGTAAAGTTGAATCTTACTATACCAAGGCAAAAGTTACAAAGTTGGATCTCGTAAAGAGAGACCTGTCTTCAAGGCTATGAAAAGCATAAACCTTATTAAGTTTCCACAGGCCTGTAAGACTAGACATTAGGGAGATGGCAAGATATAATACCATATTCATCCGAGATGCCCCCAAATAGTATACTATGTACTTGATGGCATGAATAATTATATAATTCCTTGCATGCCCGATCATATTGCCTAAGTCTATAACTCAAAAATAAAATATAGGGTACCTACATCGTTATTCATCATTTAATTGAGTCATACTTTATTTTCTTATAGTATAATCTATTATCTAAGTGCAATATTGAAAATGAGACTGTAACCAGTGAAACTCGTCACAACGTCACACAACAAAACTTCAAGTTAGTTATAGTCATAATTTATAAGTATTAGATGATTTACTAAGTGAACTTGTCATGGGTATAGAGGGTAATCACTAATTATTAACATCTTAATACTTATGAAGATCCCTTACAAAGAAAACCATACAAGAGATCAAATGCTCTGTAGGTGATACTAACCATATTGGCGTTCCTATGATCACACTGATCCAGCAAAATATATGCAAAATAAGAATTGCGTTTTGCTTATAAGAAGGAAAGATAGAGAGATTACAACTGATCTAGCAAAATATATGCACTTAAAGATGCTCGGGTATTTCCTTGGAAAAAGAAAAGACTAAAACATAAACTACCCACAAAACTAGCTACATGTACCAAGAAGGAAATAATTAAAACCTGAGAATATTTTGGCGTTCCTATGATCATCCTAAAGCTTCCTTACACTCTCTCGGAGAGCAACATTAGCTGCTGCGTAGAGGACCCCGATTTGCCTCATCCCTCCACCCAAATTTTTCCTAAGCCTTCTAGCCTGAGAAAAAGGGTCAAAATGGACAAAACAATAATATAATAAATATATATAATTATGTTGACATTTACAATAATACGTGCCTATGTGTGCAATTATTATTTCAAACCATACCTTGTCAGTGAAATCTTTTGACCAAATAATGACAGATCCAACTGGAGCACCCAAACCTTTTGACATACATACCTGATTTAAAGATATAGAAACAAACCTGTAAAAAAGGTTAAAATCACCAAGTACAAGAGTGAAGAGAGATGATTCTTCAGTTATAGTCGATTACCAAATGACTAAAAAAAATAAATAGAAATAAAAAATATACCAAAACTGAATCAGCAGCTTGTACAAGCCTGTGAACAGGAACTCCAAGCACCTAACATATGATATAATTAGTCAAAAAATTGGGTGAAGGAATTTTGAAACCAATCCAAATTAATGTTGATAATATCCAGTAGTTATGTCACCTTGATTCACCCCCTTTAATTTTTTTTCAAAATATCGATTGCAATCTATAAATTTCATTTCTTTTAAAGACTAAACAGTGTATAAATGTTTATGACTGAGAAGTGATTATAATGGGTGTATGATTGGTTCCATTGAGGAAACAATAGAAGGATATGAAATCAGTAAGTGGATGGAAAGAAAGAATCTGGATATGATCGAAACTTACAAAAGTAGACAATTACCCGTAGCTTAAGATAATATTGGATACTTACGACGGAAGCATTAAAGTTGTGACACCTCCCTATTAATTATCACATTCAGACAACTGTGACTATAAAGTAAATTCAATGGCTTCAGCAGGACACTAATGAAAAGGATTAAAACGAATATACTAGTCTGTAAAGTTTGCTTAAAACTTATTGTAAAGATAAATAAAGTTAAGACATCTTATTTTTATAATTTTATAGAGGAAATTATCAAAATTGACCCAATGGTGGTGCCAATTGAAAGTAAATAAGAATCAATTGAGGTGGTTGCCACATGTGTACAGCGGGAACAAATAGATGCACTAGTTAGGAGGAGAGATATGATATTAGTTGAAGGAGCTAAATCTAACTGAACTAAAAGAGAATACGTTGTTGCTAATATTAGATGGAAAATGGACATTAATAGAGTGAAATAGAAAGGACAAAAAAAAGTCAACCTAAAAAATAAAGGCTTTGTTGCTTTTGTATGTGCCAGACCCTAAGTAAACAAAAAAAAATCCTGGACTCCTAGAATAACTTGTGTTCAAGTCCATAAGGATGTTTATTTTATTATAATCTCAAGTCATATTGGAGACTTAGGCTGTATAAGTCTTTTTCCATATCGACTCTAATTTCTCTATTTTCTTAATTTACATGCCGTTGAGTCTTATCATGCCATACACAACACCATGCACAAAGTTTGCTAAAGAACAAAGAAGGAATATAATTAAGATTTTTTGTTTTCACAGAAAATACCATTATCGCATAATTGACGAAACAAAAGTATATAAGATCTTAACAAGGCTTAGGTGCATCAGGACAAAATAAAATGGCCAGAGAACAATGTCTAATAGCTATAATAGATAGTCTTTAGCTTCATTTCAGAATCTTCACTTGATCAACAACGAATTAAAGCACTCTGCTGCAAGTAAATTAGACCACAATCCTAAAGTAAAAAGCATTCTGCTCATCAGTCGGAGTGAAAAAGGAAATATGTGCTATCCTGGCAAAGTTTTTTAAAGGACTGAACACTATTCTCAAGCCTGCACGGACCTTGTCCTCCAGCTTCTCCATGTAGTGCTTCTTTTGCTGTCGCAACTGGAGGCCGAACTCCGATAAGTCATTGAGATCGGAAGAGAGGGGAAGAATATGGGAAACAGGGAGAAGGGAAGTGCTGGTGGAGGTCGAACTCCGAGAATTCGTCGAAAGTGGAGGAAGGATCGAGAATCTACATTAATAGAATGAGAAAGGATCTAGAAAATTTTCTAATTTTGGAGAGGGGTTGTAGGTGGCGACGTCGGGCCAGTTGGGCTTCCCGGAGGCGTCAAGGAACTGCTGGAAAAGGGAGAGGATGGTGGAGATGAGGCGGAGGGAGGGGATTAGGATTTTGTGGAGGAGAGTTTAGCCGGCGCCATGGATGGAGCTCGGTTATGGTTAGGGTTTTGCGACGGAGGGGTGGAAGGAGACAGAAGGAGGACAAAGGATTTAAGGAGAAGAGGGGGAATCTGAGGGTTTGTGAGAGGTGGGGATGAATTTGGATTTGAAGGGGAGAGGGAGAATATTGAATTTTCTTAGTGAAGGAAAAAAAATTCGAAGAGGAGCGGGGTTATGATCAGTGAGATTTAGGTTTTCTCCACATATAATATTTGGTGGAAACCGTCACGAACCCAAACTTTTTGAAAAATTTATGATAATGACATCTGAAATAGATGCGAGAATTTCCCCCTGACTTTAGTTGACAGCTTTAACCTACCCGTCAACTAAAAGTGGTAGATTTCGTAACGATTTCCTGAAACCCATCAACTAAAGGGGTATAACATTCTATACTTAACACAAAAGAGGGGTTTACTTGACACAAGGCCTAAACCGTCAAGTAAAACCGAATAGCTGACGAAAATTACCGACCGTCAATAAAAAGACCGTCAACAAATATCTTTTTTCTTGTAGTGAAACAACTTTGAGATTTAACCCAAAATTAAAATCCTGACCCTAATTCTAGTTAACTTTAACTCGTTTAAATGATCTTTCGCTAACAGTATTATTTTAGAAGCTACCCTACACCTTCAATATTTCTAATGCACCACTCCCTTTCGTGTAATCAAGTCCCAAGACTGACCATGTTAATATATTTCCTTGTTAATTATCTCCCACACACCTTAAATATCATTCTAATTGCTTGCACACACCACCTTTTGAGTCTCACTAGCAACATATTAGTTGTGCTCTCAAATGCAACTTAGATAAATGGTTTTTCTTAATGGTCATGAAAAACCGTCAAGAAAATGGGTTATCTTGACGGTTTCAGCTATACGTCAAGGCAACACACGTTTTAAAGAAATTTAGCTAAATTTGCCATAATAATTGATGATTTTAGAGGGACCGTCATAAAATACCATTTTATTTATTGATAGTTTGGTGATAACCGTCAACTAATATATGTATAGGAAAAATTGTCACAACTTTTTTAGCTGCAATTATAGTAATTATTTAAACTTTTTGTATTTGTTGACGAGTGGCGAATTATTTTGATCGAGGAACATAACAAACTTTAACTCTATTTCTTGAAAACCCTCTGTCATAAACTAGCCCTAGTCAACAACTTTGCTCTCCTTTCTTCTCTATATCCTCTCTCTATTTCTCCTCCTCTTCCTATTCCACCCCTAGATCGGCTGCTTTCCTTCCCAATCTCAGCCGGACCCTCATTATCATATCCCGACCTGTCAAATCATTCATCCTTGCATCGATTCGGCCGAATTGATCGTCCTCGCTAGGGCGTGATATTGTACGCGTATAGAGTTGCAATCAGACAAGGCAAAAAAAAATTCTTTAAATGGTTATCTCAAATCACAACATTTTACAGCAGAAGAAAATGGTCATGTTAAAGTTACAAAGAGTATATTAAATAATTCTCTTTATTGAATATCCAACAAAATTACAAAGGCTTTCAATAGCCCAAATAAATCGGCCAGATTGGCTTACAACGCCCATGATCTCAATCTAGCCCACAAAGGCTTTCGTCATTTCGTACATCATGTCTTCTATATCTTGGCCGTATCATATTAGAGTGGGTGGGTTTCCCAACCTATGTGGAGAAGACCAGAGTGCGACGAGTGCCGTCTGTGTGTCAGAGATGCTCGGGGAGGTGACGAGGCCAGTTGGAGATGACGGAGATACTCGGAAGCTGACCAGAGGAGCTGCTGGAAGGAGGGGGCAGAGTTTGGGCTGAACTCTGCCCCAGGATAGAGTTCTGGCCAAACTCTATCCCCTGGTTCCAAAACTTTGCTGTTTGCCAAACACAGAGTTCTGGCCAAACTCTGTGTCATCGGGGCTGAAGTGTTTTTCACGGAGATTGATCACCGTTGGATCGTATCCTACGGTCCAGGTTTTTTTGCGGGATTAGGGTATTTTTATATGGTGTTTCCTAACCCTAATCTCATACGAAACACACACAAGAGAAATAGAAGAGGCAAGAGTGCCATTGCAACTTTGGGAGAGAAGGAGGATTAAAGGCCATTTTTGAAGGAGGATAGCGTTTGGGTAATATCTACTCGTCGTCTTTGTTCTTCATAGCCTTGTAATCATTATTCTTGCTTCTAAGTGTTGTGGTGATCCAATTTGGATCAGGAGAAGTTTGTAGAGGGTGTACTCCTTTATTTTATTAGTGAAGGCTTCTCAGGGTTGGACTCCAATCGTCCCGTGGTTTTTTTCCGAAAGGTTTTTTCATGTCAAAAATTTTATGTGTCTGTGTGGTTTGTTTTTGGTGTTTTAGTTTGTGCATTGTATTGTTCGGTTCTCTCGTAGGTACTCTCTAGTTTGGGAAAAGGTTTCTGCGTTTCTTTTCTAACAACGTGGTATTAGAGCCAGGTTCTAGAATTCAGAAGGGTGTTGGGAGTGGACAAGAAAACTAGAGAGGATAGATAGACGCGAAGCCGGTGCGCATGGTGAATCTGAATGGCACCAACTATCATTATTAGCGGAGCAAGATAAAAGATTTGCTGTTTGTCAAGAAGCTGCATCTGCCCTGCTTCTGAGCGATCAGTTGATAAATTTGAAGAGGACTGGAAATTGGAGCATATACAGGTGTGCGGATATATCAGGCAGTTCATTGACGAGAACATGTACAACCACGTTGCCAATATTGAGCATAAGAAGACGTTATAGGATAAGCTGGAATCTTTGTAAGCGAAGAAGACCGGGGTAAACAAGTTATTCCTGATTCGGATGATGATGGGTCTGCGGTACAAAGAGGGGGCGTCTATTACGGACCTGTTTGCAAAAACAAAAAGTTTTTATTCCAAACTTGTAAAAGAATAGTACAAAGTACAATAAATTCTGGGGAAGTACAACTGTAGGAATCTGATCAGAAGACGATCACTTTATTCCTTGGACTATGTGAACTTGAAGACTGTAGCCTCTAGAGAATGCAGCAGCAATTTTGCTAGAGTTCTTGATCTCTTTGCGTATGTATCTGATCATTTCACAATAATTGGAAACTCAACTTATAGAGTTCAGGAAATAACTGTTTTAGCAGTTATTCTGATGTGTGCGAAGCTGGATTGCGTCATACTGGGTTGCGCTAACCTCCTGTTGCGCCAACTTTTATTCGGTTATAAGTCGTGTACTAACTGTATTTAGACGCGTGGCATCATGTGATTGAGATGCGCGTCGTCGTGTACAGGATAGTAGACACGTCTTGAGAGATTAGTGGCATGTGTGCCATGTCATCCTGCTTTATAAATGAAAATTGTCTCAACTTTATCAAGTTGCGCGAGCTTCGGTCAACTGTGCCTGATTGAGCCGCGCCTAGACACGTGGCAGCTTTTGAGCAGAAGACATTCAGATTGTGCCTAGGCGTAACTAAAGATTTTGTCTGGATTGTGCCTAGGCACAACTTACAAAGTGTACAGGACATCTGTCAACTAACTCCCCTCGAGCAGCACAATTTACGGGATTCGAAGAGATTTTCCTCGTTCACTGTGGTGTCAGTTGTCAGTGTTGTCAGATAATGATGGCCATTAAATGTCAGACGTCACATAGATTTTGGTGTAATAAGATTGGGCGCAGTATGATATCAGGCACAACCTGATCAGTGGCGCAGCTTTATCTCTGAGCTTAAAAACAGTGGCGCAACTTGATTTTTGGGACGCAACTTGATTACTGGGTAGTAGATTCATGGCGCAACTTGATTTTCAGGCCCTACAAGACCCCATTCAAAGTTTTCAAAACTTAAAAACCATTTCAAAGTTTTGAAATACTTTAAATTTATAAAAGTTTCGACTGAGTCAAATTGCGCCAGTCAACCGCAGTCATCTCAATTAAATTTCTTTCTCGAAAATACTTAATCTTCTATTCGTCTTCCCGAGTTTTATTGATGATTTTTTCAGTTTCCCATGAGGAATATGAAGAGTCAATTTAGTTATATATATGTAGGGGCAGATTTTTATACTTTGTTCTTCACTTCTGTAATTTCGATGGCGTCTAAGAAGGAAACAGAGGCCAATGCTGTCACCAACATCAAGTCTCCTGAAGCAAAACCCGACGTCATGCCTTCGACTTATTTGCTGGAGGCTGACCCGGCACTGAGGGCGACGAACTTTCTAGACTGCTTTGGGTTAACCCCAACTGTCTTTAATCGCTCGAGTAGTGGGCCATCCTTTGAAGAGCACGGCGATTCGGAGGGATTCCTCAATCTAATGTGTCGCTCGGGAATCCGTAACATACAAGAACTGGACGCCGCTCTTCGTCAGGCCGATGAAGACAAGAAAAAGGAATAATGTTTTTGTATAACAACTTTTATTTGTCCTTGTCTGTAGGGGTCCACCCAACTTTTATGAAATCTAAAATTTCTGATACATTGTGTGGCTGTAATTTCAAATAGTGCACGTAGATGTGTTCCTTCAGCTGATTCTAACACTTACTATTTCGTTGAGGGACACATGGCAGTCATCACATGGCTCCCATCACCTATTATTTAGTTCTTTTCCAAAAATAGGCTCCTTGAATGACGTGCCTGTTTCATCTTTAACCCCTTTAAAAGGACATCCAGAAACGAAATAGCCATTCATACTTTCTCAAAACAAATGATTTCACACAAGGTTTTACTATTTGTAAGTTTATTTGTGCCACTTCGTCCTGATGCTGCTGTGCCTTCAGAAATTGGTAATTCTCAACAAAGGATCAATAATATAAATATTTTTCTCTTTTGTGCCACTTTTGAAGATAAATACGGATCTGTATGTTGTAGACTTCATTGATATGCGCTAACTATTTCTGATAAATAGACGTGCACTATGGTCCAATGCTTAAATTAATCAAAGGTGCGCACCGGTGATATGTGCCTATTGATCAGTATGCTATTTTGACACGTGCCTGTTTATCAGCATATACTGTTGAGATGCGCCTGTGTTTCTGAGAATAGGCACACACTGTTGATGCATCTGAGCTTCTGAGAATTGGCACATATTGCTGATATACGCCTATTAGTCGGCGCACACTGTTGATGCGTGCACAGTTTTGATAGATCTGACTTTCTTTTTTTGTTCATATTTGCAGAAGTTTGGTTGGCAAGCTTCTTCAAAACTGGCATCGGTGATCTGGATGCTATGGAGAACATTTTTTTGACATCTACATCAGACAGCTCATGTGATTCTGATACTCAAATCAGACAGCTCAGGACTCTTCATGTTCAAGAAGGGTCTTCCTCGGATGGTAGGAAGAGCCTATACACATGAGAGTTGGATGGTGGAGAGACAGAATTAGGAATCGTATCATAAGGGTGATTTCGTTCCTATTTTCCCTGGCGGATCGTCTTCTCTCCACCAGTTGCATTGACAGCAGCTCATCTTTGGGCTGCTGTACTCTGTGGTTCTCCTCTCGTATTTCTGAGAGAGAAGACCAGAGTTGATTCCATTGTTTGGCTCGTTGCTTCAGGTCGAGACGACAAGGAACCGGCATCAACAAATAAGAAGATCAAAAGATGTAATAGACCTTCATGTTATATTTAGAATAAAAATTCGAGATGTAATAGATTTACATTAAGATGTATATTTGTTTTTAAAGAAGGAAATAAAGAATGATTTTTTTCCTCTTTTATGATCTGATTTTGATGTAGTGATAATGAAAATAGAATTAAAGAGAAATGTGGAGAGAAGAAGTTGCTGGTGTTAAATAAATCAGATTCAAAAGCAGGGAGAATGTGAACTCTCGTTATAAAAAGTGAACAGTCACTTCGATTTTCGAGAAAGGACACTTAATAAATGAACAATTACTGCAACTTTCGAGGAAGAGAATAAATGAATGAACCATCATGTCGATTTTTTAAGAAAGAAAACGAATGAACAATTATGAACGAACGGTTATAAATGAACGAACAGTAGGGTTTCTTTCAAAAAGTCGCATCAGTTCTCGATGTTGACTGTCTAATTATTTTGTCTATAAATAGAACAAAACTTTTATAGATATCGTCACTTTCTTTCTTTTCTGTACAAAATGTCTTCCAAAGATTTGCTCACTCCGAAGACTGAAGGAGAGACTGAGACGCCTCCTGCTGAGCCTCCAATGCCTCTTAAAAAAGAAAGGGGTGAAGGTTCAACTGTTCCTGAACCAGGAGAGGACTTGATTTTCAATCTAGTGGAGCCTGGGAAGACTGCCGAAGAAGAGGCATCGAGGATGGCTGCCTACAAATTTCTTGTGAGTTCAGACAATGAGATGTTTGAACTGTTAGTAAACTATATATTTAATCATGAAGGATCAGGGCCTCCTCCCCGTCCTTAATATTATATAACTCCATTCTGCTTTTGAATAAAAAGCAAAATTTTATTTACATCACGTCTCTGAAAATAAAGTATATTTTGCCTTTATATATAATATTTCTTGAGAAACTTGCCATTGATAGGCATCATAGCAACTCTGCCGTCCATATCTGTTAATTGATAGGCTCCATTTGAGAAAACTTTGTTTACCACATACGGCCCTTTTCATTTTGCCTCGAACTTGCCTTTTCTCATATGTGTCATAGTCATAGGACGTCTGACAGTAAGAACTAACTCGCCTTCCTGAAATGTTCGCACTCTGACTTTACGATTGAAAGTTTTTGAAATCTGGGCTTGATAAAGTTCGATGTGCTGTTGAGCTAATAGCCTTTTCTCGTCGAGTACCTCCAATTCTTGAAGTCGAATACGATCATTATTTTCTGTAGTAAGCTCATTAGCAATGGCAATCCTCAATGATGGAATCTGAATTTCCAGTGGCAGAATAACTTCACATCCATATACTAAAGAAAAAGGTGTGCAGCCTGTGGGATTACGGACAGTAGTGCGATATGCCCATAGACATTCTCCAAGTTTACCACTCCAATTACGTTTGTTGATAGAGACAAACATTTTGAGGAGTTTCATAATGGTCTTGTTGAATGCCTCAGCCAACCCGTTAGCCGCAGGATTATAGGCCGTAGAGGCAACATTATTGATTCTATTGTCATCACAGAATCTATTAAACTTCTGGCTGATAAATTGTGGCCCATTATCATGGATGATTCGACGAGGGACACCAAATCTGTATATCACATGATGTTTGATGAAGTTGATGACAGTACTCGTTTTAACTTCAGCCAAAGGTATGGCTTCTGTCCACTTAGAAAAATAATCGGTTATAGCCAAAATGAACCGATGCCCTTTAGATGAAGGAGGATTGATAGGGCCAATTGTATCCATGCCCCAAGCTTCGAAAGGCCATGAGGCAGTAGTCGGATGAAGAAATTCCGACGATTGATAGATGAAAGCTGCATGAATTTGACATGTACGACACTTCCTTGCATAGTCAATAGCATCCGATACCATAGAGGGCCAATAGTAGCCTATACGTCGAATACGATCCTGTAGCTTAGGACCAGGCTGATGTGCTCCACAAACACCATCATGAGCTTCGCGTAATATTTGCTTTGCTTCATCACCAGTAAGACATCTCAAGAGTAACCCATCAAAAGTTCTTCGATAGAGAGTTTTAGTAGTATGATTATAGTAGAATCGAAACGATCGATGACGGATACTTGTAGCTTCCTTAGGATCTTCTGGCAAGATTTTATGTACTGTAAAATCAATGAAAGGTGCTCTCCAGTCCTCGCAAGTGACGTTGACTTCAGTTAGATTGCTGAATTCAATATTGTGGTTGTTTTTTACACAAAATAGTTCTCTATTAGAGATAACAACTATTTGTTGTCTTTTGACCGGAACTGCCAATACTGCAGCTAGGTTAGCTAAGGCATCAGCTTCTGTATTGCATGCGCGACGTACATGTTCAATGAAAAAACCTTTGAACGAAGAAGCTATTCTGATTGCTGCTTCATGGTATGGTACCAGATCTTGATGTCGGACTTCATATATGCCTCTAACCTGATTAACAATCAGCTTAGAGTCACCATATACTTCGAGATATTCGATATCCAGTCATTTGGCTAATTGGAGTCCGATGAGCAAGGCATTATATTCTGCGACATTGTTAGAACATAACTTGTCTAAAGAATAAGCCCTTTGAATAGCTAATCCATCTGGTGAAACGAGAACAATTCCCACTCCAGCCACAAGGGTACCTCCAGGTCCAATTCTAGAAGCTCTATCAAAGAACAACCTCCAGGTAGGAAATTCTTCTGAGATCATATTTGATTCCAATGTTTCATGAGGAATTTCATCATAGAGTTTAGATGTCTCAGGGGCAGGATGAGCTGCTAAAAAGTCAGCAAGTGCTTGGCCCTTTATAGACTTTTGAGGAACATAAACCATATCATATTGTGCTAGTAATATGGCCCATATGGCAAGCCTAGAATTGAGTGTACTTGGCTTCTTCATTAAGACTCGAAGAGGATTGACTCGGGATAAGACATGAATAGTTTGGCCTATGATGTAATGTCTTGTCTTCTGAACAGCAAACATTAAGGCTAAACATTCCTTCTCTACCGGACTATAACGATGTTCAACTCCAATCATCGTTCGGCTAAGATAGTAGATGGCTTGTTCATGACCTTCCTTTTTTGAGCTAACAAAGCTCCCAACGAATGATCTATTGCCCGGACATACATTAAGAAAGGTATTCCTGAGATCGGTGGTACAGGAACCGGTGGACTCATTAAATACCGCTTTATGTCGTCAAATGCTCGTTGACTTTCTTTCGTCCAATCGAAAGATATACCTTTCTTCATTAACTGAGTAAATGGTCTGCAACGTCCAGATAAATTCGAAATAAACTACCTGATGTACGCAAGTCGACATTGGAATCCTCATAGCTCTTTTAGGTTGCGTGGAGGACGCATCTCTTGAATGGCTTTGATCTTCTCGGGATCAACGTGTATACCCTTAGAGGTAATGACGAAGCCGAGAAACTTACCACTAGAGACACCTAAGAAAGACTTGGTGGGGTTCATTTTGAGTTGATGCTGGCACATTAGATTGAAGATAGTTCTTAAATCTTGAATGTGATCTTCCTTGAGACGACTTTTGACAGCAATATCGTCAACATAGCATTCGATAGTCTTTCGTAGATGATCCTGAAAGATAGTACTCATAGCCCGCTGGTAAGTTGCACATGAATTTTTAAGACCAAATGGCATGACTGTATAACAGTACACTCCACGATGATTACGAAACGAAGTATGTTTTTCATCTTCAGGATTCATCCGAATTTGATTATATCCAGAAAACCCGTCCATGAAAGAAATTCGTTCGAATCCACATGTATTGTCGATCATGACATCAGTAATTGGGAGAAGGAATTCGTCTTTAGGGCAAACATCATTAAGATCCTGAAAGTCTATACAAACTCGAACCTTTTCGGTCTTTTTCAGGACTGGGACGACGTTGGCTACCAAGTCAGGATGCTGTTCTTCTCTGATAAAACCGCAAGCTATAAGCTTTTTAACTTTATCATCAACTGCATCCATCATTTCAGGCTTGAATCACCGTTGTTGTTGTTTGACCGGCTTGGCATTCGGCAAGATATTAAGCTTGTGAGTTACAATTTGAGGATCTAATCCCGGCATATCTTCATAACTCCAGGCGAAGATATCAATATATTTACGAATAAGGTGAATCAATTCTTGTTTATCATCCTATGGAAGATTTTTGCTAATGAAGATTGGTCGTGATACGCCCTCCTCTCTAATATCGATCTGGACTAGTTAATCCTCAGTAGGTGGCTCTCGTTGTTCAAAACGCAGTTCCCACTGATTGTCCATCTTTTGTGCCCAAGGGTCCACTTTAGGAGCTTCTTCAATATCATCTTCATCATCTTCCAAAAAATTGGCAGACACCATGTTAGAAGATATTATCACCCTACACTACAAGAAATAGGGCCTACAATAGCTGTTTTTCTATAGCGTTCAAGTGTCTCCGCTATAGAATGTTATCAACAATAGCGTTATTTCTGCAGTGCTATAAAAATATCTATCTATAGCGTTTCCTGAATGCTGTAGAATCTATAACATTTTTTACATCATATGTTTGTATAAAAATGGACATCCGTCAAAGGCTCAGCCGATCATTTTTTCATTTCCCTCTCGATTTTTCAGAAGCATATCAAAAACACCCTCCTAAAAATTTCTATTTCCAATTTCAAGCCCTGAGATCTCCCCCACTACATCAAAATTTCTATTTCCAAAATTTCTCCCCTCAAAACTTTCTTCTTTATTTTTTCTCTCTTTTCTGAAAGCTTCTCTCGAAACCATCACTCATGCTGGGACCCGCTAGCCCTTTTATCAATCCACCATCATTCTTTCCTTCCTCATTTGCACCTTCTCCCGCGCTGCGCCCTTCAGTAGCTTTACAAGATGGAGGAAGGGAAGGATGGTCCCGACGGGTTAGACTCGGGGACAAGGGACGGAGGAGCGGGCGACGTCACTACTCCCACCACCATTCTTTCACTCTCTCTCTCCCCCTCTCTCTTTCTCGATCCAAACCCTAACCCTAAAATCTCAAGAATCGCTATGTCCCCAGGTTCGAAGAAGGAGAAAGCCAAAAAGAAGAAACAGAAGAGGAGACTGGCCTTAATCTTATTTTGCTCCTACTCTGACAACGACGAGTTCCTACGATAATGGTTTCTTCTTCGACTCCTTTCTTTCGGTTAGGGTTTATGATTTGGGGAATTATTCATTTATGGTCTACTAATTTTTCTTCCTCTGGTATAATGATGGCTCATTATATTGGTTTACTACTTTTTTCTATTGCAATTTTAACTTTGACAAATACTAATGTCAGTTATAACTAGGCAATAATGAGATATGAAATTGATTGTAAACTTAAGCTTCCCTTGCTATATAATTGGTATGACATACAACTCTGTAGCAAACTGAGTCCCTTAGCATTGCCTCTAGAATTTATTAGTTATCGAGTTTTATTCTTACATGCATGTTAATTGTTGGGTAATAAAATTGGATTTTAATGTTGTTGCTTTTGTGTTTCTTTTATGAATTTGATATTGTTGCAAGAGCAATTTCCTCTCAATATGGGTACGATCTATTGGATGTTAATGGTATTGAGTGGAACTTGTCACAAGTTATGATTATGTTAGTGTTCCATGCTTAAAGTTTATTTGTGCTAATACTAGAAAATTTACTTATGAATTTTTTTGCTAAAAGGAGTTCTTCAGTTCAGTAGATGACTGCTTAACATTATTATCATGTACGTGCTTAATTTGAATGTACGTGCTTAATTTTTTTCTCTTGTACCAAACCTACTTATTAGTTAAGTCTGCTTACCTATGCAAAATCACTCGATGAGGAAGTGATGTTTTTATGGGTACTCTACCTATATAGCTGTAGGATTTGCGAATTAGCTCTGTATTTACAAAATTTTCAACCTGTACAACACTTGAGCAAAATATTTGAATATTCAAGAAAATCATTTGCGGTCACAAATGACCACGCAATCCAACCACAAAAGATGATAATTCTCTTAGATGCAGTTTGCATCTGGCAGCTTGCTTGCCTATCCATGTCAAAGTTGTCACTCATGAGCTGTACTCTAGGAACAAGGACAAACATAGCTGAAAGTGCATCTTTTTGCAATGCTTTGTAAATATAGTAAGAGTCTTGTACTTCATTTTTATTGGAAGCATACATAGACTAGTTCAATGATGTTATGTTGCTATTGTCAATTTTATCACAAGTTTAAAGCTGATTTAACTATAATTTATCTCATATTTCTACAATAAAGGTGTTCAACGATTATTTTGCCTGATTTTATAGGTTTTAAGTTTATGCTGGTTCTGCAGGTGGCTGTTCCTTTTTGGCTAGATGTAAATTCAAGTCCTCACAACTTTCCGAGTGACTTAAATTTTCCTAAAGCACAAGGTCGACTATGAAATAAGTTATTAAGCACCAATCATTTCTTTCTTTTTCTGTCTTTTATTTTGATTTGATTGTTTTTTCATTCTCTTTATCTTGCTTCTTCTATTTTATTGTAGGAATTGGTATTCATCATTGCCATCCCCACCACTCAATTGCTTCAAACAGGTTAGGGTTTTCATTTTGTTATATTTATATATCTGTTTTGATTATTAAAGTTTAGTTGATCTTTTTATTTTGTCACAAATATTATTGCTTTTTTTGGGCTCAGATATACTATAATTGTGAGGACACCACAGCCACAACAACGTTTTATATTTGGAGAATCCAGCACTTCAGGACTCTTTCATTGATCGAGCTTAAGAGAGGTAAACATGGAACATACATTATGTTAATCATAGTTTAAATAATACTAGTGAATTTGTCCATGTTGTATTGTGTCGGAGATGTATCAAATGTGTTATCCACTAAAAAAATACTTCAAGGCAAGCCAGAATCAGTCTTATGTCTGTGTTGGCGTGTTCGCAAGTATTATGTTTTATCCGTTTGTGCAACATAGATGTTACAAATTCCCGAATTGATTGCTTAGACAAATATGAGTAATTATCTTAATTTTAATCTATTGGACTCTTGATAATTAAGCTGCATATTGGTATGCATGAGCTAGTGTACATGTTTGACCTTTAAGGGATGCACAATGGAAAGTCGAGACTAACACAATCCTAGTGGCTGAGAACCACAATCTAATAGGATAGGAAATTTGTAGGGTGGCCAAAACTGAAACTGAGTTCATTTACCCTACAATATCTTCTTTGATTTTGGATCATTTTCCTGTAAACTTTTATGAGTTTTGTCACCTTTTACATCTTTACAAAGCTGAGAATAAAAATCAGATTGCAGCTACTTATATATTTATAGAATTTTTTTTTTTGACTTGGGGCGTCCATTCATGTGTTGTCCTTATGTTTGTATTCTTTGTGATAATTGATTTGTTTTTCTCAGCCTCAAAAATAAGATGCATCATCAACATTGTCACAACTGCTGCAAAATATAGAAGAATCGTTGAAGGGCTTTATCTGGGATTTTGATAAGGTATGGTTTTTATTTTGATAGAGCTTGAAGTGCTAAAAGTACACAAGTATTTGATCATCAACAGTGTGCACAGGGAGATTTTCATCATTGGGTGGACCTTTTTATTCATTTTGATATATTCTTTGACAAACACCTAAAGCCAAGGAAGGATTTGCAAGTTGAAGACAACTTTCCTGAAGCAGATCCTCTATTAGTTGTATATTAACCTGAGCCAAATTATATTCCTAGTCTTAAAAATTTATTGGAGACTATTTGGGTGGGACGTGTGAGGGGTTTAGTTCAGGTACAAATCAGGTTAATAAAGATCCAACCTGGATATGCCTCGTTTATATTTTGTATAGCTGAGGTTGGTAGGATATGGCTTACCTAGTTCCAACAAGAACCAAACAAATTTATATACAAGCTTAAATGCAAGGAATAATATAAACTGTTAAGGGTTAATTTGTTGTTGTTCCTTTATTGCTGACACAGTCGGTTATATTTGAACCCTTTCGAAAAATAAAAGTGTATTGTATTCTGGTGTAAAATGAGGTGTGTTAAGTGTTCTATTTTTTATAGTTGTGTTAAAGAAAATTTTCCAAATTATAATTAGTCTAATTAGATATCTGAATTTCAACTAAAGATCTTATTTCTTGGGTAATTTTCCTTATTCTAAATTAAAATTTTCAGTTGAGAGTGATTGAGAACGAGGCCAACTTTATGAACTAAGATTTCTTCTGAAGTTTCTTTTTGGCTAGTTAAAGTAGAATCTAAAGTTCTGTGTACTTTCTGGTCAAAATTAAATGAAAAAGAATGGAGTGATCAATTTTCAAAGCAATATTTTTAGATATTTAAATTTATTAGTTGGCTATATGCATACTACACTTAGTTGTTGTTAACCACAATTGGATAACTAATATATTTTTCTTTCTTGCAGTGTTTTATGTTGTAAACCACGATGGGACTAAGCATGTTGTAAACCAATATGGGAATACGCTTTATGTTACATTTGTGCAGATTGTTTTTCATTTCCTAGATGATACCTAGGGCTAGTTCGAATCCTATTTGCTCAAATGTCCATTTTTCGGATGCTTGTTGGGCTAACGTTTCACAAATGCCTAAAACGTCCATAAAAAATTGAAACCATTTGACACCATGGAGTCTCGGATGTAATGTAATTGCAATCCAAACTGGCCCTTAACACAGTAGATTTAAAACAGAACTCCTAAGTCTAGGACCAATTATACTCAGAAAATAAGGAAGAATATGTGCCTTGATTCATTTCTGAATGAGTACAAGAACCTCTCTAATAAGAAGAGGAATAACTGTAAAAAAGAAGGAAATAAATGTTGACAGTTGTCTATTTACAGCCATGACATAATACCAATAAAGCCGTCTATCTTTTCGAATTTACAATATTGACATAAAGCACAAATCCTAGCACAATACAACTGCCTTTCCTAATATACAGCAGCCTGAAATAAGTCCAGATTCATAATTGACAGTCTGGTGTGTATGAGCAGAGTTTGCATTTGTTTAGAAGTTGAACATTCATAACCTAATGTTACAAAATCCTGAAATAAGGTGTTCACTACATCTCAGTTTGTAGTCAGCTTTACAATTCTTATAAAGAAACATGTCCAGTAGCATACTGACCTCATTCACAACCTCTGTCTACCTGCAGCTACTCTTCATAGGTCCAATCTTTCTTAATCTTGATTTCAGGATACAAGTTTGCAACATTGTCATCTTATTAGTCCTCTTTGTTTCCTAACATTCTGAACCAAACAGATATTGGACTTCATTGTTCTAGAGCTAGACTAGCATTAATTGTGGCCATATGATACACTAGAAGCACCTTTCCAATTGCATTCATTCTATTATATAGATGTATCCACATGTATGGCGTGGTATTTAAATTTTCCATCCGATGTAATAGAGTAGCCTGAGTTGCCAAATTGGCGTTGCCTTTGCCTGCATTAAACCTGATGTATATTCCCATTTTATGCACATTTCATTTTTGTTGCATCGTTTATGACAAATTTTCTTGATAAAATTTGCATTATTTTCATATAAAATTATTCCTTTGCATGCATGTATGCTTGATTTAAGTTTTCCTATGAACCATTTAGTGTACATATCTTATGATTTGACTTGTCATTCTCAGCCTCACTAATTGAAGTTTTAGTTCTTTTTCCTCTTAACTACAATGTTAGCACTGTAGGTCTATTCATAAAGTCGTGAACATGTGGGGATCTGATGAAGTAAGCTCCTTTTATCTTTAAAATTAATCATTTATATTTATAGTATCCCTTTTGAGTTAAGGTAATATAATAGTGTTGTCTTCATTCTTAATATGAGTGTAATTAATTCAAACAAAAATTATGAAAAAATTGCAAATTACAAACAGCTAATTGTCCAAAAAAGAACTGGATAAACTTGTAAAGATCAAACAAAAATTATGAAAAAATTATACTAAATCATATTCCTATATAGAATTAGAAGTATAGACCTTTAAGCATATTTGGCATTATGAAAAACCCCTTGTACGATGTCGAGTTCTTCAAGTCGATGACACATGAACCCTAATTTGATCAATTTGATCATATATTGTTGTTGTTCTTCACCTACAGGTGTTCATGTACAAAAAAAAGATACAAAGTGCAAACCATTGGATTATATTTTTTTCTTATATTTTATTAGCCTGATACTGCTAACGTTAAGATGTTTGTACCCAGCCCAGTTCCATGTGTTGTTTCCTTCACAATTATGTCCCCAAACTAATGGTTGCCAGCAGTTTTAAGCTCCCAAAATGACCTTTTCCATGAGCCCTTTTGACCTCATAGGTGTTCATATGCATCAAAAAGTGTCATAGTGTACGATAATTTCTTAAGCTTGATTGACACATGATGTCAATAAAGTATGAGAATGTCTACCAGATGAACCATAGCAGCTTTAACTGCTAAAGATGCTTATGTTCAAAAAATGAGAATGTATACCAGATCTATCATGTTGTAAAATTCACCTAAATTAGAAAAACATCTATATATCCCCAATTACAAATATTTTTCTAATCATCTGTCTATCCAATTATAAGGCTAGCTAGATTTGAACATTTTACTGATCAAGACACATGATAGCTCTTGAAAATCTAAAAAACTGATATGGTATCAGAGCAACCCGTATCAAGGCAACAAAAAAAAACTGATATGGTAGCAGAGCAACCCGTATTAGGGAAACCAAGGTCCGGATCTCAGTTTCATGTGCATCTTTCAAAATGATTCTACTGGCTAATTGTGTTGTTTTTCTTGATATTATTTATGAATGGGATTTCAGTTAATTGTAATAACTTATATTGTAGTTTATGGCTATTACATGCTAATTGAAGGGTCATAATAGTCATTCTTCTGTTACACCACAATTTGAATATTCATCCATATATTGTGCTGATCATCTTGTGGAGTGAACCATAGTCTGGTAGGATATAGGTAATTAAACAGCAGTCATTACAATCATTGCCTACTGTGGTTGCGATTTATATATTCATCCATATTTTTAATTCGTTGATCATCATGTGGAGTGAATCATAATGTGGTAGGATATAGGTCAATACCTTAGTTCTTACCTTAACTCTGAAGTCTGAACCCTTGTTACTAGATGCCTTGTTTAGATGTCTTGTCTGATTTTTTTTAGTTCATTTACAAGCACAAGTTTCATGACTGTACAAGGCACTTGGCAATTTTAGTATTTGTTTTTATATCATAATGTGTTTTCTTCTCAATTTTGTGTAGGTTGGCGTATATGTTTTGATGGTTGTGGATAGCTGCTAGAAGGAAAGAGGCGATCGAGCTATTTTTTGGCCTACAGATATTTGTAAATGGAATGGTTTATTTTGGACTACAGATGCTTTGTAAATGGAATGGTTTATTTTGGCGTACAACTACTTTTTCTGTATCTTGAATGTTTTAATGACTACTACTTTTTGTACATCTTGAATGTTCTAATAAATTATTTCATATTTTGGCAAATCTTTCCTATATCTTGATTGATCGAAATACAAGTTGCGATTGAAATTGTTTGCGATTATTGTTATTTATATGTGATACAAAATAGGTTATGAAATATGAAATTCTGTAGCAGATATGAAATAATATGAAATTCTGTAGCAGGTTTATAGCACTCAAAACGTCTAAATTGCTGCTACCACGATAGCATATGATGAACGCTATAATAAATCAAACCATCTATAGCGTTCATGACAATCAATTCATCAAACGCTATAAATCATCCACAGCATTCACAAACGCTATAAATAATCCACAGCATTCATAAACGCTATAAGTAATCCACAGCACTCACGAACGCTATAAACCATCTACAGCGTTCTAGAATGCTATAAAGTATTTACAGCATTCATAAACGCTATAAACCAGCAACAGCATACACGAACGCTATAAACCTTCTACAGCATTCATGAACGCTATAATGTTATAGCGTTCACATGTCTGGACATACTATAGCGTGGACGATTATAGCAGACAGAATATGCTATAAAAGTCTTTCTATAGCATTCTGTGTATGCTATTGCAGGCCATATTTGTTGTAGTGCTATGAACATGACCAATGCTGGTGTCAGAATCCCATGAAATAGAATCAGAAGAGTTTGATCGTTCTTCTTCATCAGATTCAGAAGGTTCTGGAGTTTGGTGCGGTGAAGCATAACCTAGTCCCCGTTTTGTTTTACTGTGGAATTGTTGTGATTTTCCTTTTGGAACAGTAATACGAAGAGGAGTTCGCCTTCCTTTACCGTTGTTGAGGCCAGTTTTGAAATCATAGCCCATTTTGCGGATGATTGCTTTGGATTGAGGAATATAGCGGCGTAATTGTAGCCTTCCGGAATCATCTCTATTATCGTTATAGAGCATGATTTTTGGCTCCTCTCTTTTGTTGAAGAATATAGGCTTTTCATCTTTCTTTCGAGACGGTACTAAGAAGTACGACTCTTGTAATGAATCCAGTGATACCGTATTTTGAAGAGATGATACGACTTCTATTGTAAGTGGTTTAAATCTATCTAGCATGTCCAAATAACACGGAGTATAGTAAGAGACATCAGTATACTGCAAAGAAGATGCTTTATTGATTTTTACACCATCATTTACAATAGGAACTTTAGCCTTAGCAAGCTTAGTCAGATTAATGACAAGAGGAGGAGAAGAAGAACGAGAAGGTGGAGGAGACTTCTTGTGACGAAGATCGATTACAAGCTGCTCAGAAGAGGTGAGCTCCCTTTGTTCCCGACTATCACCCTTGGACTGCTTCTCATGGGAAGGAAGATAGATAGTCAGTAGTTTGGAAGACTAAGGACAAGAGGTACGTCCTTTGACCGGGATCACCAGTGTATCATTCGTCACATTTTTCTGTTCTTCATCCGTGTCCATTGCTAGTACCACATTCATGAATTCTTCCTTGTACATGCGAGAATCGTTGTAGTATGCTTCAATCCCTTTGAAAGGATTCAGATCTGCAACCTCGTTTTGGACTTCTCTATTACCATACACATATTTGAAACATTGGTGGAGAGTAGAAGGTACAATAATGTGTTCATGGAGGAATGGCCTTTCCAACAAAGCGTTGTATGAGCCATGATTTTCGATAACATAGAAAGTTACCTATGTACGAAGATTGCCAATTTGAAGTTTTAGGCGTATCTACCCCAAAGGTTCACTTCTTCCTTGATTGAATCCCAAGATGGTAATGATAGTTGTAGAGAGGTTATGCACTGGGATTTTCAAAGCATCCAATAAAGACTTTGGCATGATGCTAAGTGCTGACCCGGGGTCAATCAGAATGCGATCGACTTTCATAGTATCTACATACCCCATAAAATAGAGAGGGCGATCATGACGATTATCTTCTAATAACATGTCATCTTGTGTAAAAGTAATATTAGGCATTAGTTCAAATATACTATGACAATGTTCACAACTGACTGGCTCCTTTTCAGGCTTCTTAAGAAGAGTAAGATAAGCGTCAGCCTGTATCAAAGCTTCATTTAACGTCTCTCGAGTCTCTTTTGAGAGACGTAAGAGTTCAAAGATTGACAATCTTGATGGAGTATTGGCCAATTGAGCTAATATGTCAAAATTATAAGGCTTTTCAAGTCCAAGAGATGAGGACTTCTTCAGTGCTTTGTCAAAGCGAACAGGTTGCTTCCCCTTGTCTGCTGATGTTGGTTTAGGAGGAGATGGTTCAACCACAGGCAGGGATATAGATGGTATATTCTCAGTAGGAGAAGATGATGTAGAAAGAGCATCAGGAGATGGAGCAGGATTCTCTTAATTTTCGAGATTTTCTCGAAAATAGGGCTTCCCAGATCTAGTGCCCATTAAAATTTCTTCTTTTGTTACTGGTTCAAAGGATACCATGTTGTAGTTCTTAGATTTGGTGTGCTTCTTTTGCTTAGAATAAGAAGGTGTTTCAAACTCTGCTACCAAATCTGGATGAATCCACATGATCTCTCCTCTGTCAGTCGATAGTGGAACAAGACCTTCATTTTAGGAGGTGGAAGATTCACGATCTCAAGAGTAGTCCTTGGAATAGGGACAACACCATCTTGTACAAGTTGTGGTGGAAAATCACTAAATTGTAGAGAAACCACATTAGCGGTCACCGTTTTCTCGTCCTGCTGAAGAGTAATTGCTCCAGAATTGACCAACTCCTGGATTTTTCCCTTGAGCACATAACATGCTCTGGTGGGATGCCCTATAAATCTGTGATGAACATAATATTTAGGGTGCTCGGTTTTACCCACTTCTTCTGGCCGTTTTGCCTCTGGAAGTTGAAGTTTATTGCTTTTGATCAAGCAATCGAAGATGCTCAAAGTATCACCTTCATCGAAAGAATACTCTTCCTTTGGACGAGTTGTCTTCTATGGTGGTGCTGATGGAGTAGGCGCTGTCTGAGCGACGTTGACAGCCAAAGACTCTTTGCCCTTGAGATTGATGGCCAGTGTTTCTTTACTCTTGCGATTATTCTGGCGATTATTATCCTCGGGTGTAGAATGTTCATCTTGGTTAGGATGAGTCATCTGAACTCCTAACTGTTTAAACTTTTCGGCACTAACCTCTGCCGCCTTTGCATTTACAATGAAAGAAGGCCAATCCTGGAATTGTGTAGATCATGTCCACATACTAATAATAGGCAACAAGTTTGATTTTCAAGTGTCTATTGTTACAACAGATGGAGTTCCTAAAGGCATTTTGAGTGCCTCTCGGCAGAATCTTTCAATAAAACTTTATGTGGATTCATTGTGCCTCTGTTTAATCTTAATGAGGGCAGACATTGTCATATCGTTGACTCCCTCATAAAACTGTTCCAAGAATATTTGCTTAAAACCAGCAAAAGAAGTTATGCAGCTATCAGGCAAGCTGCAATACCAGTCATATGCTGTACCGGCTAAACAACCGACGAACACTGTAGTAAGGAGAGCATTATTTGGCTGTAATTTATCAGTCATCACCTCAAAATGATTGATGTACTGACTTGGAGAGGTACTGCCATTAAACAACATAATGGTGGGAAGCTTATATTTAGGAGGGAATGGAACTTCCTTCCATTCTGTAGGATACTGTTGCTTCATGCCCAGTATTTGTAGGCCATCCTTCTGCTTGAAGGCCTCAAACTGAGTGCGTAATAGTTTCACAGCTTCATTAGCATCCCCTGATGTTTGGGAATTGATGGATTGGTTAGAAGTATTATGAGAAGGAAGAGCATGGTAATTACCACCGGCAGCACCAGACTGACTGGGTTCAACTTGAATTGGCACAGAGACAACTTGAGGAGGTGGTACCCCCAGACTAACAGGTACAGAAGATGCTATAAGCTCAGGATTTATAGCAGGGTTTACAATCGGTGGCACTGTATGTTGAGCCACGATTATAGTGTGCATGCTAGCAACCATGTGCATGCTAGCAACCATCTCTGCCATGGTCTTCAATTTATCCTCTAGTGCAATAATTCGTTGTTATTGACTAGTTGAAGTAGAGGCGTCTTGATCTTCTGTAATGGTATATGCCGCCACTTCTCTTGCTGCTTTTGATGAGATAGTTTGCTCAAAACTTTTACTATCTGCATCAAACTCTGAAAAAGATTCCTCTCCTACATGAGTGATGGAGATATCTTCTTGATTAAAGACACATTGGTTCAAATGTCAATTTCTTGATCTCGAAGTGTTACCACTGTGGCAAGAAGGGCCACATCAAGCGAAACTGTTTCGCTTGGAAGAGAGAGAAGAAAGGCAACAAGGGAAAGCAAGATGAGAACATTACAGCGGCGGCTTTGATATATGGAGGCGATGTAATCATCGTAGTTGATGAGGTTATCACAAACCTCGCCTGCGATAATAATTCTTGGCTGGTGGACTCAGGGGCTTCAGCGTATGTATCTCACAATAGGGCACTATTTCCCACTTACACGACAGACGACTGTGGAGTGTTGAAGATGTACAATGTAGATGTGTCGAAGGCGGTTGCCATTGGAGATGTGCATTTGAGGACGAAGACGGATGCAGTTCTTGTTCTCAAAGATGTTCATCATGTCCCTGATATTCGTTTCAACTTGGTGTCGGTTGGAAGATTGGATGATGAGGGATTCTTCGGTCTATTCGAGAATCGTCAGTGGAAGCTTTCCAGAGGTTCGATGGTAATTGCCAGAGGAAGTAAGAAGTCTGGTTTCTACTATATGGAGGGGAGCACATAGGGGACACAGGAGGTGAACGCCGTCAGTGATGCGTCTACCGAGTTGTGGCACAAGCGGCTCGGCCATATCAGCGAGAAGGGGATGAGCTACTTGGTGAACATGAAGGTGATTCCAGGGCTCAAGTCTACAAAGTTGGAGAAGTGCACGCACTGCTTAGCTGGAAATCAAAATAGGGTGTCTTTCCAAAGTCACCCAAGTTCAAGGAAGCCGGCGTTGCTCGAGTTGATTTACTCGGATGTCTGCTGTCCTATAAAGATAAAATATATTGGTGGTGCTTCTTACTTTGTAACTTTTATTGATGACTGTTCCCGGAAGGTTTGGGTCTATGCCTTAAAGACCAAGGATCAGGTGCTGCCTACTTTCAAAGAGTTTCAGGCCTCTGTTGAAAGAGAGACGGGCAAGAAGTTATTGTGTGTTTGGTCCGACAACGACGGCGAATACATTGGTCCCTTTGATGCTTATTGCAGAGAGCAGAGGATACGACACCAGAAGACTCCGCCCAAGATACCTCAGCTCAATGGTGTAGCGGAGCGCATGAACAGGACAATGATGGAGAGGGTACGGTATTTGCTGTCAGAAGCAAACTTGCCAGGCAATTATTGGGGTGAGGCTCTTCTTACAGCTGCTTATGTTATTAATTTATCTTCTAGTGCTCCTTTGCAGGGTGATGTACCTGACAAAGTATTGTACGGTAAAGAGCCGTCATATAATCACCTGCGGGCGTTTGGTTGTAAGGCCTTTGTGCATGTACCGAAGGACGAGAGGACCAAACTTGAGTCGAAGACGAGGCGATGCGTCTTTGTCGGCTACGATCGGGATAAGTTTGGCTATAGACTCTACGACCCAGTAGAAAGAAAGCTCTACAGAAGCAGGGATGTGGTATTCGTCGAGGATCAGACCATGACCAACAGTCAGGATTCCGAGATGCCTTCTGAGGATGAGGAATTGCCTGAGTTAGAGTCATTTTGCTTCAAGCAGTTTCCAGAGGATATCGCAGAGGATCTAATTATGGGGGAGCCATTACATGGAGTTGCTTCCAACCTTGATCATCAGCTTGCTGATAGTGATCAGGGTGTCCCTCAGGAGGATGAACATGCCGGGGAGACAGTTCCTGAAGAGGAGGAGACTGTTGGTATACAACCAGCACCAGTGGCTCCACTGAGAAGGAGCGACAGAGAGCATCGACCATCTACGAGATACTCACCGGGTGAGTATGTGATTCTGACTGGCGAGAGAGAGCCCGAAAGCTTTATAGAGGCTTTATAAAGGCAGAAGTGGATGCAGGCTATGCAAGAGAAGATGAGTTCCTTACACGCCAATTCCACTTATGAGCTGGTGCGTTTGGCAAAAGGCAAAAAGACTTTGAAGAATCGATGGGTATTTAGAGTGAAGCAGACGGATGATGCTACTCGTCCTCGATACAAAACGAGGCTGGTAGTTAAAGGCTATGGTCAGCGGAAAGGCATAGATTATGATGAGATCTTTTCGCTTGTCGTCAAGCATTCGTCTATTCGGGGGTTGCTAGCATTGGCAGCCAGTCTCGACTTAGAGGTCGAGCAGATGGACGTAAAGACGGCATTCCTCCACGATGATCTTGAGGAGGAGTTATACATGGAGCAGCCAGAGGGATTCTGTGAGAAGGGCAAGTCACATTTGGTCTGCCGGTTAAGGAAGAGCTTGTATGGTCTGAAGCAGGCTCCGAGGCAGTGGTACAAGAAGTTTGAGTCATTTATGGGGGAGCATGGTTATACACGGATGACGTCGGATCACTATGCATTTATTAGGTATTTTGCCGATGATAATTTTATTATTTTATTGCTCTATGTTGATGATATGCTATTAGTGGGTCGGAATGCCACTAGGATAGTAGAGTTGAAGCGCCAACTGGGCGTGACATTCTCTATGAAGAATTTGGGAGCAGTAAAAACTATTCTTGGGATGGAGATCAGCCGAGAGAGAGAGAGTCCAAGTTGCTACACTTGTCCCAAAAAAAGTACATTCATCGGGTACTTTAGCGTTTCGGGATGGACGGGTCGAAGAAAGTGAGTTGCCCCGTTGCGGCTCACTTTAAGTTCACTGAGGAGCAATATCCATCTACTGAGGACGAAAAGGAAGGTATGGAGCGGGTTCCATATGCCTCAGCTGTGGGAAGCCTTATGTACGCTATGGTGGGTACGAGGCCAGACATCGCTTATGCAGTTGGTATAGTTAGCATGTATCTTTCAAATCCTGGAAGGGTATATTGGAGCGCAGTCAAGTGGATTCTACGATACCTTCAAGGCACTGCCGATTGGAGACTTTCTTTTGGTGGTGATGAGTCGAAGCTGGTCGGATATACCAACGCTAATATGGCTGGAGACGTAGACACGAGGCGATCGACTTCGGGCTATCTGATGATGTTTGCTGAAAGAGCGGTATCGTAGCAGTCGTGGTTGCAGAAGTGTATTACTTTGTCGACGACAGAGACAGAGTAGATTACGGCGACGGAGGCTTGCAAGGAGTTGCTGTGGATGAAAAAGCTATTACAGGAAATAGGGTTGAAGCAAAAGCAGTATACTTTGCTTTACGAAAGTCAGAGTGTTATTCACCTTGTAAAGAACCAGACATTTCATAGTCGGTCCAAGCACATCGAGACTCGGTATCATTGGATACGGGATATGGTTGAGAAGAAGGACGCGACGCTTGAGAAGGTTCATTCTGATGACAATGGAGCGGACATGCTCATGAAGGTTCTACCGAAGGAGAAGTTTGAGTATTGCAGGCGGATCGTCAGGATGACGACCTCCTCCACCTAGTTATGAAGGAGGAGATTTGTTGGAGTGGGTGGGGTTCCTAACCTATGTGGAGAAGACCCCAAAGTACGACGAGCTCCGTCTGTGTGTCAGAGAAGCTCGGGGAGGTGACGAGGCCAGTCGAAGATGACGGAGATAATCGGGAGCTGACCAGAGGAGCTGCTGGAAGAAGGGGGGCAGAGTTCAAACTATGCCCTAGGATAGAGTTATGGCCGAACTCTGTCTCCTGGGGGCTAAAATATTTTTCAGGGTGATTGATCACCATTGGATCGTATCCTACGGTCCAGGTTTTGTTGCGGGATTAGGGTGCTTTCTTATGGTGTTTCCTAACCATAATCTCATACGAAACACACACAAGAGAGAGAGAGAAGATGCAAGAGTGCCACTGCAACTTTGGGAGAGAAGAAGGAGGATTGAAGGCCATTTTTGAAGGAGGATCGTGTTCGGGTAATATCTACACGTCGTCTTTGTTCTTCGTAGCCTTGTATTCATTATTCTTGCTTCTAAGTGTTGTGGGTATCCGATTTGGATCGATAGAAGTTTGTAGAGGGTGTACTCCTTTATTTCATTAGTGAAGGCTTCTCAGGGTTTGACTCCGATCGTCCCGTGATTTTTTTTTGCAAGGGTTTTCCACGTCAAAAATTCTTTGTCTGCATGGTTTGTTTTTGGTGTTTTGGTTCGTACGTTGTATTGCTCGGTTCTCTCGTAGGTACTCTCTAGTTTGGGGAAAGGTTTCCGTATTTCTTTTCCAACACATCATCATGTTGCCAGTCCGAGCGTCAATACTCACTAGTACAAAATGTCACATAGGCTACGTTTCTGGTTTTACAGCCTAGCCACATTTTGGTTTTTCCATAGCTATAGGCCGAAAAAAACTTATGCTCTTATTGTGGCCACGTCTCTTATTTTTATGTAGCCTTAGGGCACCATTTGGTCATGGTTTAAGTCTAAACCCATTATTAGTAGCCATGGATGAGTGTTTGGCCACATTTAAGTCTAAACCCATCATTACTAGCCATAGATGAGAGTATGGCCACATGTGAGGCCGTGATCTAAAGCAAATTTATTTTGCCACATAAAATTTGCTTGTGTGTCCAGAACCCGGGATGCTTATCAACATAGCTAAGAATTTACGTGTTAGCTTAGACTGTCATATTACTATAAAGCTAATTTCACAGATAACAGGGCATAAAATCATTGTAAGGGATGCAAGCCGTTTGTATCACTTTGAGAAAGGTACGTGTTCATGAAACAATTACTGGTGATCAATCATTGAAGTCTTTGTTAGGCACTCACTGTACATAGGCTGCTGATTTGGCAGAGCCTTATGTTCTTAGTTTTATTATGATAGAAACTAGGTCCGGTAGAGATTGGTTGTATTTGTATATATTAAATCTTGTATAATTTTCCTAATTTCTGTTGTACTATAATAGAAACAGCAGTATGCAAAATTTATTGATGAATCTCATTCAAACATCATACATAAATCTATTCGTAGTACTCCATTTTTTCGTAGTACTCCAGTATAGTTTGTTTGTAGCACAAAATGAAGTCAAAACTATAAAGATGTCAGCTAAAATACCAAGGAAATAAACAGTATAAAGTACTTGCACTTTAA
Source organism: Iris pallida (assembly GCA_029216955.1). Taxonomy (NCBI): domain Eukaryota; kingdom Viridiplantae; phylum Streptophyta; class Magnoliopsida; order Asparagales; family Iridaceae; genus Iris; species Iris pallida. The sequence continues at coordinate 12,252,694 of JANAVB010013397.1, forward strand.
AACTTAATAAGACAGCTACCATGATAATCAAAATTTGTCTTTCCTTCTTCTCTTAGCCTTTAAACAGAAAATTGACACAAATTCACTAGATATCTTAGTTCAAAGAGAAATACAAGAATTCAAGAAAATCCAGCAAGTGAATAAACTACAAAACTGCTAGTGTAATCATTGGGTCACTCCGAGCCACTTCGGGAAGAAATCAAAGGCGTAATCACAAACTGATATCATGGTTTGATACCACGCCTTTCCGGCAGCCCTGATTGCAGCAGACTCCTACAAAACAAATATGAATAGGATTAGCCCACACAGTAACACAAAAGAACAAAAATAGTCCAAACTTCCCCAACCAAAATAACTCAAAATACCATATTAAATCATAGGCTAAATATTAGAGGAACCAACACATAAGTCCAGGAAATACACCGACATACCTGGTGTTTCTCACTTCATAATACCATACCAAAGGCACTTAACAAGTAGTAAATTTAAGACAAATGGGCCAAAAAAATGAAAAAAATTATATCATTAACAAGGTGTACCTGCTGACAGAGTGTTCTTTGAAGCTTGTTAAGATTTAACAGCGAGAACAATAAGATACATTCTGATGATACTCATTCATGTGTTGTTCTAAGCATCGAATTCCTAATTATGTTTTCAAATTGGGGTAAAAATTATCAATAACCACTAAAAAGGAAATACACCGACATACCTGAAGGGACCCCGAAGGATCAAAATAAAAGAGCCGGAGTCTGTCGGTTTGGTTTGCGTATAAATAAACCCCGACAGTCAGTTCAGAAGTAACCATCTCGGGATTCTTTACCCAAGTCTTATGGATCTACACCTGGCAAAATATTGTCATTTCGATGAAAAATAATTGTACTGAATTCCTCGCCGTTGCCATCATCATATGCATCTCTATAATTTCTTGGAGGCATTCCGAAAACAATAGACATTTTCTTATTTAGCTGGTCTTTGACATAAAATACCTGCCTAGCTTGTGATGCTAAAATGAAATGATCATTCTTGTGTCCCAACATACAGAGATCAACCATCTTGTAGCCAAGATTATCTTTTTTGACCCCACATTTATTGTCAACCCAATCACACTTGAAAAGAGGAATTTTTTTATACAGTAATCAAACTCCCAAATCTTTTGTAAAACATCGTAATAAGAAGCTTGACCATATGTTACACCATCATCTCTAGAAATGTGCATGTCATCTGCCTCGACGCTAATGCCGCTATTCTGGTGAATTCTACCTTTACGAGATTTTATGCGAAATAGGTATCCATTGATGCGATATACAGCATATTTTTTTACCTCGTAGTGTGGGCCGTGTGCTATCCACCTCAAGTTCTCTGAGATACTTTCTTTAGAGACTTCCAACTCTCCCTCGACTTGAAATTCATTACAAGGATGAGTTTTCACCTCAAGCAATATAACATAGCAAACACAACATTTTTTTCTACAAACTCTTACCTCCTTGCGTAACCATTCGGCAAAGGTATTAGCGTGTTCTTTCTCCAACCATGCTTGCCTTTTGGTAGGATTTTCTTTTTTCAAATGGAGCTTTTTTCGACTGGCCAGTACATTAAAGAATGTTAAATTGTGTACAAAAAAGTAAATAAATGAAAACTAAAGAAAATTGTTACTCACTCGATATAAGGCTCAATTTCAGGTGTATTCTGCATTACGTAGAGATGTGCTTGCGACAACTGTTCGGGACTAACTATACATGGTTCTCCATATGATAGTTGTTTTCCCTCCATATTAGTTTCAGAATATTCACCCGTATGAGATGTATTATGTCTGTCAAGTGGAATACCAATTGTCTTCATGCTTCTTTGGTACTCACTATAGATCTCAATTGTCTCTTCTGCAACATTCTCTTTAGCAATGCATCCACAAGGTTTATTTTTGTTTTGCACATGCTTTTTAATAACCTTCATACAACTTTCGAATGGATACATCCATCGAGAGCATACTGGACCACATAATTTTACTTCTCTGGTAAGATACACAGTTAAATGAATCATGATGTCAAAAAATGATGGAAAAAAATACTTCTCTAGTAAGCATAATATCACACAGAGATCTGCCTGTAACTTATCTTGCTCTTCCGTATTGATTTCTTTGGCGGATATTGACCTGAAGAAGAAACATAACCTGATAATAGCATATCTCACAGGTTTAGGCATAATTGATCAAATCGCAATGGGAAAAAGTATTGCATAAGCATGTGATAGTCGTGTGATTTAAGTCCGATCAGCTTACGCTCTTTTCGATTCACAAGGGTGGCAAAATTCGAACAATAACCTTCTGGAACCCTTATCTCGGATAATGTTTCAAAGAACTTATCTTTTTCTTCTGTGGTTAATGTATAACATACTACGGGAAGAGTTTTTCCTTTGTCATCTGTCTTAGGTACCAACTCCGGTCTTAACCCAAAATGCACCAAATCTATTTTGGCTTCTAGTCCATCTTTCGTATGCCCGCTGTACAGCAATGTTCCAACAAGACTCTCACCCACATTCTTTTCGACGTGCATAAAATCTATATAATGCTGGACAACGTTATACCTCCAGTATCTAAGGTATCGCTGCCATATGTTGCATCTTTTCCAGTAGACGGTTTCATTGTCTTCCCTGTTTAACTTGCCCGCTTGCTTTGATGTTCTCATGATGTGCTTCATCTTTCTACCTCTTTCGAGCGTAGCCTGCACATATTCCGCTCGAGTATCCTGCCCTCATTTTCCCTTTGATGTTTTCCTGGTGCTCTTATTCTTTCCACATTTTCTGGGCATAGCCTGTATGCAATCCACTTGAGTACCTTTCCCTCCCTTTCCCCATGAATTCTCTATACATTTTACCTCTTCGTATATTTCTTCACCGGTCATTAGTTCTGGAGCCGTGTCCCACTCTTGTTCTCCATTAAACGCCTTTTTCCTGGCTTCTGAATGGATGATCATATGGTAGAAATCTTCTATGACCACCACAACTCTGTTTGCTTGAGAAAGGAAGTCTAACACAGTGAGTTTTTCTCTGCCACACCACACAACCTTCGTATCCGGAGTAAGGGCAACCACATAGAGTACCAAGAGCTGGGTAATTGTTTACTGTCCATAATAAAATTGCACGTAGAGTAAACATTTCTTGTAAATATGTATCCCATGTTCTGATTTCCTTTTCGAATAAGAGCTGAAGATCCTCAACAAAAACTTCTAAATAGACATCGATGTTGTTACCAGGTGCACCATCTATAAGTAATAATAACATGATGAATTTTCTTTTCATACAAAGCCACGGTGGAAGGTTGTAGATCACAACTAAACCAGGCTACACACTGTGAGGTTTGGTGCCTTTGTTTACGTCAACTCCATCAGCTGAAACAGCTAGCCACAGATTTCTTGGATCACTAGCAATTTCTGGGAACTTGTCATCTATCACTCTCCATGCCGGTGAGTCTGTCGGATGACCCAATACACCATCTTTTTTTCTAGTGGTATGGTACCATATAACATCTTTCGTCGTGGGCTTTGATTGAAACAACCGCTGGAATCTTGGAATGATGGGGAAGTACCACAATACCTTTGCAGGAACACCCTCGTATACTTTTTCTTGCTTGTCAACTTTCCATCCTGATATCTTACAAATAGGACACACTTTTTTATCCTTGTACATGCCCCTATAAGAATGCAATCATTTATACATGCGTGTATCTTTGTGTACCCTGAAGCCATTAATTTCATTATTGTCTTAGCCTCGTATGTATTTTTCACCATTACATTACCTTCTTCAGGGAGCATGTTCTTTAACAAGGGTAATAGTTCATCAAAGAACATGTCAGATGCTCCGTGCTTGCTCTTCAAGTTGAACAGCTGAACAATTGCAGACAACTTTGTAAAGTTAGGAGATCCTTTGTATAGGGGCTTTTCAGCATCTTCAAGTATCTTTTTAAACTTCTCATGGTCCTCTGCGAAACCTTCTGCGGCTTCAACCATTTCTATAGTTTCTGGGGCATCAGTGGGAATTCCCATTCTAAAATCTTCAGATTCAGTGGGCTGACCATTGTTGACGTTAACAGACCTACTACTGCTTGCCTTATCCTTTTCTCCATGCTTAGTCCTTTTAGTATAGGTTGGATCAATTCCCTTGGAGAATAAATGTTCATCTACCACGAGAATTGGTAATGCGTAGTGGTTTAAGCAATATTTGCATGGACATGGCATAAAAATTCATCATCTGTCTCGTCCTCTTCCTTCAGATGGTTGACAGCATACTGCAGAAATGTTGTGACTCCATATTCATAAGATTTTGACGTTCTAGGGGATCTCATCCAAGATTTGTCCATTCTGAAAGACACATAAATTCTGACATGTCAGCAACCACTTCATGTGTAGCATAAGAAATCAATTCCACATCTTTTCTACAACTTGGTTATTAAACAAAGCACTGTGTCCCTGTCAGTCAAGTTTACCCCTTAAAATCTAATTTTTCAAGTTTACTGTTATGAGTCATAACTCGGGATATAGTATTGATGGCACTAAAAGCAGACAGCTCTCTGATTATGCTTATTAGTTATATGCTCTTTAGGTCAGAACCGACTTAAGGACTACGTACCTGCAATGCTAGAAATTTAAATATTCTTTACTAACCTAGTGAATCATTCTGTAATCAGCTATCAAAGCAGTATCTGAGTATATATAAATCATCTCCATGAACATAAGAATTGCAGATTGTAGAAGCATAAAATTTTAGGCGCATCTATAGGCCAGAATTCCTATGCGCCTAACATTACATACGCTAGGGAGCTCAGATAAAGTACTTGGCACAACAAACAGCAAAAGTATAGACATCAAAAGAAGATTTTTTATTTCATATAAAAGTCTATTACATGTCTAAAAAAGACTTTACAAAGGAGAACTTCTACAAAAAGAAAGATCCTAAGACTACAGCCAGGCGTAGCAAGGGCCATGCGCCCCCTGCCAGGCGCATCCTCGGTCAGGCGCATCTTTTCAGCGTCTCAGTCAGGCGTATCTATTTCACAGCGTCTCAGTTAGGTACATCATCTCAGCCTATGTGCTCCACTTTGACCCGATCACTTGCTTCGGCTAAAGGAGCAGCTTTGAGCATAACAAGAGCGGGCGATCAACCCCACTCTAGCTGGAGGAAGAGCTCTCCAAAGCCCAAGGAAGAGAAGAGCACCGCAATTCCGATCTGTGGCTCTTCCGGCATAACGATGACGGTGATCGAGCATCCCGATCTTTGGATACAACAGGCACCTTCGGCCTGCCTTAGAACCCCGCGATTCCGACTTTTGGATGTAACATTCACCTTCAAGTGCATGAACAAAGACAACTCGTCGCATCTTCACCCTGGGGAGCATCTTGTCAATAGAATGTACTCGAGCAAATAAGTTCAATCGGGAAGACGTGAGAGAACGAAAAGCAAACTCTCTCCTTGCTGCTATTTATAGGCCGGGCAAATCAAATCCATGCGCCAAGTGGCGGGCTCTCCGAATCCCGTATAATGAATTTGCATTTATGGTGATGAACCTGACCCTTCGAATTCGGCCAAGTCAAAACGGCTATTTAAAGCACTTGAAAAACTCAACACTCGGACCAATAAAGATGCGTCATGCAAACGGATGCGCCGGTGAGATACCGTGCATCGTACAGACGCGCCCGTCAGTACCAAGCGCCCTGTATGGATGTGCCCAACAGAGCACAAATCCATACGTCCCAACCAACATGGACCCGTGCGCCCAGTGGGGTACAAATCGACGCGTCACCCCACCAAGCAATTAATGTCAAAGTGATAGAGTTGGCAGTACGTCCCCCGAGGACTGAACAGTTGGCAGCTTTTACAGAAAATGAAGTGTCGCTGACGTCAACGTCATTATTTCTTTCCTCCGACGGTTACAACCTATGTGCCCGACCAACCACTCGAATGCGCCTCAGCAGCCATGCGCCTGAAGACTCGCATGCGCCTCAAAAGCCGTACGCCCAGACTGGTTCGTACTCTTGAAGGTTGCGAGCCAAAGTCTTCTCATACGCCCAATCCCAGGCACATCCTATCAGATTACCCTCCACCAAATCTGAGATCTTTGAGTTACGAACATGCGCCACGTGTCATTTGACTCAATTCAGCCTATGAAGGGGTGCTAATCACCCAAGATCTCAGCAACTGGAAGATCCTCTCCCCTGCTATATGCCAGCCTACGAATAAAGCATGAAGTATTCAACCCACAAATGATGGTGCATCATCCATGTGCCTCCCACAGCTTCAACCATATGGCGTTCCCACGTACAGGTGCATCCTACATATGCGCGCATGAACAGCCCAACCTGCTGCCTATAAATAGAGGGATCATCTCCTTCTTCCACACACACAGAGGGACAGACATATACAGCAAAAGCAGCTGCAACCAGAGCATCAGAGTTCACTCACAGAGATTAGAGGAGACACTCAACGTCTTCTTCCTCTTCGCAAGCTCAGCACCCAGAGCAACTCAGACCTTCAGAGAATCAAAAATCGTCGTCAGATCGTCAACGGAGTCAATGCATTACCACTCGCTCCATCGACATAGGACCCAGATAAACAAAAGTGTACTCTTAGGACTACGTCTAAGACCTACATTGTAACACTGTTATGTTTGTAATTAAAATTGCAATCAAAAGATTTTAATGGCAAACAAGCTGGCTACTCTGCTGGAGACCTCTTCGTCTCTGCTAAGAAAGCTGTGTCACAATCTAACGATGTGAAGGTGGGCTCCTCCCACAAGACGTTGGTCGTACGCCTCAATCAATAGGCGTATGAGGAGTTCATCTCAGAAGGCAGTACAAGTCCTTCGAAGCGGCTGTCGAAGCTGAAAAAGACTCGCCAAGTCTGGGTACACAAAGTCGAGGCCCCTGGCCACCACTGAAAGGGATGCGCCGATGCAGTCTACCCTTACTGCTAACGTTTTCAGTGGCCAGGATGCGCCTGCTGGGGCAGCACATCTCTCGAGGAAACGTGGGACTGACCACATTCCCCAACCATCTCCTTCTCAGACAAGAAAGATGCGTCAACGGAGTAAGGGCGCATCTAACACCCTGCGCATGAACTCTGATGCGCCGCAGAAGGCTTCTATCTTTGACAGACTCACTCGCTGTCGTAGCGAGGATAATTTAGACTCTGAGTACTATGCGCCCTAGCGGGCTGGTACGAAAAAGTCTAAGGCAGCACGGGCCATGCGCCTCGAACGTGCTATGCCAGCAGTGAGCCAGAGGCATGCGCTCACAATCATACGTGCTTCCAATAGTAAACTGTACAAGGTTGACTCGGGTGCTTCTGCGTCGCAAACAGGCCAACCTCCAAAGACCTCGTGCCGTTTGGGCACATTTGCTGTATTTTCAACCAAGCCGTGTGAGGCAAACTCTGTGGTCTTGAACCCCCGCACCCACATTGGTTGTGCGTCTGAGGCTGGTTCAAGTCACTCTAAATGTTGCTCCCCTACTATTGATCTGGGTGCATCTTTTGCGTCGGATCAGGGGGTACAGCATTCACTTGACCACCCTGGCGCTTGGCCTTGCCATATGCCTGATAGGGATGTGAAGGTGGCACTCTTCTCTAACGATTTGCGTAACATGATCACTCACAAACGCCGATCAGGAGAGTCGACTGACAAGCACAATACGCCCCTCATAGGTCACACCTGTATTGTAGTCACCATCAACTGTTGTTGAAAGACAACAGCCCCACCAAGACAGTCTATGTTCCAGCGGCTGCAATCATCAGCGCCCCTCCAACATCGCCTCGGGAAGAAGGTGTCAACTGAAGAGGAGCCAGAACTAAAGTTTGCTTCTTGCAACGTAATCTCTAACTCCCCATCAATTCGAAAGACGACTGGCAACTCCTCGACCTCATCCTCATCTAAGAGCCAGCCGAGGAAGACCAAGACGACCGTCCCGTCCTCAGGAGTGTTTGAGGGCACCCGGAGGAGAAAGAAGATCTCAGAGGAAGCTGAGGGTAGTCAAGCCCCTGTGGATCTTCATTTCGAAGATAAAGTTAGCCTCCCAAACATAGTTGGGGGTAGTCAAGCCCCTGTGGATCTCCAACCCAAAGACGAAGACATCCTCCAGAACATAGCTGGGGGTAGCCAAGATGAATCTCCGGAGGAAGTTTCTCTCCTACAAGAGAGCGAGGTTGAAAGCGAAACTTCAACAGATCCATCCACTTCCAGTCTCGTCATGACAGTATATATGACGGGAGACGGTGATGCGGAATCAGATGCGCCACCAGCAGATCTTGTTCAGCGCATGGATACCTTGGAGGGAGGACTCAAAACCCTCTCTGCCTCCATGCAAATACTGACTCAAACAGTGTTCGAGATACGGTCAGCTTTGGCCAGAGCACCTTCCACTAATCCTGACCCAGGAGTCAACGGAGAATCAAGTGTGCCCCTTCAACGGGCATCCTTGAATAGCGATTGCCGCGAAGCACCGCGTGTGTCGGAACCTTCGAATGTACAGCTCCAGGCTATTCCACCTTCTCCGACTCCCAGTTCCATGGAAGACATGGTGGAGATGATCAGGGACTTGCGTGAGGGCTTTGAGTCCAAGAACAGATATGAGGAGCGCCAGAAGATGGGGATCCTGTAACCATACCCCCTCGAATGGAACAAAGTGGTTTATCCTCCCAAGTATAAATCACAAACATTGACGCCATACGACGGAAAGGACTCTCCACGCCGTTATCTGATGTACTTCTAGTCTCAAACGGGACATCTTCCAAAGGAAGATGCGCTACTCACCAACCTGTTTGTGGGGTACTGAAAGGAGTGGCTTACGACTGGTACTATAGTCTTTCTGACAACTCCATATCTTCCTTCGATGACTTAACACGTCTCTTCCTCAATCATTTCTACGACGGAGGGAAAGACATGACAATGGCGTCCCTGATAGAGGTACGTCAGAAGAAGAAGGAGACGGTTCGAGCATTCATCGAACGTTTTCGACAAGCCTGCTTCAGACTGCCCCCGGGTATGCCATAACATGCACTCCTCTCCTCATGCAGCATGAACATACTTTCTGCGATCAAGATCTGGCTCAACTCCACTCCTCCTCCCGACTGGAGCTCATTGATTATTGAGGCTGAAGCAGCTGAAAAGAAGGCATGCAATGCTCGCCTTCTGGGAGTCAGTTTTCCTGCTTTCGAAGACAAGAGAAAATGGCCTGCTGCCAACAACCCTGGATGTGACGAAGGGAAAATAGGCGTTGACTGTCAATGCCTCCAAAGGTGCACAAGCACCTACTCAGAAGCCTCCACTTGCGTCGAGGCCAAAGGAGGTCTATTCTTTCAACGATGAAGACATCTTGTGTAACACCCTATTTTTTGAAATTGGGGATTTTTGAAAATTTATTATTTTATTATTTAATAGTGGTATTTTAGTCATGGCAAGATTTTCTGGTGATTTTAGTTAAGTTAAACCATTTCTAAAGTCATGCTAAGTCATGACTTATGACTTTGTGATTTTGGTTAGTATAACTTAGTATAAACCCTAGTTTTCCTTAACCTAGAAGTTGCCATGACCATGAGAGCTTAGCCATAGGCTTAAAACACCAAATTAGTGATTTTTGGCCAAAAGGGTATTTTGGTAATTTTCTAGGAATTATTTGAAATTATTTAGATTTATGTGATTTATTATTATTTAATTAGTTGATTAGTGTCATGTTAGCTTCTAACCTAGTTTAGCCCTAATCTAGAGGTTAGCCACTAACCTAGAAGACTAATGATTAGATATTAGCCTTATGTATAAATATCTAGTTAGGTAAATATCTAGATATTTCACTTTTAGATATTTAGAACCTAAATATCTAACCCCCTTAGTCAAAGACTTAGGGGCTAAGTTTGCAAGTGGTAGGACACCCTCCCCTACCCCCATGGCAGCCAAGGGCACCCTCCTACACTACCCCCCTTCCTATATAATCCCATTAATTTCATTCATGATAAATTTACATGAATTTTATACCTAGAAAATCTATTTCCTACACAAGACCACAACTTGATCAATTTTGATCCAAATCATCTCTAGTTTCTTGCATTGGACTCCCCTACACTAGAGGGTACTAGTTAGGGCCTGTTATTGAGGATTTGGAGGCTTTTGGCATCACAAAGTTGAAGGATACACACCCTCCCTCTCCTTTAATTTTCATTGGATTGCACCAATAGGTAAATACTCTCAAACTTAGTTAAAATCCTATTTTTTTTCTTCATAATTGCGTTCATATAGGACTACCTGAACTGTAGGTCAAATTTGGTGGAAGTTTGAGTTGATTTGGTATCCGTATCGGACACGTATCCTAGACTAGGAAACTGTGTTTGATGAAATGCCACTGAGAAATGGTTTTTATTAAAATGTAGAACAAATCATATTTTCTGGTAGCCCTAGATATGTAGGACACAACCCTAACCTATTTGACTCAAAACTGTGTCGTGTTCGTGTCCAAATTGGACACGAACCGACTGCACGATACCCTCGTGCATGCCCTGCTACTCGACACTTAGCACGGACACTGTGGGACACGTGGACACGTGAAAATTTACACAGAGGAGGGGGCAACCTCTGACATTCCCCCCCTCGAGTTTGAGACACGTTGGTGTCGTGTCGAGAGAGCACGGACACGTGCACTGGTCGTGCACTGTCAGCACACACGCCGCGGGCACGACTTTGAGCGTGTCGTGTCGCGTGGACACGACACTAGAGTGTCTCGTAGTGACACGGGCATGAAGCCCTATTCGTGGCGTACACGTGGACACGAGCACGTGGTGCATCGTGTCCTGTGTCACGAGCACGAGGCTTGTGAACACGTGCACGACGCTGTGCACTGTGTTCGTGTATCAGTGTTTACCCGTGTGGGGTTTTGTGTGATTGGACACGTGAAACCGTGTCGTGGTGTCGTGTCAGGCACCTAGGACACTAGTATATGTGTGGGGTATTAATTACCAACCCATAGGATCGAGTCTTAGTTTGGTTTCGTGGGTGAAATCGGGTTTACCCTTGTTTACCTACACAGTCCATTAGTTTCCTGATTTTGTATTATTTCCAGTTTTGTAAAATCGATTTTCAAATCGATTTTTAACATGATTTATATATTGTATAGGTGTATTTTAGTATATGTATATGTAGTATATATGTATGTGAGAGTGTGGGTGAGTTTTGGGGAAAAATGGTTGTGTGTAGGTGTAGTTGTGTGTGTATACACATGTTGTGTGTATGTGGACTGTGTGTGTGTGTTGGAACTATTTCTGGTTCCAGAATTTCTGGAACCTCTCCCCCCCCCATTCCTGTTCTCTCTATACTCTATCTGCTCGCTCTCTCACTGTCCAGTCATCTCCTCTCTCTGTCTCGCTCTCAACTCTAACTCTCTCTATAATCCCTCTCCTATATCCCTCTCTCTATATATGTTATATTATGTATAGATAATTATTGGTATATATAGTTGATATATTGGGTATTATATATGTATATATGTATGTATTTAGGTGTGTGTGTTGGGGTTGTTTCTGTTCTCAGGAAACTGAGAAAGTTCCCCCCTTGACTGTTAAGTCTCTCTCTCTTTCACTTTCTCTCTCACTCTAAGTCTCTCTCTTACACTCTCTTCCCTCTATGTATATATGTAGTGTTATATATAGGTTATTATATATATGTATATATATATTGATATATATATATAATTATATATATTTGTATATTCTCATGTAGTGTCATTATATATATAGATACGGGTGATGATATTATGTATAGTATTCAATTGATATATATAGATAGTTACTTGGGTATATCTACATATATAGATATATGTATATATCTATGACTTCTAGTTAGGTTACATGAAAACCTACACTTAGCCTATGGCCAAGATTATTAGCCTATGGCTTGGGGCTAGCCCTAATGGCCCAAAACCATGACCTAATTGACCTAAAATGACTAGTTCACTAGTCTGACCATGTTTGACTTAATCACCCTATTGACTAGTCTTTGTTTGACCTAATTACCTGACTGACTAGTCTTTGTTGACCAATACCTTAGTTGGTCGAAGTTTGACCTAGACTTGACCCAGATTGATCATGTTGACTAGTATTTGACTAGTTTGTTTTGAATGTTGACCAAGAGTTGACTTTAACCTAGATTTGACTAATCTTGACTTGTTTGACCTTGATTGACTTATTTGACTTAGTTTATTTCCTGTAACCTAGTATGACTTCCTGTGACCTAGTTTGACTATTAGAGTTTACCAAGAGTTGACTTTTGACCAGATTGACCTAGAATCATGTAGTATGCATTGTATACTTTATTTTTACCATTGTGGATACATTGTGACTTGTATTGCTCTGATTAGGAGCCATACCTCTCTCAGACAGTATATCCTCTTCAGACATTCAGTTATCAGGCGAGTACATTCTCTGACCGTTTCATATTTGCCAGGATTTATATTCTTGCTCTAGATTACTTTACTTGATGCTGACACGATTGTTATCACGGATTGGTACTATATGGATCTTTTCATGAGATGTTATCCCTCTCGGGAGCATCAGATACAGCATGTTTGTGCTTTTCACGAATCATCATGTATCTCTATGCTTTCATAGATTCACGAATCGCTTGTGACTCATGTACTCTCATGCTCACAGAGCCTCTCATGAATCTCCCATTTATGGCTCTATCATGAATCTTAACATAACTTGAACGGATCCTTGTGTATTGATTGGGGATGGGGGAGTGGAAATAGTCATGTGATATTACCCCAGTAGCTGTAGTCATGAATCACTCCTAGCTGTAGTCATGAATCTCCTATGCTATTTTTACAGTCTATATTTTACTCTGACTCACTAGACACTGCTAGTTCTCTATTATAGTAGATATTTCATTACAGTTATCTCTTTTGCTACATGTATCTTCTTCAGCGTTTCCTGTATTTTACTCTATTGTATGCTTTTATTTCCTATCATACTATGCACTGCGTGAGATATATTGTGCTCATTCCTGTCCTGACTGGACCTGTTGAAAATATTACAGAGGATGAGGATGAGCCCTGGTGTCTACCTATTATGGAGCAGGACTAGATGATACTTATGTTGTGGACCCTCAGCAGGATCCACCTGCAGCTGAGGATGTTGTTTCCAGTAGTCTAGACCAGTTTAGTCTAGGCAGTCTTTCTATTTATCATTTTGTCTCACATTCCGAGTTGTATTTTAAGATGTGGTGATGTATAGACTCTTAGACTTATTGTATTATGAGTTGACATTCTGATGTTATGTTTCCTAGACACTTGGACTTATTTCATCTATTCTACTGTTCCTTTGAGTTACTGTCTATCTATCTATCTTTCATTCTTCTACCTAGATGTGGTTGAGATTATTTTCTGTTTGTCACCTCCATTCGGAGAGTATAACTGTACAGGTACTTTATATTGTTAGATGATTGACCTAGGACAGCGTTCTACCGCCGACACTGCGGCGTAGGCTGGACGTACCCTTCTCGTGCCCTTACGCTAGGGTGCGGGTCGTGACACGTTTTTAGTGGTGGCCCATGCAGGTCGAGTTTATGTAGTGATATTCGAACTAGAGTATCACTACACCTGCGATAGGATTTGAGGAATAGGCTTAAAGAGAGTGGATACTCAATCACTGCTGGATACTTTGAGAGATTCCTGGGATGACCCTTGAGAATCTCATTTGAAATTACGATTTAAATTCCTTTTCCCTTGATTGAATTTGATTTTGGAGGATTCACTGTAGAACTTTGAATCCTGGTATTAGTTGATGATTTTCAAATTTTTGTAGTTGTTGATTTTAATTTCTTAGTGTTAGATTAATATCTTTTATTTTTGGGGTACTCAATCACAATTATGAGAAAACTCTTATTTGTTCTTGCCATCTAATCCTCTTGCTAATTGCCTTTCATTAAAATGAACTGTCCTCTCTATTTTGCATCTTGCTTAAACTCTTTCTACCAATCTATGTGACTGTATCCCAAACCTGACTTACTCGACATTTCCTCAAATTAAGACTTTATTGAGACCTTCTAACCTTGACCCTTGATTGATCGAACCCTAACTATATTCATCTAGTAGCCTATCTATTCCTAGGACTGTGTTCCTAAATTATTTACTAGATTCCTGATTAATTTTATTTCATGAGTTAATTTGATCTTCTTCAGTTTTTGCATCAATTTGTCACGTCTCGAACTCCCACTTTCTATTCTAGATCATTGGACGTCCTTTACCGTGACTTAGATATTCAGAGTATAATACTAGCTGTTACCCTCCCAACAAACTTCACATGTAAGACCTAGACTAGCCTTCATGTAGGTATTCTATGTCCCATTAAAACCCGTCTCCTTGTACTCTATTTCCTTGACATGATTTTCTGGTCAAATGGCTAAACTATAACCTCTACCATGATACTAAATTAATTCTTATTTCTGTTAGAGATCCACCTTGGCTCAATTCTTTCGACCTGGCATGTGATGGTGTTCTGCTTGAACCCTCAAATACTTAACCTTGTACCTTACCTTGAATGCTTGACCCGATTGGTTAAGATCTTGGACTATGTATCTTCTTTCATCATTTCCACCCTTACTTATATCTTATGCTATAAATTTATCCTTAAGTTTTACAAGCTTATCCTTTCGAGCTTGATCATGATATATTTTATTGGGTGTACACCCACTAATATATTATCTAATCAGAACCGGCGCATGATGGTCTGATCAACCTATTGTGTTTTGGTTCGCTTTTTCATATATTAATCTACGTGGATAGAGACACAGTTAAACTTACCCTAGAATCTTATCCACAACAGCCTTGACAATTCTCCTTGGAATTATTTTATCACCTATGAACCTCGTATTCATACCCAGTTGGATTAAATTTAATCATGACCTGGATCTTCATCATTGGATGCTCGTGCTCATACTTGATTTCATTAATTTCCCATCTTGCCCAATCTCGATTTATCCTAAAATTGATCAACTTAGATCGTGTCAAGACTAAAATCTATTGTGATTGTTTGTACCTAAATTTTCAATTTTCTTTCTATAGAATGGTAACTTTAATGATTTCTCACTTGTTAATGACCCATTTTCATATAGGAGGGTAGACGACCCTATAGTCTTGATGATTGTTGTTTCCTTACCTTCCCAAATTTGGACACCTTAGATTGCTTGAACGTTTTGATACCATAGGACAGTATTGATCTAGAATGACTAGTGCACCTAGATGAGCCACACTGTTCCATTTAACCTGTCCCCCTGGTACCACTATTCATCATGATTTTGGTTCAATTTAGGCCATAGACCCTTCCCACTCTAAATTTTGATCACCGTAGACACGTTACCGTGACTTTTAAATTTGGAACACAAGACTAGTTGTTTTCTCAAAACTAATTTCACATACGTAACCTAGACATGACATACTACACCTATGACCTTAGTGTTCCACTCAGGCATACCATTGTATGCTTCATTGCTTAGTACGATTTTTCTGACCCGAGGCTCCATCCTGATTTACCCCATGGAGTTACTTTTGGCTCCGATTTGATTTAAGGACACCTTATGACCTAAAACTGCCAGCCAATTTTTGGACATGACCCAGTATAGGTCTACTACCCATATTTTGCTTGTTGACCTTGTATGTTGCCTAGGTAGTGGCTTCGTCCTTGATTGTTGGAGGTTTGACCTAGGAGGAGTACGACTATCTAAATTTCGAGGACGAAATTAATTTAAGGTGGGTAGACTTGTAACACCCTGTTTTCTGAAATTGGGGATTTTTGAAAATTTATTATTTTATTATTTAATAGTGGTATTTTAGTCATGGCAAGATTTTCTGGTGATTTTAGTTAAGTTAAACCATTTCTAAAGTCATGCTAAGTCATGACTTATGACTTTGTGATTTTGGTTAGTATAACTTAGTATAAACCCTAGTTTTCCTTAACCTAGAAGTTGTCATGACCATGAGAGCTTAGCCATAGGCTTAGAACACCAAATTAGTAATTTTTGGCCAAAAGGGTATTTTGGTAATTTTCTAGGAATTATTTGGAATTATTTAGATTTATGTGATTTATTATTATTTAATTAGTTGATTAGTGTCATGTTAGCTTCTAACCTAGTTTAGCCCTAATCTAGAGGTTAGCCACTAACCTAGAAGACTAATGATTAGATATTAGCCTTATGTATAAATCTAGTTAGATAAATATCTAGATATTTCACTTTTTAGATATTTAGAACCTAAATATCTAACCCCCTTAGTCAAAGACTTAGGGGCTAAGTTTGCAAGTGGTAGGACACCCTCCTACCCCCATGGCAGCCAAGGGCACCCCCCTACACTACCCCCCTTCCTATATAATCCCATTAATTTCATTCATGATAAATTTAGATGAATTTTATACCTAGAAAATCCATTTCCTACACAAGACCACAACTTGATCAATTTTGATCCAAATCACCTCTAGTTTCTTGCATTGGACTCCCCTACACTAGAGGGTACTAGTTAGGGCCTGTTATTGAGGATTTGGAGGCTTTTGGCATCACAAAGTTGAAGGATATACACCCCCCCTCTCCTTTGATTTTCATTGGATTGCACCAATAGGTAAATACTCTCAAACTTAGTTAAAATCCTGTTTTTCTTCATAATTGCATTCATATAGGACTACCTGAACTGCAGGTCAAATTTGGTGGAAGTTTGAGTTGATTTGGTGTCCGTATCGGACACGTATCCTAGACTAGGAAACTGTGTTTGATGAAATGCCACTGAGAAATGGTTTTTATTAAAATGTAGAACAAATCATATTTTCTGGTAGCCCTAGATATGTAGGACACATCCCTAACCTATTTGACTCAAAACTGTGTCGTGTCCGTGTCCAAATTGGACACGAACCGACTGCACGATACCCTCGTGCATGCCCTGCTACTCGACACTTAGCACGGACACTGTGGGACACGTGGACACGTGAAAATTTACACAGAGGAGGGGGCAACCTCTGACATGCCCCCCCTCGAGTTTGAGACACGTTGGTGTCGTGTCGAGAGAGCACGGACACGTGCACTGGTCGTGCACTGTCAGCACACACGCGCACGGGCACGACTTTGAGCGTGTCGTGTCGCGTGGACACGACACTAGAGTGTCTCGTAGTGACACGGGCATGAAGCCCTATTTGTGGCGTACACGTGGACACGAGCACGTGGTGCATCGTGTCCTGTGTCACGAGCACGAGGCTTGTGAACACGTGTACGACGCTGTGCACTGTGTTCGTGTATCAGTGTTTACCCGTGTGGGTTTTTGTGTGATTGGACACGTGAAACCGTGTCGTGGTGTCGTGTCAGGCACCTAGGACACTAGTGTATGTGTGGGGTGTTAATTACCAACCCATTGGATCGAGTCTTAGTTTGGTTTCGTGGGTGAAATCGGGTTTACGTTGTTTACCTACACAGTCCATTAGTTTCCTGATTTTGTATTATTTCCAGTTTTGTAAAATCGATTTTCAAATCGATTTTTAATATGATTTATACATTGTATAGGTGTATTTTAGTATATGTATATGTAGTATAATGTATGTGAGAGTGTGGGTGAGTTTTGGGGAAAAATGGTTGTGTGTATGTGTAGTTGTGTGTGTATACACATGTTGTGTGTATGTGGACTGTGTGTGTGTGTTGGGAGCTAATTTCTGGTTCCAGAATTTCTGGAACCTCTCCCCCCCATTCCTGTTCTCTCATACTCTCTTGCTCTCTCTCTCACTGTCCAGTCACTCTCTCTATCTCTGTCTAACTCTCTCTCACTCTAACTCTTCTATATCCCTCTCTCTATTTCCCTCTCTATAATATATGTTATATTATGTATAGATAATTATTGGTATATATAGTTGATATATATTGGGTATTATATGTATATATGTATGTATTTAGGTGTGTGTGTGTTGGGGTTGTTTCCTGTTCTCAGGAAACTGAGAACAGTTCCCCCCTTGACTGTTAAGTCTCTCTCTCTTTCACTCTCTCTCTCACTCTAAGTCTCTCTCTTACACTCTCTTCCCTCTATGTATATATGTAGTGTATATATAGGTTATATATATATATGATATATATATATATATATATATATATATTATATATATATTATATATATATATATTGTATAAATTCTCATGTAGTGTCATTATATATATATAGATATGGGTGATGATATTATGTATAGTATTCATATTGATATATATAGGTAGTGGATACTTGGGTATATCTACATATATAGATATATGTATATATCTATGACTTCTAGTTATAGGTTACAAGAAAACCTACACTTAGCCTATGGCCAAGATTATTAGCCTATGGCTTGGGGCTAGCCCTAATGGCCCAAAACCATGACCTAATTGACCTAAAAATGACTAGTTCAACTAGTCTGACCATGTTTGACTTAATCACCCTATTGACTAGTCTTTGTTTGACCTAATTACCTGACTGACTAGTCTTTGTTGACCAATACCTTAGTTGGTCGAAGTTTGACCTAGACTTGACCCAGATTGATCATGTTGACTAGTATTTGACTAGTTTGTTTTGAATGTTGACCAAGAGTTGACTTTAACCTAGATTTGACTAATCTTGACTTGTTTGACCTTGATTGACTTTATTTGACTTAGTTTGATTTCCTGTAACCTAGTATGACTTCCTGTGACCTAGTTTGACTATTAGAGTTTACCAAGAGTTGACTTTTGACCAGATTGACCTAGAATCATGTAGTATGCGTTGTATACTTTATTTTTACCATTGTGGATACATTGTGACTTGTATTGCTCTGATTAGGAGCCATACACCTCTCCTCAGACAGTATATCCTCTTCAGACATTCAGTTATCAGGCGAGTACATTCTCTGACCGTTTTATATTTGCCAGGATTTATATTCTTGCTCTAGATTACTTTACTTGATGCTGACACGATTGTTATCACGGATTGGTACTATATGAATCTTTTCATGAGATGTTATCCCTCGGGAGCATCAGATACATCATGTTTGTGCTTTTTACGAATCATCATGTATCTCTATGCTTTCATAGATTCACGAATCGCTTGTGACTCATGTACTCTCATGCTCACAGAGCCTCTCATGAATCTCCCATTTATGGGCTTATTATGAATCTTAACATAACTTGAACGGATCCTTGTGTATTGATTGGGGATGGGGGAGTGGAAATAGTCATGTGGATATTACCCCAGTAGCTGTAGTCATGAATCACTCCTAGCTGTAGTCATGAATCTCCTATGCTATTTCACATGTCTATATTTTACTCTGACTCACTAGACACTGCTAGTTCTCTATTATAGTAGATATTTCATTACAGTTATCTCTTTTGCTACATGTATCTTCTTCAGCGTTTCCTGTATTTTACTCTATTGCATGCTTTATATTTCCTATCATACTATGCACTGCGTGAGATGTATTGTGCTCGTTCCTGTCCTGACTGGACCTGTTGAAAATATTACAGAGGATGAGGATGAGGCCCTGGTGTCTACCTATTATGGAGCAGGACTAGATGATACTTATGTTGTGGACCCTCAGCAGGATCCACCTGCCGCTGAGGATGTTGTTCCAGTAGTCTAGACCAGTTTAGTCTAGGCAGTCTTTCTATATTATCATTTTGTCTCACATTCTGAGTTGTATTTTGAGATGTGGAGATGTATAGACTCTTAGACTTATTGTATTATGAGTTGACATTCTGATGTTATGTTATCCTAGACACTTGGACTTATTTCATCTATTCTACTGTTCTCTTTGAGTTACTGTCTGTCTATCTATCTTTCATTCTTCTACCTAGATGTGATTGAGATTATTTTCTGTTTGTCACCTCCATTCGGAGAGTATAAACTGTACAGGTACTTTATATTGTTAGATGATTGACCTAGGACAGCGTTCTACCGCCGACACTGCGGCGTTGGCTGGACGTACCCACTTCTCGTGCCCTTACTCTAGGGTGCGGGTCGTGACATGGAGTGAAGAAAGTACATGTGTGATAGTTGTACAACTCCACCAACGAGATAAACATAGGCTAATTAAGCTTTATGCCATATGGGGTGGCTCTAACGACATAAAAAAGGTCGATAGCTTTTAGGGTGGCCTTATAAGTCGAGAGCACCCATTCAGTATGGTCACTCCAGAATGGTACAGAGTATCTCCAACCTTCCATCCGTAGCTTCCCTCCCGGATACGACTCTTTCTTTGACAGCATCAGGTTGGAGAGAGTCTCAGCAGCGTAAGGGTGAAGATTAGTAGGAACATCGTTTATTATGGCCCCAGCATGCAGCCCCCTCGTGGAGTAGGACGTGGATCCCTTGACACAATTGAAAGTGTCATTCTTTCGGTTACCAGAGTTGAATTGGATACTGCCAAAAATGACCCCATGCAGTTCAGGGTCAGGTCCCATTTTATTTGCCTCCGCACAACTAGATCAGTAAACGCTTATAGAGGGTATTGGCGCTTCATCGATGGTAACTATATCCTTTTGTTATTTAACCTGACCACCAGAGGGTCTTCTAGACATCATCTCTTTGTCCTCAAATCCCAGGCTATCACCAAACAAGAAGTA
The DNA here is from genome assembly GCA_029216955.1 of Iris pallida. Classification (NCBI taxonomy): domain Eukaryota; kingdom Viridiplantae; phylum Streptophyta; class Magnoliopsida; order Asparagales; family Iridaceae; genus Iris; species Iris pallida. The sequence continues at coordinate 12,273,307 of JANAVB010013397.1, forward strand.
TGGTCTCTTAAAGCTTTGCGCCCCTCCGAGTGTGAACTTCTCATCATTCATCATCTGCTTCAAGAAAATTTTGTCTTGTTCAAGCATAGCGATAACCCGCAACGAAGGCTGGTCATGGATGATGTAATGTCCCAGTCCCAAAATACTTAGGACTAGGTACGTATCCATGCCAGCTGCATACATACGAAGTATACTCCAATATATGGAAACCTCGTATGAATACATAAGCTGTAAAATACAGTAAAACTAGAATAACTAAATCTCATCCACTAGATAAATAAATAATATAAAAGCAACTTTGAATTTGTCATGTATACAATCGTTGGGCGGAGACAAAGTCCACTACTAACTATCTCAAATAAATGTACAAGAACTGATCGATAAAATAACGAGACGAACCAAGCGCAATCGTCTTTGAAAGAATGGAGAAGATCACGGCCTTGGCTAGAAAACCTGAAAATTCACAGAAACACACACCTGGTGAGATAACCAAGTCCTCAGACGGACGTAACAAGCTACTGGAAAACATGCCATAAATACTGAATATAAATATGCCACAAAAAAATAAGTGATAAGACAACAATAAGGTAATCTAACCGTACTACTGTATTCATGCAGTTAAGAACAAACCCTCAATACATAGGTATCTGGCTCAGTAACAGTAACTCAGGTATGGTCCCATTAGGATACCAGGGGCCTCAAAGCATAATATTCCTCGAATGCAGAGGCCAGCAGTATCAGTAATCTCAGGTATGGCCCCATCAGGATACCAGGGACCTCAAAGCATAACATTCCTCGAATGTCAGAGGCCAGCAGTATCAGTAATAGGAAAGTGCATAAGGATCCATACGTTAAGGAACTGTTCTTCCCACCCAATGCCTAACAGAGTCACATCCATGTCTCATATACCTCTACTAGCTGCTAAGTCTCCTAACGTGTCTCTATTAGCAGTTAGTCCTAACGCATGCACATGGGGGATCAGCCCACATGCAAGGACCTCTACATGCTACTCATCTCACACATCCTCGTGGTACAACTGTGTCAAGGGATATGCAATACACTACAGGCGGTAGTCCCTTAACTCTAAGTCCACTTGCAATCAAACGATAATAACAATAAGCTAATATCACTGAACATGTAGTAAAGCTAGAACTATAAGAACTAGAAATAAAAGAACAGTGATATGCAATAAATAAATGCAGACTAATAAACAGTAAATTATGACAAGGTATCTTGCCTGAGGTTATGTGCAAAAGAGAATAATCCAGTAGCTGGAACAGACAAATAAATGAAGCAAGAAAAGCCAAATCCCAGATGACTCTGAATGCTGCAACAAACATCACGAACGAGTTTGGAATAAAAGATATGCTTAGGAAATGCCTGTCCAAAAGTTAAATTCAGGAACAGGGGCAAAATCGTAATTTCGGATCAAAACGATGTCCGCTGTTGGACCCGCTTTGTACCGAAATGTGTGCCAATATATACGGTCTCTAAATTCATCAAACTATATGTCTACAAATTTTTTTGATGAGATGAACACAACGGTATATCCAATTTTGGATTCTGGTAGGATGTGCACAAAATCGCCTGTTGAGTGGGATTGTGGACCCGCCAAGATGGCATCCCAGTCAACCTTCTCAGGATTGAACCAAACTTGGCTCACAGGACCAGAAAAATATTTTGAGTCAAATGGCGCAAGTTTCGTCGCGATTTGATGAGGGTACACAAAGTTGTGACTTAGTTTGCAAAGGAACGATACGGGGGTATCTCGACGGATACGTACTGATTTCGTTGCGCACGTGCAACGAAATCGGGTTCCGTTATTTCCCACACGTTGACAACATCCATACACGCCTTTCGATGTGTATAGTGTGCGACCATGTCATCCGGTTTGTCGGGGCGCACGTCGTATCGAGTGTTTTTCTACTTTTTGAAAACAGAATTTATAATTTTTCGTGAAACTTTAACAACGTGTAACTTTTTACACACTAGATAAAAAGTGAATCCAGAAGGTGTGTTACAATCTCGGTTATGTTGACTTTGACTGTCTTCAATTAGTTTCTACAAAATCCTATTGTACAGAAAGAAAAGTGGCCGACAAGTTGGTGTTTTAAAACAGTTTTTAATATTACAGAAAAGTCGGTTTTCTCCAACTTCGTCTCGATTTTTCGAACAAGTTGGATGCCCATGTCGAAATCCACATGGGGGATCTCGAAGAGGGGATCATGTGGGCTTTCTACACGAATTTACGGATCTAAAAATGGAGTTAAAATGAGAGAGATATCGATGGGAGAAGTTGAGTACCTTAAAGTGGAAAACTGTTGTGGTGTTTGTTGTTGTCGTGGCGACCGTGAGGCGGGACTGCCATCCCTCCGGCGAGGCTGGACGCCCACGCCGAGGAGGGGGAGGAGGAAGGAAGGAGGAAAGAGAAGGAAGGAGGAGGATTTAGGGTTTTTCTTTTGAGAGTCAAATATATATGAATATATGTGTATATATGTAATGGGTTGGGGGTCGTCCTCTACATGGCGCACAAAGTGCTGCTGCTTGCTTTAAGGGTTCGGCCAAGCATAGCATGCTGCTGCTATTCCTTTTGCTTGCATGTGGTCGGCTCCCACATGGTGGGTCCGACCACTTAGCTTATATATATATAATATATATATATATATTTTTTTTTTTTTCTTTTTATATATATATACTGGTGAATATAGGTACGTATATTTATAGTATACGAATATTAGGCATTACGTGTATATTAATGTATCTTATTTATATAAACTTCATAAATATTCTTATATTTAACTAAAGTGTGTACATATATATATATTGGTAGCTCATTTGATAGTCTCGTTTCATATAAATATAATATATGCAAATTATATGGTATATAGGTATTTATCATATATATATTATATATATATATATATATATATATATATATTATATATATATATATTATATATATATATATATATATATATATATATATATATATAATATATTCCAAATCTTTTCTTTTCTTATCTTTCTCTTATTCTTAACATATAGAATCTCCATAAAATCGAAATGAAAATTTTATATTATCTTGAATCTATTTTTGACATATTTACATATATTTATATTTAGTTTGACAAATAAAATAAAAACCAATAATAGTACTTAACAATAATAAATATATTTATTTAATCATAACCGAAATATATTAACAATAAATAAATATTAAAATAATTCAAATTGTGGCTTTGGTGGACTTATACACCTCCTTATCGGGGTCCAAAAATTTGTACAAAGTGTTGCACAATATTATTTAACAATAAAATACCAATAATTGTACAAATAACTAAATACTTAGGAATTGTACATAAAATTCTAAAAAATTTAGGAAATATTTTTACGTACATAAAATATGTCTACATGGCCACCTTGGTCCCATCCCATGCCTACATGGGCTTTAATTTGGTTCGGGCCCAGTTCGGGCTGAATTGGACAAACCGGGTCATCTAAAAATCAATATATAAATAATATTTAATTAAAATACTTTAAATAAGTTAATTCACAATTTGGTCAGGTTTTCCTAGTTTGGACATCACCATGGCTAGGCTTCCCCCGGCATGGCTAGTACACTAGTCAAGGCATACTGCTACATCTTCCGTGCCAAAATTCATGGTAGTCTTGTGTTCCAAAATTCAACAATGGCTAAGGTCATTTCTAATGAAAAAAAAATCATAATTTGCATAAATTTATTTTTAAGTCTTTTTAAATAACAAAAACAAAAATACTCCCAAAAATTTAGGAATTTTACAGCTGATCTTCACCTGAGCATTTTTTACCATTATAGTGATGAGGCTTGAATCCAGAGCATGGCGGACAGAGCCAAGAGGAATCCCACCAAGAGCCAGGACAACCATGTTAACTGCGAAGACATAAGAAAAAGTCAAACTTAGAATCTACAGAAAAGAGTGCTAAGTACTGAGAAATTCTATGCGCCTTGATGTTATGCGCCCAAAGGGCCTGTGGGAGCATAAACACATGTTCTGTGTAGGCGCATAAGCATATGTTCTGTGTGGGCGTATAACACAACCAAGTGCATAGGCACATAACATAACAAAGTGCGTGGGCGCATGCATCTGTGAGTGCATAAGACTGCGCACAAAAGTGTTTGCTTTGGACGCATATCGATGGTTATGCGCCCAAGCAGAGAAAAGTCCGAACGTCACAAATTAACGCTCGAGACTTCATTTTTTGAGACATCGCCTCACCCAGAATGTGGTCTTGAACCAGATGAGACGTTGCCAAAGGAGGAGAACTAGCTGCTGCAGCCTTCTTGCCCTTCGTAGACTTCTTGGGAGTCGTAGCAGCCTTGGGAGATATGATTGCTCGAAAGAGAGTAAAAGAAAAAACTCTTTGAAAATTCTGAGTAAAAATAAGAGAGAATGAACTTTCTCTCAATTCAAAGCAAATTTATAGGCACAAACGGGGAGTTATGCGCCCATATTGTCTATGTGCCCATACGATTTATGCGCCTACACAGAGATAGTCTTTTGCAGATTATGCGCCTGCTATTTGTTGATGCAGACTACGCATAAAACATCACATAAAGAGCGAACCTTTTCAAATTCTGTTCCAGAACGAGTCTATCACTTCAGATTTCCAAGGAAGATCTCAACATCCACATTTCGATAGCCTGACAAACACCTATGTGCCCGAAGGGGTCATTCCTATCATGCGCCCATGAAACTGGTGGAGATAGTTTTTCCCATGCTTCTTTCAAAGTATTCCGATACTCGTTCGAGTTTCAAAAACTTTGAAGGGGGTCTTATATATGCATGAAAAATACAAGACTATGTATCCCACATGACGAAGACAAAAGAAGCTATGCGTCCACATAACCAAAAGGGGGTTATGCGCCCACATGATCGAGGAACAGCTATGCGTCCACATTGTTTTCATGCAGATCAAACATGCACCCAAGTGTGGGCGCATAAACTTACTCCCATACTATGCGCCTAAGGCAGTAGATCCCTACAACTCAGTCAACATTTACGATCAATCGTGTACCGAAGCATGCGGCCACGTCAGTCTCCACGAGCAATCGTGCACCGAAGCATGTGGCCACGTCAGCCCCATGATCTACCCACGATCATCCAGTGTCCATGTGCCTACACCCTATACGCCCAAAGGGGTGTTATGCGCCCATAGTGAAATTAGTGTATTTTCCACCTGTGGGCGCATAACAGTCGTTTCAGTACAAATCGACTATAAATAGGGGTCTCATAGCTCTTTAAAAATAGATAGAACAAAGAGCTTTTCAAGAGCCAAATTGCTGCCCTTCTTGCCAGTGAGCCGAGAGTTAGCAATTTTTTAGGTTTTCTTCCACTTTTGTAATCGGCATGTCAACGGCGTAAAGAAGCAACTGCCGCTCGATCTCCATCGTCCCATTCCCCAGAATTCATTTTTGTACTCGAGGATCTTCAGTGCAAGATCTCTCAGGCGTACTCGATTTGTAGTGCCTTGCGCCAATAAAAAAATACAGCATTTCTTCTTATTTTTTGTGTGTGTCCATATATGCTGCTAGTAATTATAGTTAAAACTTATTTTGCTAGTGGAAACATTCATAAGTAATAATATTGTTTATATACATTCAAGTTCTATTTATGTGAATGATATTATTTTACTAAATTATGTTTTGCTAGCTAGTATATATATAGGATTAGCTAGAATATATTAGATAGTGAATTAACTTGTTAGCAAATAGGTGGATAATGTATTGCTTGATTCTGATCCACTCTTGTCCTATTCTAGGAGGAGACATTAAGACATTGATTTGCAAGGACAAAGACAAGTACTTCTTTGCTTTTGAATCATTTATTTCATGTCATGTTCTTTTCATATTTGACACGTTGTTACACTATAGATCATGTGCTTATGGTACTTATCATTTTTATGTTCTTTACTTGTGTATGGGGTAGAAGCTCAAAAAGTATAAACATTACCATGCGCCACTCATAAATGGTGCCATGATTTAAATCATCAAATGGTAATAATCATCAAATAGCGCTGACAAACAATTGGTGCTGGACTTAGATGGCGTTGGTGCCACGTGGCAAGCTTCCTCGAGAAGCTGAAACAAATGTCATAATGATTGACAACGCATAAGTCAAGGGAAATTCGCTCGAATTTCGAACACGTAGCACTCGAGAAGATTGTATCAGATTTGTTATAATGACTGACAGCTGCTGTGCGCCATTTGTATTTGGCGCAAGACAATAAATAAATACAGAATCAACATATCAAGTAGAGGGCGCTAAACAGCAAATAGTGCCTGGAGCCATTCAGTAGTTGGTGTTATTCAATCAAATATCATCCAGAAGCCGATGACGTGGTGCACATGCCACTGATTTTGAAGAACGTGTATGTGATACTGCCGCGATCAAGCATATCTCTCTCACAGAATGTAATGTATCCCCAATAGTTAAACTAACCGCTCGTGCCAATGGATGATGGCACGCCAATTGCAAGCGTGCGCCAATCAGGATCACTGTTTGACAGTTATCTCTAAACTCTATGAATAGAGTTCCAAATAACTTCACAAAGATCACTAATATTCATAATTTCCTGAGCAAGTTGCAACAACACTCTTCAAAGACTTTCTTATTCGACATCGCATCGTACAAGGGATGAAGTGATCGTATTCTAATCAGATTCCTACTGTTGTACTTTTCTAGATTGAAGTTGTACTTTTGTACTATTTTTCATTCTTAGTTTGTAAACAAGTTTTCTTGTAAAACTTCTGTTCTCGCAAAAAAATGACGACTCTACTAGGGACGATTTTTTCCTCCAACGAAAAATGATAACTCAATTCGATGTTGTGTCGGTAGGCACCCGCAGAAGACTTTGGTCGGAAAAGTTGATCAAAATGCCTATGAAGCCATGCCAAGTTGAACCAAACCAAATTAAACAAGTCAAGATTAACTAAGACAAAGCAAGATAAGTCAAAATACAGATCACCTGACAAATCATTTTTGCACAAGTATATAAAAAAACGTATAACGAAAAACAGGAGTGACAGATGGTGATCCAAGTGAATATCTAAGTCAACCCTAGCCATCCGATGAAAACCAAGTATCCATCGGATAATAGGATGCATCTACACTGTTTACGAAAATCCAAAATACTATTCACGAAAATATCGAAAATACTATTCACAAAAATATCAAAAACACTATTCATGAAAATATCTAAAATATGGAAAATTTGTCCGAATGGTATGCCGTCGGTATACACTGGTATACTGGCGACATGCCGGTCAAGGAAAAAATCTATAAGTTGGAATTTTTTTAAAACATTCTAAAAACCAAGAAATAAAAAATACAGTACAAAAATATGTATTCGTATATTAATATCGATACTGTGAGACGAGTCTCACAACTCTTCCATCCTTAGAGAAATTTTGCCCTCGAAATTTCCTAAAGCTAGTCAAGCATGATAACCAAAACAAAAGCTCAAAAAATACAACTATCTCAATAAAACAAATGTCATATAAGTAAATGAAGGCAACGGTAATATAAATAAATGTGTAAGCAATAACACAACCACAATCAAGAAGGGCTGGAGGCATATGAATAAATATGTCTCTTGAGTCTGTTGAGTAGGGACCCGCCCTCGCTGGCCTACGCCGACTCCTAAAATAGATAGGGGTTAAGTCTCAAAGTAAGTCGGTACCAATAACTTAGTCTAAGACATGACTCTACTTAGGACGTATCTTTGTAGTCGAGATACGTGATATCATGTATCTCAAGATATAAAGATAGAGTGAGACGAGAAACTCTCATTCACTAGCAGAATAAGTCAAGCCGACCGTTGTACTCCTGATATAGGTGAAATACAAGGTCACCGACAAGAACCCAAGATATACTGCCAGTACCTGGCCTGCTACTGGAAGATAAATCAAAAGAAAATAATTGAAAGAAAACCATAAAGATGGTACCTGAGACTCCTTAGGTACTACCCTCATGTCGATACTAGAGCTACCCCCGAGACTGCACTTACAATTGTGCTTTGTGCTGCCTGACCCTCTGAGCTCGCGATGGTAGTGGATACTGTGCCAACGGCTGAACATCTAGTATTTGCTCTAATTGCTCATCCACTATCGGGGGTAAAGACTGACACGACTAAAAGGACCGAGGTGGTACATCTGGTGTAGCTGGTCATCCTCGAAAAGTACGGCAAGTGCTAACTGAATGGTCCTCCGCTCCACAGCGGATGCATCGCCTATTGGCTGCTCAATAAACTGATCTGAGATGCCCTATCTTGCTATAATAGGTGCATGCTTCTTGTTCTGCCTGACATTGCTAGTCTCTCTGCCTCTGAGCCTGGACCTGCATATAATGTCGAGGCCTCTTTTGATGGAATGCATGGGACTGCATCGATGAAGGTCTCTGAGGTCGCTTTTGCTGAACTGGCATTGGTACCCCGAACTGGGTAACTGTAGGCTGGAAGGATGAAGATCCAGTTGAACACCTCTGGGGACAAATCTCTATCATGTGGTCTGGTGATCCGCATGACAAACATAGAAAGTTGGCCCTTCGATAAGTAAGATAAATGTGCCCTTTCTTTCCACAGAAAGAACATACTACTGGTAACTCCTGGTGCTGGGGTGTATTTTTGTCTGCTGGTACTAGTGAGAGATGTCGAGGTAAAAAGCTTGACACGGTGCATGGTATCTCTTACGACCCTCAGTTCTGTATATAGTCCTCCAGGCTATATGTTCGTGCTCTCGTACTGCCTCTACAGTAGGTCGGGCTCGATATGCTGACTGACTAGATGACTGGTACTGCATGGCTCCAATCTGTACTCCTTCTGGCTGTAGGTCCTCAGCTTGAAATACCACTGGTATTCCTTGTCCACTACGGTCTATCAACATCTTAATACTCTGCTAGAGAACAAGATCTCGTTGTTGCTGTGACTCTATTATTCCCTTGATGATTCCAAGGAATGTATGTACATCAGGATGATCTAATACTACCTCTGCTCGGACTGTTGATTATACTGGTGATACAGGATGCCCTAACTCTGGCGATGCCTTATTTGGATGATGATCTATCACTGGTATTGACTGATAAGACTCTGGCTGAATTGGCTATACTAACTGCATGGGGACAACTGGCTGATCGAGATGAATAAACATCATTGCCCTCGGGTTAACTCTCGACTCTGCTCCTGAATGCTGAGACTGATCCTCTAAAACTGGCCTAACAGAAGATTGTTGACCTTTCATTAGTAGAACCCAAACAAGATGATCAAAAGGATTAAGAACAGTGCACCTGAAAGTTAAAGGACATAAGGATCAAATCGAAGGAACATGAAAGATCAGCGATCAAGGCAGATATTAGGTCAAAGGATCAGAGATATAGAATAATACGAATGATATCAATAAAGAAGAATTGCGATTGAGATATCTAAATATCAGTAACCCCAACATATCTGATAAATCAGACCTGTATGAGCCGCCACTAAAACCTATGTCACGTCCCAGAACCAGAATACAGGCAAGTAGGGATGGACCAAGCCAGCTATGTAGACCAAGGTACTCCAGTACCCTAAATAATGTGTAAGCTGTCAAGACATGGGGGTTACTACTACAATCCAATAGTTAATCTTAGGTCAAAAATCTTAGGTATCTCAATCACAGGCAAATTACAAAGTACAAGAAGTATGATCATCTGGAATATAAAACAGTAAAGCATCCGAAACTATCATATATCAATGATCATGAAACTAGTAATACAGAATGAAGAACTAGCAAGAGTGATAGTCATACATGATAAGCTCTAGCTATAGTCTAGAATAACGCAAATCATGTTTAGGCCCGTAGGCTAAATGTCAAGATCCAAAACACGAGCTAAATACTTGCTCAGAGGCTAAATGCCACAAAAGAATAATGTACATAACTAGTAGAAGAATGATATAGGAAAATCCACTAAGGTACTCTGGTGCTCCGGGTAGTCACCATCGAGCAGATGGTACAGAAGATCCTTCAGGCTCCTCTATCAGATCTGGCCAAACAAAACCAGTGGGGTCAGACCCCCAACAGCAAGTACCACAAAGGAAGCCAAACTATGAACTAAAATCAGCAATAACTAACATAGCAATGGATAGAGACAGAAATAAGTAAATACGAATCGAGACTCGTGCACTACCAATGTACTTATCCCAAGAATAGAAAAGATAATAAGCCAAGCCACATGGAGCATAAAGTAAATAATATGTGACATAATGTAAACTATGGACATGTGAATTAAATTAAAGCATGTGAACATGTGACATAAATTGAACAATATTAGAGAAATGGTACATGTGAGCATATAAGATAACTATGACATGTGAGCCTGTAAGATAAATGGGACATGAGCATGTAAGATAACTGGGACATGTGAGCATATTAGATAACTGAGACATATGTGCATGTAAGATATCTGGGACATGATAGCAGGTGAGAACTATATAGAACGATAAACAATAAGATGACTTAGAAACTATTCCAGAATCCAAATTACAACCCGTAAGCCAAACAAGGACTGGGTTGTAACCATTCTCCTGAACAAACTTAGTCTATAATCAGTTATTGGCAAAAGTAAGCATAAACAAAATGTACCGTAATAAACAAATTCGGATACTGCCTAGACAAAACTAGACTAGACTGGACTTCATACAACAATCATGACCAAGCAATGAGTACGGCTTTATACATTAGCTAACTAGGGTTATCACAATCATAATTACTAACATATGCACTTTTGAGAAATCCAATCCAGTTACCTGCCCAGCAGACTATCTGAATTATCCAGGCCAAAAGAAAGTAATGGTGGATACATCACCCAGGAGACTAATGTATCCAAGATCTAATAGTGGGTATATCGCCCGAGAGACAAATGTACCCTAAAGATATATAAAAGGTGCAACACTTGACGGTATGCCGAAAGTGTGCTCATCATGACAGATAGCTCCAAATCCATTCCGGTTGGGGCCGAAACAAAGGGCTTTAGGTAACTGGAAAATTTTCCCCTCCTAATGATCTAGATAATCAAGCTAGTTATTAATCCTTAATATTTTCTTGTTAAATTTTGGGTGTGGCATTCCGTAGAAATCCATCCTAGACATGACATGCAAGACTGGACAAAAGCAAGAATGTGTACTATAACAAGCCACAACAAGAAAATATAATAAACTGGAAGCTAGGAGTGCGCTACGACGAGCCACTATAAGGAAATAGAGAGTGCACCATGACAGGCCACTATCATGTAAGGAAGAAAAGACATGTACAAGAGTGTACCACGATGGGTCACTTTCTAGTAAGCAAAGAAAGGATATGTAATATGTGCGCCACGACGGGCAACTATCTAGTAAGAAAAGAAGAGACATATAACATGAGTGCACCACGACATGCCACTATCTAGTAAGCAAAGAATACATGACAATAATATAGTAAGTAAGATAGAATTTGATAAAAAAGACGTATCATGGCATGAGAGAAGGATAAAATAAAGTAAGTGTATGACATAGAACAATAATTGAATATGTGTTAGTGTCAAGGGTATATAGGGTGTACAATCATTCTCTAACTACACAAGATCATCTAATCATGTTAAAAATTTATTATAGTTGAAGAAAATATCAAGTTATCACGTCGGGTCGTCGCAAGTTACGCCAAGTGCAGAAAACGTGCAATGAAGATCGGGATCAACCATAGGTGATCGAAACTATCAGTCGCATATGAACATTAATTAATGAGACCAGAAGATTCTTGAAGCTAAGACAAAGATCTAAAAGCTTCATATTTTGAGTTTTAAAAGATTCAAGCTACAAAACGCACAAACGGACAAAACGATCATTTAGAGTGATTCGCGCACGGCGCACTGCACGCATGGGCAAAATTGGCCACAACACGCGTAGCGCGTATGTACGGCATACGGGCATGCGGCCAACGAATCGCGCAGGCGTACGATACGCAAATTGCGTTGTGCGCACGGTCAAAATCGTCCACGGTGCACATAGCGCACAAGCACAGTGCGCGGGCGTGCGACAGAGAATTGCGCACGCGTGCGGCGTACAAATCGTGCTGCACGTATGGACAAAATTGCCCACGGCACACGGGCGCACAACAGATAATTGTGCATGCGTATGACGCACAAATCGTGCTGCAAGTACGGACAAAATTGCCTACGGTACACGGAGCGCACGGCGCGCAGGCGTGGGCGCGCAGGCGCGTGGCAGTGAATTGTGTAAATCACGCTGCGCACGAAAAAAAATTGCCCACAGCGCACGATACTGTTAATCATCCCAGCAGCACCGAAGATGTGGAGGAATCCATGAACACAAAATGAAATAACTTCTTCCTCGAAGTCGAAATTAAGCGGTTCATAAGCCAAAATTGGGTAGAATTGAATTTCCCATAACACGGAACCATTAGATTTCGAAAATAACAAAGTTTAAGAGATCAAAACCAAGAAAAATCGAGAAAACTGCAAATTTAAATCTGCAAAAATGTAAACATGAAAACCAAAAACTCTAAGTTCTAAAGAGGCTTAGAATCATGTAAGGAAGAGAATGGAACAAACAAAATGGCAACAAAATAATATTGTTCAAGATTTGACAAGATGTACTTGCGTAGGGCTTGGTGGGAGGAGTAAATGAAGAAGATAAAGAAGTAAATGGTAATAATGGATGAGAGATAAGAAGTTGGTTTTTATACAAAACCCTTCTCACCTAAAACCAACCGAAACCAAGCCATGCAAAGTTGAACCAAACCAAATTAAATCAAGTCAAGATTAAACCAAGACAAAGCAAGATAAGTCAAATACGGGTCACCTGACAAATGTTAGAATTTCGTACCCGTATACAAAAAAATACGTATAACGGAAAACGAGAGTGATAGATAGTGATCCAAGTGAAGATCTAAGTCAATCCTCGCCATCCAATGAAAATCAAGTATCCATCAGATAATAGGATGTATCTACACTGTTTACGAAAATATCCAAAATACTATTCACGAAAATATCGAAATACTATTCACGAAAATAACGAAAACACTATTCATGAAAATATCTAAAATCAAAATATCAAAAATATAAAAAAATTATCCGGGCGGTATGCCGTCGGTATACACTGGTATACTGGCGACATGCTGGTCTAGGAAAAAATATACATGTTAAAAAATATTTAAAACGTTCGAAAACCAAAAAAATACGAAATACAGTATAAAAATATGTATCTGTATTAAATATCGATATTGTGAGACGAGTCTCACACATCTGGACTCTAAAGTCCTCTAGTGCATAAATCATGACTCCTACGCAAAGCGAGGGAAAAAGTTATGTGGCTACTCCCTCTTCCTCACTAATTATAAAATTGGTAGAGGGTGCGCCAATCACTACCTTGGCACCAATTAAGGGACATCGCTATATGGCTACTCCCTCTTCGTCACCAAGTCTAAAATTGGTGGAGAGTGCACCAACTATTGCCTCTGCGCAGAAAAAAAAAACGTCCTATGGTCGCTCCTCATTCCTCCTCAGTTCCAAACTTGAAAGAGACTTTACCTATTACTGCCCCCGCGCAGAACAAAGAAAAGTGCTCTATGGCCTCTCCTTATTCTTCCTCGGTCCTGGACTCAGTAGAAAATGCATCCGATTGTGCCTCTATGCCAATCAATGCTCGAACACTTTGAGTAGAAACTCTACTTTTTTGGCAGAGACAATCAAATATGCTAAGAAAATAGACTCTGCTCGAAGTGCACTTCCTGCTGCCCATCAGTGTCGTGCTAAACGTGCTGGGATAGTGTGCACAGAACAACAAGGTATCTTGCCTACTCCTTATCAAACTGGCCAGCGCCAATCAATCCAAAGCCAGGATCTTCCTACCTTGTGCATATCAAGATTAAGACAGAGAAAACTGATGGTGTCTCAGACAGACATGTGTGTGGTGCACAATTCTGACATGCGCACCTATCTTAAACAGCGCAGAATAGAACCAACTTCATCAATGCATAAAGAACAATCTGCGTCATCTACCAAACTGCGCACAATGAAGGCTTCTAAGATTAAAAATCTTCTCATAATTAACAACCCAACGTATCGGGACATGGATTCCTTTTATAATCAATAACCCATCATACATACAATGTTATTACCCAATTCATAGAGATTGTTGACCCATAATGAATCTCACTCTTTCATGAGTCAAAGTAATACACACTGCATATACATGTCTGTCATTATATCCGAATTAAGAGCACACGCATCCATAATAACAGAGGTATTTGCTCTCTTATGTAGTCAGTACAAAGAGAACAACCTCAAGTGGTCCTGTTCAATACACACAAAAGTGTACTAATATAAACCTATACTCAAGATAGACTAATACCAGATTACACTACAATATTTTGAATAGATTGTCCAAGTCCATCTAGGTTATGAACTATTTATATATTCCATAGAAAACTGATAATATGATCTTCTGTGTGATACCACACACCATATTATCTACAATATAGAATATCAGATACTTGCATTAATACTTGCAACAAATGCAATATGTAAACATTTGCCCATATGATTTTCATTCAAAATTTAAGGAAATAAAGTTACTACAAAAGTGATGCTTTTAGTATATAATCCTAACAATCTTCCACTTCTACTCAAAGCATTGCTTTTCAGTATACTGTTTCAAATCTTTCACTTATATTTAAAGCCATGCTTCGACACATCTGACTCCCATTCCCTCAACATGACCATCAAAAGCCTTAGCTGGTAAACTCTTTGTAAAGGGATCAACTAGGTTGTCGGCTGATTCTATCTTGATCACAACAACTTTTTATTTCTTTATGAAATCTCGTATCTGGTGGTACTTGCGCTCAATGTGTTTACCTGTCTTATGGGCTCGTGGTTCCTTCGAGTTTGCAACTACACCACTATTATCACAATAAAGTATAATAGTCTTAGGCAAACTAGGTACCACATCCAAGTCCAATAGGAAGTTTTTGAGCCAAACTACTTCTTTGGCTGCCTCAGAGGCTGCCACTACTCGGCTTCCATGGTGGAATCAGCAATACATTTTCTTGATACTCCTCCACACAATAGCTCCACCTCCCAAAGTAAATACATAACCTGAGGTAGATTTCCTGGAATCCCTATCTGACTGAAAATTTGAGTCTGTATACCCCAAGGAAACTAAACTATCTGCCTAGTAAACTAGCATATACTCTTTAGTCCTTTTTAGACACTTCAAATTATACTTTACGACAGTCCAATGCTCTTGTCCTGGATTAGACTGATATCTGCTGATCATGCCAATGGTGAAGCAGGTGTTTGGTCTCATACATAGAATTGTATATATTAAGCTTCCTACTGCTGAAGCATAAGGAATTACTTTCATATTCTCTATTTCTTTAGGTGTCTTCGGACACTGCTCCTTTGATAGAGAAATCCCATACCTAAAAGGTAAGAAACCTTTCTTAGAATTTTACATGCTAAAATGAGTTAGTACATTATCGATATAGAAAGCTTGGGACAAGCCCAATATCCTTTTCTTTCTATCTCGTAGAACTTTGATCCGAAGGATGTGACCTACTTCTCCCATATCAAACTGTTTGGATAACCATACCTTTATATCAGATAACACCTTCACATTGTTTTCAAGCAGCAAGATGTCATTTACATAAAGTACTAAAATACTACCACATTTTGTCACACTTTCTGTATACACATGAATCATCCGGACTTTAATCAAATATATAAGATTTTATCACTTGATCAAAATATATGTTCCAAGATCTGGAAGCTTGCTTAAGTCCATAAATGGACTTTTTGAGCTTATAAACAAGATGCTCTTGGCCTTTTTAATGAACCCGTCTGGTTGCTTCATATAGATGTCTTCCTCAAGACTTATATTAAAAAAGCTATCTTGACATCCATTTGCCAAATCTCATAATCGAGATGAGCTACAATAGATAAAAGAATCCAAATAGACTTAAGCATAGCTACCGGAGAAAAGATTTTCTCATAATCGATACCCTCCCTTTGAGTAAAACTTTTATAACAAGCCGAGCTTTAAATGTTTCAACATTGCCGTCTGATCATCTTTTTCTCTTATAGACCCACTTGTATCCAATGGCTTTTACACCAATGGGTGGTTCTACAAGCTTCCAGACCTGATTGGAATTCATAGATTCTATTTCAGATATCATTGCTTTTTGCAAAGACTCTGCATCTTTATCTTGGAGTGTTTCGTACTGGGATCATAATCTTGTTCCTCAGGGACTAAGTCTGACGACTCTTCCAAGAACATATATATCAGGTTGTATCACAACCCTCCCACTACGACGAGGCACTTTCGGTTGTGGTGTAACATTTGTGACATATGTGCAGTTATTTATGGTTCATCCTTTTGTACTATTGGTACTGAAGTACTTGGTCTCACCTCTCAGTTCTTCTAGAATAACTCTACTTGTGGGTTTATGGTTCATCACATAGTCTTCCTCTAAGAATCGGGCATTGGTGCTAATAATGACCTTCTGATCCTTAGGACTATAAAATAAACCTTCTTTCGTTCCACTTGGATAGCCTACAAACAAACATACTTCTGTACGAGATTCTAACTTATCTGCTTTCTTATTCAGCACATGTGCTGGACTACCCCAAATTTGAATATGTTTCAGACTAGGCTTACGCCCAATCCATAGCTCTGTGGGAGTAAGAGGTACAAACTTAAAAGAAACCAAGTTAAGAATATAAGCTGCAATCTCTAAGGCATATCCCCAAACTGAATATGGTAAATCTGAATAACTCATCATTGATCTAATCATCTCCATAAGAGTTCTATCCCTTCTTCCGGCTACACCATTCTGCTAGGACATTCCAGGTGCAATCAATTGGGATGTAATTGTAGAAGCATGGAAAAGAACAAGAAAAGCCCATGCGGCTCAAAACAGAAGAGCCTCATGCGGCTCAGGAATCTATCGGAGCCTCATGCGGCTCAGAAACTCTCCAATAGCCTCATGCTGCTCAAGAAAGAATTACGTGGCCCTATGCAGCTTGCTTTTACAGCTGGCCATAAAGTGACTACTCCTATTAAATGCTCTGACATAAAGTGATAACTCTGACATTAAAGCTGAAATGATAAACTATAACATGACGGCACGTTCTTCGAGAAACAAAGAAAATCTCCTATATAGCTGGCACGATCCACTAACTCTAAAGCTTCCTATGCGGCTGCTACTCCCCATGCGACTGATGCTCTCATGCAGCTTGGATCGTGGAGACCATCGTCATGCGGCTCAAATCCTAAGAAGCCACCCCATACGGCCGCTGTCTTCTTCATGCGGCTCGGATCATGGGGGATCATCTCCATGCGGCTTAAATACTGAGAGGCTATGCTCAT